>VZRE01013486.1:205638-295921 GCA_013396775.1 Cephalopterus ornatus
GGGTTTGGGTTCGGGCTGCGCGGGGGAAGGAGGCGGCGGCGGTGCCCCCGCGGGCCGCGCTGCCGCACCGCGGCCGTGTCCCACCTGCGCTCTCGCAGGGATGCTCGCCGCCCCTCCGGCGGGGAGGCGGCTGCCAGGCGCTTGAGGAGCTCCGAGTGCCTCCCCTGCGCTGACGCCCAAGCGAGCGAGGAGTCTTGGCCGCTACAAATAATTTACGTGCTCAGGAACGTGCTGGAAGCCCAGTTGTTGATGGGTCTCTGACAGATGACGGTGAGAGGTGTCCTAAGCTGGAGGCGGTCGGCTTTTAAAAATTTGATTTGCGATGCTTAAAAAATTTTGAGGAAAGGGGCAGGTGAATACGTGAAAGTGTTAGGGAAATGTCTGTGTTGTAACTAAAGCTGCAGCTAAACTTGAGGTTGTGTACACGCTGTCCTGGCTCTCGCACTGATGGAAGAACAGCCCATTCCTCACGAACACTTCTCTCATTCTCTCTCTTTTCCTTGATGTATTTACATCTTGGGGACCTATATTTAAATTATTGAGTTTGTATCTTTTTGTTCAAATGGGTGATATTGACATTAAAAGTATGAACTAGCACAGCCCAGTAGTTCAGCCAAGTTAAAAGAGAGTTGGGAGGAATTGGGTGAATTGTTGCAGCGTCACACCAACTGATACCATTTTCAAATTTGTATAATAAAAATATATTGCATTCACTCTTTTCACAGCAATAGATTCCACGTTGTTAAAGATACCTTTACCTTTCCCAAACATTTTATTCTAATTCTGTATTTTGGAACCCAACCTTTTCAAGGTAAGCCAGAAATCCATACTGTCATGTTACAAACTATGATATCACGCTGTAGTCTAGTCATATTAAGATGTAAGCTACAAAAATAAAATGGCTTGTCTTTGTTTAGTCTTCCGCAGAATTAAGGCTATTTTCAGTTCCTCTTCTTACGTCTCAAAAGTGAGACACCAGACTACCTGAATATTTAATGAGTAGTAAACCAGAAATCTGTAGAAGTAGCAAGTATCACACACATTTTTTAATAGCTACATAGACAGGTACTTAAAGAAGTTTGAACAGTTTCTCAAAATTAATGAACAGCAACTGTATATAAGCACATCTGCAGCTATTCATAATGTAAAAATGTCAAAACCAAATAAAGCTTAAACAAAAAAAATTATAAGGGAACCCATAGAGATGAGGGTAAAAATTGATACAGACATTTAGAAAAAGCTTTTTGACTCTACTCCAACCAAGAGAATGGTTCTGGTCTTTCCCTTCAAAACCTAACAACCTAGTGGCACACTGGTGCAATAATTCAGGAGACAGTGTGAATACTGAAAATTTGTGTATTGTAGCTCTGCTTATAAAGGCACTTTCAAAACATACAAGAACAAGCTTTTACAGCTGTTAAGTAATAAAGAATATTTTATTTCTAGACTGAATGTTTATTCTCTTTCTCTTTGAGCTTATAGTGCATGAGATTCAGTAAAAAATGTTAGGTTTTCCAGTGTTACCCCCTCAACTAAATTGTGCTAGTGTAACTAGCAGATATCAAGAGTTACCAACCAGTAAATATCACACTGAAATTCCATAGTTACCTACAGTAAGGTCTGCCAATGACTTTAAGGACTGGCTTGTCTGACTGTGTCTCTTCAAAGAGCATATCAGCAATAGAAACCACTGACATACCTCCAGTCTAGACTAGAAGAATTCATTTTCCACTAAACCCTGCATAAATGTATCTTTTTGTCTACAGGTGTCTTTCCTATAACTGTTAAAAATGTATTGAATTCTAGCAGAAAGTTCTTGTCATTTTCAGTGAAGCATGTCCACTGCACAGCCCCTTCCCTTTACCAAAAAAGTCATTGCTCCTTTCTGGTCTTACACAACACTGCTATTCAATCTAGCACATCACAGGAGGAATTCTCTCTTTATTCTGATTTTCAAACCAAGAAAACCAGCATTTGGTCACTGCACAACGACTATTAATCAGACATTATCATATTTGCCTTGAGTGTGTGAGATGCAGAAGATTAAATCAGTCATGCACAGACTTTCTTTCCCCTCCTCTCCTCTTTCCCACCTACATCCCAAACGGCTCTGCCTTTTTTTCTTCAGCAATTCAGGTTTGGAAGAATAAATTCCATTGTACCAATGATTCAGAGACAAACTGAAAGCCAAGTAAAATATTGTTCTCCCAAATCTGACGGGAAAACTTACTGGATGGAAACATCCAGAAGATAAAACCCACTTGTCTTATAATGTGTTTCAAAAAGCGTTACTTGTCACTGTCCCCTTGCTCCCAAAATATATACAGAAACTGCTGGGTTGTACTGAAAATCTCCAGTTCTCCAGATGATGAGCTGTGACTCAGTACTCCTACTGATATACCTCAATGCACCATCCATTTACTTTATGTGATGGTAAATCATCCCTCACTTTCCTTCCACTAGAACTTATTAAACCATCATGTGTCTGCGGCTCTGATCTACCACACCATGTCCATCTGAGACCAGATCAGGTAAAAGTTCTTCTATTCCAGCATTTTTCTACTCCAGCTCTTTGTTTCAGTTGCTACCCAAATGTGCTTACAGCTCTGAGAACATGCAGGTCATCACCTTAAATGTGGCTTTCTCCACCGTCCAGCCTGGACCATAGCTTTGTTTATTGTCTAGGGAAATCTGAACGGTGGGCACTGAGATCTTTCTCTTTATGTCAAGGTAGTTTGTAGAAACTACTTCTAGGAAAAGTCTGTTTTCTTCTCTACATGCAAAATCCCTTCAAAGGAGTCAGTGAGGTGATGAAGCAAATTTTGATCCATTTATAACAGAAAGAATGACTTCAGTCTATTCTATGGAAACCAGAATTTGGCATAATAAAGCCAACAGCTGGTTGAGGAAGAATAACAGTGTGGGCTCTTTGATGTTCACAGATGAACACGCACAATCAGAGACAGAGTTAGGAGAGCACATGATGTTTCTGAGTAGTAGTAAGGAGTTAAAACAGTTTCATAAGCATATTTATCAGGAAACTGTCTTCTTACGGGAAAACCATTTTATTTATTGCCCATAGTAGATGCAAAGACTGTCCTATAAAACATCAAACATGCAAGAATATTGTGCTGATGAGAAATCTTTGTTAAACAGCCCTTATGAACCATGCGTTGCAAAATGTGATGCAAGCAGCTGGAAAGCTATCCTAATTTCAGGGGTCTTCTTGCCTCTGTTTGCTATGTACAGTGACCATCAAAACAGTGCCATGAGGGTACTTGAATATCCTCAAGCTCTGTCAAAGCTCCACAACGTTCCCAAATAAATGAACATCAGAGACAAAAGGAAAATATGGCAGTCAAGAGTAACAATGCTGTCCTAGTTAAAACTATTAATTTAGTATTAACATCTGCTTAGAGACATTCATTGGTCAGTTAGCACTGAAATTTACTCTGGAGAGCTGCAGAACTGGAGAAGAGATTAAGTTCCCTGACATGGAATTCAGAAGAGCAAAGGAAATGGGCTAGCAGTGGGAAGGAACTGCTCGTGGTGGTAGTCAGAAAAGTGTGGCCAGACCTCTGCAAGGGTAAGAAAATGTTATAATCCTGCATGTTACACCTAAGCAAATGGCACTACAAAAGCTGTGTCTCCAGCTAGGCTAGGAATCCCAGGAGGCAGCGGCTGATCAGCTCCTCTACAACGAGTTTTCCCTCAAAGAATCTGCTTTATCTGAAATTGTAGGGAATGAGTAACAGTTGCCTATAACAACAACCAATATCCTCACATTACATCTTTCCTCCCAGGTTAAATTATCATCCTTCTATTAATAGGACTGCCAAAAGCCTTTTTCTCCTTCTTTGGAAGAGTATCAGAGAGTTATGTTCAGTCATAAAATGCTAAAATAACCTGGACAACATTTTAAGGCACTTAAGGCTGTTTAGATTTGATGGTGTTAAAATTTTTCCAAACTCATTGTTTCAGAGATACAAACTCTCCAATTATCAGGTGAAGAAAAAGAGATTTTCCTTCATATCAGTTTCTTCATTACCGATTATTTCTGGTCTCTTCTCAATGAATATGATCGTGTAGCAACCATCCAGCTTGAGCAAAGTAAGGCTGGGGTGTCAGTTCCATGGAAACACAGTCACTTAGTAAAACACTTCTACTTCATCTACTGTGCTTTAAAATATTTCCTTTGCAGTCTGTGTAACAGGTTCATGATCAGTGCGGCTTGTAAACTAAACACATGCAGTAGAATCAGTCTTAGAATGGTCTCCACCATAGGTCTGGTCAAGCCCTTACCGTACTCTTCTCTGAGTGGATTTCAGTGGACTTCAAGTCACTTTTTAATTTTATTTTTTTTCCACAGAAAAATGCATGGGTTTGCTGAAACCCCTTCAAGAGGAAGGCAAAAAGAAATACAGTTTACGTGTAGATTCCAATGCAGTTTAAAAAAAACCAAAAACCTGTATTTTTCATCTAAACTAGAAGAGCTCGGTTCCAACAGGGAAATCATTGCATTTTTTTATCTACTCTTAAACTGATTGTAGCTAATATGGTTCTACAAATTAGATGTTCATGACCACATGACTCCCTTGGAAATTTATCTATTTTTGTCCACATCAACAGTCGAAGTAATTTATTAATCTGTTTTCTAATGCAACCGTTTCCCTGGACCAGACCTAGTTAGAGACACCACCGGTTGTTAAAAGCAGTGATATTAAAAGCAAACTGACATGCATTTCTAAAATCTGCTGTGTAAATCAATATAATGTCTTAATTGGTTAACCAAATAGCTGCCATGCTATGAGTCACTGCAGTTCTCTGTGAACATCTCTTTCTGCCTGGTTACCCTTCTTTAGCCACCCCACAGCTCCTCAGGAGGAAAAGTTACAGGGCCCCTCTTTCTGCTCTCTGCTCATTACAGCTCGTAACACTGCGACATTTGGACTGCTCATCTTCCAGTAGTTTGGATCCCTTCGGAATATTTTCTTAAAATTTATTTCTAAGGACTCTCTCTCCAACTATCCATGCAATATATACAGTTATAAAGTGAGTGTTTTATAACAGCAGTGAATAGGATAATCGCATGATTAACTGCCTAAGGAAGAACTGTAGAACATCTTGGAGAGAGAGCTCTAGAGAAATCACAAATTTTAAATAGGCAAGTGCCAAACTTCATTATGGGTCAGTTTGATTTAAATAAACTCCCAGATCTTTCTGTCGTAACGCTCTGAATTCACAGGTTGTGAAGCTGAGTTGCCTCCATGCAGTGGTATCACTTGTTGTGTGAGGACCAAACACTTATTCAATAGACACATTAAAAGACATGAGTATCTGATGCTCCTAAATGATGAGAATAAATATCAAACACTGTGCCAAGACAGTCTAATACGACTTACATCTGGGATGGCACTTCAAATGATAAAATACAGCCTCCTCACTAGCAATTGTTTCTGTTAGTGGAAACAGTTTTGTCAAATATATGGTGTTTTGCCAAAAAGAAAAGGAACTGATACAGCGTTCTATAGTGTCATACTGGATAATTTGCCATTGTTCGAGGCAACACAGTATATATCTGAATTGACTTCCTCCCCTCTATCCATTCAACCCTCATCTGCTGGGTTTTATATTTTGATGTAGCCCATTCAAGAGGAAAGCACCGGCCACAAAGTTCAGCTTGTGACTTGGGTCGCAGTTTCCCCAGAGTCTGCTGAATGAACTGTTTTTGGTTTAGGATCCTCTTTAGGCTTCCTTTATCCTGTTCACAGTCGGGAGAGGGCAGAGAGAGGTGGTATCTCCCATTTTGCTTCTGGTCAGGTCGAGCCAGGGTTGCGTTCCATTTCCTTGCTTGCTTGTGAGAGCTGCATCCATGATGAAAATCAGCAGAGCTATGGAAAATTATGTAGTAATGCTATCTAAACAGAAGGTGGGCTTCAGATTTAAGAGTGGCCCTTTTCTAATCATGGGGTTTTTTTCTTTAATTCTCTGTGCTGAAGTATTGTATCTTAAATATGTTAATATAGAGGTTATTCCTCATGTAAAATGAGAAATTTCAACACTAGGTGTAATCCAGGGTTGAAATTACTTTACCACCTACATTTAATCATGGACTCACGTGTCCCAATTACTTCACAGGTGCACAAAAATATCAGGATGAATAAAATTCCCTGCATGTGGTTCCACATCCTTTTTCAACACTTCCACATGCTGAGTTTTCATTTGTTGTTAGAAATGACTGATTTCTAAGCAAGCTACAGTATGAGATGGAAACTTTTATTGCCAATTATAAGATGAATGAACGACTTCTGAAAGCAGGTTGGCCAAGTTAGAAGGCACTAGCTAGTAACCACTTCATCAAATAAGAAAATTAAAAAAAAAAAAAGCCCATCAAAAAACCCCACACCAGAAACAAAAAAACCCAAACTCAAAAAAGCCCCTACAAAAAACCCCCGAACAAAACACAACAAAAAAAAAAAAAAAAAAAAAAAAAAAGCCAACAAAAAACCCCCACCCAAGAAAAAAAAAACCCCAAACCAAAAAAAGCCCCAAAAAAAACCCCCCGAAAAAAAAAAAAAAAAAAAAAAAAAAAACTCGGAAAAAAAACAAAACAGGAAGATCAAGAACTTGCAATCGCTCGTGGAAATTGCAAGTCTTAAAATCTTCAGGCTCTGTTCCTCTCCTGAGATTAATTTTCCTAGAGGTTAAATCAATACCATCAAGGGCAAAAAATGAAAGCCAGACAAAGAATGCCATCACCATTTCTGTTCCTTGGAATTGCTATGGATGATCTATTTATTGTTTCAAGCGGTGTAGGAAAAGTAAGATTATGAATGCCATAGGAATGTCTAGAGGTCTTTTCTGTTCCCTTGACACAAAAAGGATGCCATTTCTCATGGGCCCTGAGATATTACTGGCATGAACTTTATTAATAACAACTAATAATGCACAAAGATGACCTGATAAGATAGATAGATATATATAGGAACATAATATCATGAAAATAAAGGCTCACAACTGCCCTTTTTGGTTTTATACTCAATGTGATAGATTAGGATCTGATATCATGTGTCTGTTGTCATGCAGGTCCTTTAGAAAATGTTGGAAATTGGGCATTTCCTGAGGATCCCAGAGAAATAAACTTTTCTGTGGTCAAAACTCTTGGTTTTCCCAGAGTCACAGAGTGGTTGAGGTTGGAAGGGACATCTGGAGGCACATTGCTGCTGGTAGCTCCATCCTGTGGATTCTTTTTAGAAATTGCCTGGGACAGGAGGGAAAATGTTTATATTTACACTTAATAGATAAGAAGATTATAAAAAAGCACTAACAACTTCAGCACAGGGAATTTTCAGGGAAATTAATGACTAGCCGGGGTTAATGGCCCTCAGCTTCACGTTGGCCCATCAACTCTCCCAGTCAGTCATTAATTCCCAGGAAATGCCTTGTGCTTTGATTGTTATTGCTTTAATACATTAAATTCAAGTTAAAGGCTTGACTTAATGTTTAGCCACTATAAAGTAAAACTCAAGGAAATGTTCCCACTGGATATATACACTGTCAAATATATTTTTGTTTATTTTCAATAGGTATTTAAATAGAGGAATTGAATACTCATTTACCAATTTGCTTTGGTTTTACCACTCATAATGGTACACAAAAAATCCTCTATTTCATCTTTGACATTTATTTAATGTTTTACTAAGGACAGCTTATCTGAGTTCAAATATGATTGAATGTGCAAAGTATAGACATGACTACATTTAATGGTAAGATGAAGAAATTAAAAATTGATCAGAAGTAGTTCTGTTGTAGCTAATTACTGTCATACTAGTGAAAAAAAACTTGCAGAAATTATAAAAAGGTTCTGTAACTGTTTACAATCTCCAGCAGAAAGCGAAAAATCAATTACTATTTTGGCCCCAAACCAACTGAAAGGTGGAAATCTGCTGGTGCCAGTTGTCCTTGTGAAATTTCTGCCATTGTGACCTTCCCCCCTGGGAAAAATGCTGTGGACAGGATGATGCCAGTTGCCCTTGTGAAATTTCTGCCATTGTGACGTCCACCATCAAGAAAACTGCTGTGGACAGGATTTTTTCTGCCATGTTCTGATAAATCTGAGTTGGATTCAGATTTTTTTTTAAAAAGTCTAACCAAAAAAGTCCCGCCACCTGAATTTAGTGTGAATTCTGGTCTAAAAGCATAGTTTCCACCAATGCTGAAAATGTCCTTTTTTTTTTTCCTTGAGTCATTTTATACGTTACTTAATTACTCATCAAATGTGCTTGGCCGTAATTTTAAACACAGCCAGTTCGCTTTCCTTCAACACATGAAGAGAACAGGTGAAAAAAACCTTCTTTCTTCAATATTACACTCAAACTGTTGGTGTTCCTCTTTCATTCACTGACTGAATAATGTACTCTTGCCCCTGTGGAAGACAGTTGCACATGGGCTGAAAAGCCTTTTTCTGAAACTTACTTTAACATTCCACAGCCAAACCTAGTTTCTGGTGCGGCTCCATTAAAGCCAACAGAGCTGGGGATAGAGCTGACGTTGGAATGTGACTGTACACTAAGGTGAGGTTTGATTTGATGTGCACATAAAAGCACATCAGAATCACCACGAGATTTCCGCATTAAGTTTTCAGGACTCTGGCAAATGTCACGCAGTCACTGTCATGCATTGCTGAAGTCTATACACTTAGAAGTCCTTGGGATGTGAGATGATGCTAAGTCAGGCTAAAATATGAGACAAAAGCTGCTTGTAAAGGGATTCAGACAACTTAGTCTGTATTTTGACTGATACTCACTGGATGAATGACATTGTATAAGTCACCTGAACTATCCCTGCATCGGTTTTGCCAGATTGAAAAATGAGAAAAATGCTCATAAGGTAAAGAGAGAAAGAAAAAAAAAAACATTATTGTCACTTTTAATTTGATACTTCACACTGGCAGGCCTCCCAGTGCAATGCTTGTAGTGAAATTCTGAGCTACAATCAACTCTCCCTTCTCTGGAATCAGGGGCTGGGGTCATGCAGGTGTTGGAAGCACAGTATAGAGACACTTACACTGTACATCCATATTCAACTTCGAGTTGGAGCAAAGAGGTTACCTAGAACCCAGGGGGTGCATGCTGAGCATCTCTTCACCCTCCTATAGATGGTCTGGATTACTCATCTTACATAACAGAGAGCTGGCTGCAATGATAATGCGGTAAAATTCCCAAATGGCCCAGTCAAGCACTGTTAAAATTCACACAAAGTCCAGGCAGCCTATTGTCATCCCATTCCTGCAGAGGGGGGAACTACAAAAAAAATTAAAAGCTACAGAGAAGGAAGGGGAAAAGTGTCAGACACCCTGAATGAAGAGGGCTTGCAGCTCCACTGAGCCCCCTGCACAGGTCTGGCTGCAGGCTCGGGCAGATTTCAGTGTGTCCGTCCACCCTCTGACTGCCGTGTGAACGACCCCTTCATAACTGGGAAGAGCACTTGGACTGCATGTGAGCCAAGGAGCACCTTCAGATATGATGCACAAATGTGAGGTACCCTACAAAAATCTGCTTTCCAGACTGAACTATCTCACCACACAGGACAGAACCGCTCTAAATTTTCCATTCTTGAAACGAGCGTTTCTTGCCTTCTCCTGATGAAACCTTTGAGATGTATTGGGTAATATGTCCGGACATTTACATTGCTGGTGTCAGCTTAACAAAACTGCCAACTCTGCTTTGAATGTGCCACCTTCCCCTTTCTCAGTTGGCTGGTCTTCCCCCACCTTCAGCATCACCCGTATCACCGGTGCCTTTGCTCGACAACGGGATATGATCATGGAAGTGTAACACACCACAGCATGGAACAGGGGAGAGGTGGTGGCTTAGGGCCACATTGTGAGCCACGGGCTGTCCTGCAGGACCCAGGTAAGCCCCTTTCAGGGGATAAAAAATCCTGGCTGCATGTCTGCTGCACCCTTGCTGCGCTCAGCAGATGCACCAGGTCCTGTATCGGAGCCAGCAACCGACCTGCTCACAGGGCTCTGGTGTGGCAGATGTACAACAAAATGCGGAAACAAAGATCTGGGAGCGAAGTGGCACGGAGGAGAAAGTTTCTTGTGAGAGTAGGGAAGAAGTTGACAACAGGGGGATCTTATTTGAAGAAATGCAGTGAGCGCAAGAGGTCATCGTGGCCCTCAGCACCTGAAATTGGTTTGCAGTGGGGAAAAGTGGGACTGTACCGGGAACTAAACCATCATTTATGACCTATTTGGTGATGAAGCAACCTTCCAGACATTAGCTGAACAGGAGTCTAGCACAGGGAGTTATGCCCAGGTCTTCAGACAGCCTGAAGGAAGGGAAGGGCTCTGTGTGGTTGTAAGCTGATTCCATCCATCTCAGTGGGGTGTTCAGGCTGAAGGCTTGTGATGATAATTGAAATGCCAAGATAAATGATTTAATTGCACAGCAAACAAATATAATTCAGCTCTACAGATATTTTACATTTATGAAAAGAGATCATTTTAGCTACCATGGTAGGTAGATACAGTGTCAACCATTTGCTAGAACTACTACAGATCTTCACCTCAAAACTGTGTCTTAGTCAAAGTATTGCTTAGTTTGTACAAAAAGAATTCCTCAATTTTCCTGTAGATACCACAAATGTAAACATTTGATAGCTGCTGAAATTGCTTGTTATCCCCTCAGCCAGCTGCAAAAGTATCCACATTTAACATGTTTTCAACAATTGGTCATTATTTATTAAAATATTATATAAGGAATTTTAATAATTTATCCTGTATTAATTTACTTTATAATAATTTCTACAATATATTGAAATTTTCCTCAGTACAAACAACGCTGTCAAATGAGAAACTGAAAAACAGAGGGACTCTGAGGTAAGTTTCATTGAATCTAATAAAAGCTAATAACAATAATAAACAAACAGCACAGCTATTCTCTGAAGGCACTGGATTGCATAGAGAACAATGAAAAAAAGCTGTATGTCTCATAATTATCCAGTTTCTCTTAATATCAGCCATGGCCAATCCATTGCCAGATTTTCCAAACAATACTACTGTGTCTAATCGAAGCACAGTCCTGGCTGATCCAAAACTATTTCTCGGATTATTTCTGAGAAAGTTATTACTGAGATTATTTCTCAGGAGCCACAAGGCACCATGATCTTTAAGGTCCCTTCCAACACAAATCATTCTGTGATTCTTTCTTCCTGCTTTGGGAGAGCAACCCCTGTGCCAGAGGGGTGAAATAAGTCCAGGGTCAGTGGTGCTCGGAAGGGCCACGCACCAGCAGCACATCCCTGCCAGTACCCAGGAATCCGTTTCAGCTCGGGGAGGTCCGTCCACTTTAGGAGGTGCCTGTTGCAAGCACAGCTCTGGCACAGTGAGGTGCTGCACCTTACTGATGCCTGTTTCAAAGCCAGACCACTGTGATACCTCCAAGAGTCTCATCTTCAGTGCCTCACCTGGGACTACAACCCTGTATCCCACTCATCCCAGCAGCCGGGATGGGAGCTGGCGGGCTGCCGGTGGGACTGGCTCGCCTTCTTCCTTTTGTCTCAGGAAGGAGATCACCAACACACGAGTCAATCTTGAAAAAAATTTATTAATACAATGTAAAAACAACAACTACCACAAGCCACTCACCTCCCACCCCTTTCAGTAACACAACATCAGACACCTTTCACACACGCTCCCTCTTTTTTCATCCGTTCTAAATTTTCCAAAAGATCAAAAGCTGGCAACGCTACTGGCCAAGTCATATTTTCCTCTTGTCAGCTAGTACTATTTTAGCAGATACACAGGATTATAACTGCCTTTTTTTGTTGTTGTTGTTTTTGTTTTTTGTTTTGTTTCAAATGAAACTTTGCTAAACACAGCCTGAAATTGCAAATAACTTGCTGGGAAGCTACAGTAAGCAGTTCAGAAGAGTATTCTGGCAGTAAAATTATTTTTAGCCAATTACATTCTCTATCTCTGTCTCTCTTATCATTGCCACCACTCTTTAAGCAAGCTGCTTGTTAACATTTTAGAAGTAGCTCACAGAGGCCTTGATGTGGTTTAATGTGCTCTTTGCATTCTAAGGACTCTACGTGCAAGTTTCTTTGCATACATCTCTTGTTAGGCAGGGTCATACAACACCAGGGTGCTGCACAGCTCGCCCAGTGGCCTAATATACATTTTTATATAGTTTGCAATAATGTTTTTTAGCCTCTGTCCTGCACACTATTACTGTCTGCCCACCTTTCTTTAATATTAATAATCAACCTACATCTAGGCAAGGACTTTCCAAGGATGTCAATACAGCGTGGCTGAAATCTACTTTGTCAGATTATCTTGAACAGAGAGTTTGTCTTCTAGGATCCATTAAATGAAGAAAAAGAAATTATGACGTGCTCTCTCTAGGTTTCCAATACTCTCTTTGTTGATTTGTTGTTTATTTGGCCTCCTGAGCTGCTTCTCTGTACCACAGCTCTGCCTGAAACTTCCTCACGCTGCTCTCGCTCTGGCAAAATCCAAGTCTGACAGGGAAGCTTAGCCCACTTAGTGACTGTGCATGGGGAGTTCACCTCCCTGGTGAGATTCAGTTCCATCCACAGTCCCTTTTCGTAAGTTCATATTTACACAAAGGCAGCCTTCCCTCTCCCGGCTCCATTTGATCTTCCGCGTTGTCCCTCCAAACAGCTCAGCTCCTTTTTATTCAAATCCTCCCCCGATTCACTTCCATTGTGCATTGTAGGCGCAGTCCCTTGGCATAATGAACTCTCTCACAGCTGTAGCAACCATTGTTGAATTGTCAGTTCTGTTTAAAATGTCAGGATTAACTGTTACCCAGCTGGTCATCTGAGCAGGAAGAGCCACCTCATGGGCTCATTTGCTGTTGCCTGGTACATGGGAGACGTGAGAGGTTTCTGCAGGGCCAGAAGAACTCTTCCTTTCATGATTGAATACCACCTCTGCCCTACAAATACCTAAATGAGAAAATAAAAAAAAATCGAGTCTAATTATAATTTTTATGGCAAGCCCACATTTTGTACAGGGAAAAAAAAATAAATTAGTGCCTTAGTGCTGGAAAGAATTTGTTAATCAAAAAAAGTGGCTGAGTCGTTTGAGCTTCAGGATCTGTGACTTTTCAAAACAAATACTGCAGTTTCACAATACTTGCAACACAGCCTGATCAATGCTAGCACACAGCTTCATGTATGGATCACTGGTGCTGGAAACTGCTCTGGATGGAATTTTTGAAACAGTCCTACTCAAAGTCCATAAAATGAATAGAGAAAGAGAATTTTGAAACCAAGCGTTTTTGAAACACGGGAAGCACAGATTTCTGGTTTGGATCCATACTCAGTCTAGAAAGAACATACTAACTCGAAACCATTGATTAATTTGCTGGTAAAGGTATTATACACTTTCTGTGTAATTAATTTCTACAAATCTTATAGTTTCATCCACTACCAGTCTTACTATAGCATTTCCTTTCCTAGGCAAGAGATCATGGTTTTGAGATATTTGTCTCAATTAGTTTGCTTGCCAGTTTTAACACTTTTCCCAATTTAAGATAATTACATATCACTTAAAAATAAATTTACAGAAAAATGTCTTATTAGAATTGCTTGTACTCAATTTAAAAAATTAACCATAGCTATTATAACATGTTATACTGATCATATCTGCAGATGAGATCAATTTATCATTTGTTGATCATGGTTCAAAACACAGGTAAAATCCTGAGAAATCCAACACCAAAAGCACAAAATTGAATTATCACAGCTGAGCTGGAGTGGGGGTACTGGGATTTGACTGCCTGAATTTATTCCTGGGAAAAATATCAGCCAGAAATCATTGTGGGGAGACTCAGATGTTGCTTGCTTTTACTTATTTTAGGTAACACAAGGACATAGCATAGAGATTATCCTGATATAAATGTTGAAGAGTATTAAAGTCAAGAAGCCTCATATACTTTCCAGAGAAAACAATATTTATGTTCCTCTGGGAAGAGCAGCACTATGTTACAACCAACAAACTGTCCAGAGAGGAATGATGGGCTCAGACATCTTTGCAAATTACTAGAGACAATTTTTGTATTTTGTAGGGCCAGAACAGCTTTTGCTGACACATTTTTTCTATCCAGGAATATAAATATTAGGTTAAAGATAAAGCTAAAGACTGAAATGGAAGTTTGTACAGTCCATTATTATTATTACTAGAATGGAAATATGATTTCTCTATGCATCCCTACATATGTTTCTGTTCTAATTGTCCTGAGAAGTGAAACAGAGTTGCTTGCTAGAATATCTATTTTATATATATATATATAAATTTAATAGGAATTCCATTTAATCTTTTCCTATTTGTAAGACTTCACAGATTGGGTAGAAACTATACCTTCAAAGTAAGTGCTCCTTTTAGTGTCCTACCAGTGTCATGTTCTGCTGGCTGTGAATTAACACACTTCATGATGATGCTGGGAGTGTAGCAGTTTCCATCATTGTATGCAGTACTGAAAGACCACAGAGTGTCCTCCATTTTAGGGTACCAAAGTGTTTGTCTCCTGAAAGTTCTTTTCCAAATATTTGTTTCTTTTCAAAATGTAGCTTTTCAAGTTTGCTCTTGCGTATTTTCTTTTTTGTGTTAATGAGAGTAAAAGTTGTCATATACATTCCCTCAATCCCAGGTGTGGGAAAATTCTTGCCAGCAAGGTACATATAAATTATCACTGATCCTAATTTTCTACCTCTCTGGAACACCAGGAAATCAGTGAAAAGGTCACTGGTTTTTATTCTATTACCTCTTTTCCTGGTTTGTCCCGAGATCTTCCAGGCCAAGAGCAGGTTCCCTAATACCAAACAATGTCAGACTCTTGCAGTTTTGTACCTGGGTATTACTTTTGGTTCCTAGCTTCTCTTATGGACAAAGAGGATTAAATTCTATCTCCATTGCAGGCAGTTGCAAAACACCTGCCAATGTCAGTAGGGCCAGAATTTCACCCAGAAATTTCACTCCAGGCTACCTGTGAAGTTTCTGCACGGGGGTGATGGCATGTCCCCAGCTGGAACTCCCACTGCTGCTCTGGCAGAGCTCTGCAGGATCCCGGTGGGACGAAGGGCAGAGCATGCCCTTAAGTGCTTTTAGTTTTCTAACCAGTAAATGGACCTAACTCAGGGAGGTTTCTACAGCAATACCTATTGCAACTTCTCTTTCCTTGCTTTTTCTTTAACAAGGTAGACCTCAGCATGGATTTTCATCTATTATTATTATTATTATTAATGCATCTTTTTTCTTTTTTACCTACTTTTCCAAATACAAAGATGAAATACAAATGCTCGCATATCCCCCAAGATTTAATCTGTTATGTCCTATTTTTATGTCTTTTACTGCTCTTTAAGGCAAAAAAAAAGGAGATGGATTTGTGTGGTTTGGTTTTTTTTTTTTACTCTAAGAAAATGAAATTAAAATATAACTGTATTTAATAATTCAATATTGTTGCATATATATATTCTATATATTTGTATCTATGCATATGTATATACATATAAATGCACACACATGTGATTTGAGCTGGAGGGCCAAGCATTAAATTGCAGACTATCTCTCCTGAGATAAAGCTGGTTTTTTTGACCTTTTTCAGCTGAGGATGATACAGCCTTCACAGGGCTGTTGAACTGGAGGAATGTAGCAGCAGTGTCAAGTCCGTGTCATGCATACATCATGGGACTGAGAGCACTGTTCCGTCCACAAGAATGGCTCACTATATGCTCTACATAGAAAAGGAAAATAAATCCAAATGTGACTGTACTTAACCAGTGAATTTAAAAATCTTTACGTGTCCAAAATTCACTTCTTTTGATGTCAGTCCAGCCAAGTATAGTCTCATGGTCACATGCCTCTCACAGTCAACTTCCTCTTTGCTAGAGTCATGAAACCCAGCTGAAAATGGTACATTCTGTGGTTTAAGAACTCTTCAAAATTTAGGCGGAACATTTGTCAGAGACATGATTTAAATAAAGGATTTTTGAATTCTGAGAAAGCACCGGTTCCAGTGTACCTCCATTCTTACTTTCTCTGGGGATGGCGCAGTCCTTTTTAGGAGCATCACTGAAGTCCAGAGGAGGATGGGCATCTGCATGGGGCAGCACCCAGGCGTAGAGGTGCTGAGATAGACCTGCCATGCCCTGTACCATGGTCCTCTTTTAGCTCTCCCTCTGTCCACCAAAACTGCAAAGGAAATGTGTTTACAAACAGCAGAATTAGCTGTACCATGAGATTAGTTAAGATCTTTTTTAAAAACACGTGGGCTGGCCCCCTCTCCACCACAAGCCTTATAAATAACTTGCTTCCTGGCTGTTGTGTTGACAAACTGAGCTCCTTCCACCACCTCCGCCACCCCCACGTTCTCCGTTCACAAACACATGCTACTTCTCCCAGGACTTCAAAGTTTATTATCAAACAATTTTTGGGGGTGGGAAGGGTGCGGGAGGGAGGAAGGAGGAATCAGAGTGTTCATATAGGTCAAAAATGTCAATTAAAGCCAAATCCTTTCTTGTTGCATACTGGGAGACATCAGAACTAAGCCTCAACCTGTTCCAAAAGTAAGACAGAATGTTAGCACTGAGTTGTTCTGGAAAGATTAGAAACCCTGAATTTCAGAAATCCTGCAGGTCTATTCAGGTGACACTGGAGTGGACTGAAATCCACCCAGGTGTTGCACAGAGCTAGATGTTTCCAGCCTATGTCTTGCTTAGCTGTCTCAGTGATGCTCATTTAAACCCCCATTCCAAGGCTTTTATGCTCTTACTCAAAGGCCAGCTAATGACTGACCTGGTGAAAATCCCTCTTCAGCGCCAATGGTTCAATCTGCAGCATATCAGAAACTAATTCCCCAATTTAAACGCAAAAGCCTTACTCTATACTGCATGCACCAACATAAAATACCTTCCAGTAAGTGCTTTGTGCCCAGTGCTTTAAGCACAGGTCTGAAGGGGTTTCTTTCTGTGTCAGAGTCATGAAGAATATCCAGAAGTAAGTAGTGAGAAGTTTCAAGTGGCCCACCATAAACACACAGCAAGTTAAATGTACAAACTTAGAGGTAAGGGCTTATCTCAGTCTCTTGTTCAGGAGTCTCCCAAATGCTGACTTGTTTTTTTACCTGTACGAAGCATCTGATGTCACTTCTGTGTGTGTGGGTGGAAAATGCTGTACAAAGGTTAAACAAGTTCTTTCATCCTGGCCCATGAAAGTAAGCTCGTATTGCATTTCCAGTAACTAAGTGCATTACTATAACAGGTTGGGGATTTACTTTCTGCATACGTATGTACCTCTGGTGACTAACTGGCCATGTGCTCTCTCCATTCCTCCTAATGTTGCTTAAATTATTGCTTAATCTGAATGCTTTTGGCCCGAGTTTATAAAGGTAGGGCAGCCAACATTTCCAGCTATCAGTAAGTAGCCTTTGTATCATGGAGCCACAGAACCTGTAGCTGCTCTGAATGCTATAGAAAGGAGCTTTTTAGAAATTAAAGTGTGAAGATTACATCCCATGAAATAGCTGATTTCTTCAGCCAAGTACTTAAACAGAGAGACGTCACTGAGTCCAACACAGGAGCATGCATTTGCATTTGAGCACAGGAAAAATCCCACTGGCAGTAGCTTGATATTAAGCAACTGATTGTGAGTTTTGCTACACGGAGGCCTGAAAGAACCTGGAATCACTGGAGTTACCTCAGAGGATATTATGCTCTAGAGCTATCCAAAAGCCTCTGATAAAGTGTTTTAGTTTTTTTTTTTCCTTTCTGGAATGGCTGTTCAACACCTGTGGAGAAACACACCTCACAGCTGAGATATGAAGGCCACGAACAAGTTGCACTCAGAGGTGCAGCTGGAGGTTGAGGAGCTTTACGTGAGTCTGGTTTTTTTTGCTGATGTAGTTCCCGCACTGCAGGAGGGTAGGTGTATCAGCACGGAGATCATCACAGCTACCTAACGGAGGCTGTGCAAGCCAGGAGGGCTCTCAGCCTCCCACACTGCCTTCTGCTGCCAGCTTCACCTGAGCTAGCAAGTTCAAAGGCAGCTCAGATGTGCCTGCATGAGCTCCAGTAACAGCTCTGCACTAACAGCTGGAGCGCAGCACAGGGGCATGAAATGAAGAGTAAGAACAAACAACCCAAATGGCCCGGCAGGAATTGAGGTGGCATGTCCCATGTCTTCTAGCAGGGCTGTTGATGGGAATGAACCCAGGAAAAGGCTATGTACTTATGTGGGAATGTCTTCAGAAAACACACACACACACGCGCACACACACGGAATCATGGAGTCATTTGAGTTGGAAAAGACATCTAAGATCATCTGGTTCAATTGTTGACACATCATTCCCAAGTCCACCACTAAAACATATCCCTAAGTGCCACATTTACACTTCAATACATAGCAATTGATTATATAGAAGATCAATTATTGTTTTAAACACCTCCAGGGTTGGAGTATCCACCACTTCTTCAGGATAGCCTGTTTCAACTCTTGAAAACCCTTTTTGTGAAGAATTTTTTCCTAATATCCAATCTCATCCTCCCCTGGTGCAACTTGAGACTGTTTCCTCTTGGTCAATCACTTTTTATTTGGATGAAGAAACCAATCCCCACCTGGCTACAACCCCCCTTCAGTGGTTGTTGTAGAGAGCCATAAGGTTTCCTCTGAGCCTCCTTTTCTCCAGGTTAAACACTCCCAGCTTCCTCAGCTGCTTCTCACCAGTCTTGTGCTCCAGACCCTTCCCCAGCTCCGTTGCCCTTCTCTGGACTCGCTCCGGCACCTCAATGTCTTTCTTGTAGTGAGGGGCCAAAAACTGAACACTGTAAAGTACTGGCTAAAACTGAGGAAAAACATGGTGACAACCCTTACAGGAGAGTGTCAGCCCAGTACATGCCGATAAATGAAAAGCAATGACAATCAGGAAGACGAGTTTGGAAAGTCACAGATACTTTATTGACTTATAAACTGTGACAGTCTGGAAAAGGGTTGGATCACTCGTGATGACAACTCTGCAGGAAAGCTTCTGCAGAGTATGTAATCTGTGGGGGGGAAAAAAGACAAATGTATTATGAGGCGTAAGACACAGGGAGGAAAACATTATAAACAGTATAATGTGATAGGTAAATGAATAATACCCTGCCAACTGGCACACCGTGTTCAGCTTTGGTCAGTGCATTTGGAGGAGATAATACAGTAACAGAGGGGATTCAGATAAAAAATAATTAAAATAAGTAGAGGAATGAAGAATTTTCTATGTGAAAAGATAAAAAGGATTAGGTCCATTTAATTTAAAGACGAAATAAGAGGGAATATATTAGAGGTTGCAATATGATGACTCCAATACAAATGAAATATCCTGTGCTCCTATTCAATGTTTCTCTCATTCAAAAAGTGGAAACATTACATGATTAAAATCCATAAGGAATGATAAAAGACTGCATTTTTTCTCACAACACAAATACAAAATTATTCCCTGGAACTCTTTGTTATAGCAGCATTAAAATGGACTAAACACTTATAAAGAAAATTAGAATATGCAAAAACTCATTAAGTTCAAGAAATATTTTTCAAGAAGTTGTGTATACACCATCTTTAGATTAAACAGATCCTGGTCTGATACCATATGCCAGTTCCAGCATACATTCAGGAGAGGAAAGATAAAGTATGGAAGGGAGAGTGCCATGTTGATACGAGTGACAAGCTGTTCATGAAGGTAAGATTCATCCTTTTACAATGGCAGAGCTTCTGGACTTTTCCTTGCATTGCTGTAAGCCAGTGAAGTTTAAACTCTGTATGTTTGCATGTGGAAAACCCACTGCCAGTGCAGACCCAAAGCGTGCCTGCCCTGTGCCTCAGGCCAGAATAACAGAGAGGAAAAAATCCTCTTCTGGTGTGAAAGGGGAAAAAAAAATATTTTCCTGACAGATTATTTAAAAGCAAATAATAATACCCAGAGCTATTTGTAACTGTTCGGAAAAAAACTGAACAAGTCCCAGCAGAGGCAGACTGGCAGGCAGAGAGTGGAGGAAATATTGCAGAGCTAATTAATTTATTACATAAATCCATAGCTTTTTCAAGTGATTATCACTCAATATAAATACCACAAGCAAAAAAAAAAAAAAAAAAAAGGAACATTACTGCTTTCAGGAGCATCAACCAGCATCCTTTTGGGAGGGTAAGGCCAGTGTAGTATCGAAGCTTCAGGAACAAGTGACTCATGACATGCTGCACGTAGCGGCCAGATTTGTCCAAAACCAGAAGCTCTTCCTTCCCCATACCTTAAGAAGTGAATAAACCAAACCCCCAAAAAATCTCCAAGCCCACATACAGTACAATGAGAGAGAGAGAGAGAAAAAAAAATTTAAATCCCCTGGTCTTCGTAACCCAGTTCCTCCTACATGCATTTCCCACAAACTGTCAACATCCCACAGGAATCTACCCACGTTACACATCACAGCACAATGCTCCCGACAAAGGCATCTCAACCCATGATGTTTCAGGCAGCCTTTCAAACCGCCTTCAGTGTATCTGGGTTCACAGCTCTGTAATTAGGTGTAAAGTTTGAGCAATCCGGGAATTTATGCAAGGAGATACTTCTTCTTCGGCTGCTCAGCGTGATTTATGCCTGCATGGTCTGGCTGGAATGAACAAAAGTTTGTCCCGTGAAGAAAATGAGACTTTCCATACTTCTCGTAGGCTCCAGTTCAGTGAAGCACTTAAACGTATGTTCAGGTTCATCCCTATTTAAAACGGGCTTTAAACGAGTGCGGGGAGCTTCAGTGGTCCTTTCAGCTCCACGGGACTAAAGCAGGCACGTAACTGCTCCCCTGAACAGGCTTTCATTTACTAACAACATCAATAATAATGTTAATAATCATTGTCTTAACAACATCTGCTCTGCTTGGCTTTACATGACAACACCAGGCTTCAGAAGTGAACTATGATAAATTAAAAGCATAGGTTCTTGCCATAAACAAAGCTGGGAAGATAACACTGTGAATAACCCTGATCCTTGCCAATACAGTTTTCTTTGGTACATGCCAGAGTGTTGCAGGGTTAAAGTGACCATTCAAAATGCCTCTTTGATGTGTGATTAACTCTCAGCAAGTGAATATTCCTAATGACCCAGAGAACTGAAGGCTGCGTCATATATTTCATTTCAGTCTTCAAAATCAGGGGTTAGGCCAAAAAAAAAAAAAAAGGTGGAAGAATATCATTTTAGGAGACCAGGAGGTAAAAGAGAAAATATAAGACAAAATTACTGGGCCATGCCAGCAGTCAGTCCTACAGAGGGCTGCACAGCACGTTTTCAGATGTTTTACTAATCATTACACGGGTACGTGTTGAGAGAAGTGCTGCTGGATGACTCTTCTCACACTCCGAAATATCTGCCCAGAATGGGAGTAACAACAAATTTGGCAATCAATTCTTGAAGTTTCAGCGCCTACCATATCTCGCATAACTCGCTAATCTAAACACGCATCTGCCTCTGTTTTCACCACACATGCCTTAATTACCACAAACCCTGATTTACATTGTTATCACTCAGGTGTGTTAGATGTCTTCCTGCGGCCCCTTTCAACTTCCAGATGAACTTCGGATGCACTGTAAGCCAGACAACACATTGTGGCTCTACGGCTTCCAATGGCCTGTTACGACTGATACTCTGATATTCCCTTTATTTTATTTAGTTTACCTTCCTATATATTCCAGTTAGCAATTACGAGCCAGATTCTGGCGTGCAGAACTCAGTGGCGTTCAAGGACACCTGCCACATTGGCTGTAGGTGACTATCCAACCACACTGTGATAAAAAACAGTAGCTAGTTCTTACAGTTGCAGCACGTTTTTCCAGAGTGATTTTTGTTTTTCTAGAATCTAATCTTCATTCACACTTTCTTATCCTTCCAAGAAAAATTACAGCATTTTACTACTGGTTACTTTTCTGAAGTAACTTCGCTTTTGCGGTTGCATCTGAAACAGCCAAAATCTTTGCACTTGCTATATATGTATGGGTATATATATAAATACAGATGATATGCACCATAAAAAATGTAGAGGTATCTTGATTATGTTCTTTTGGAGGAAACTGTCAAAATTACAGAAGAGAAAATTTAGTGGTCAAAAGACTCGCATATCTCAACTGGGACATAGTGCAATTCTTCCATTTGATCTCTACTGTGACCTTGTGCAAACCACATTATTTCAGGAAATGTTCAGATCTTTCTAGTCAGTGATTGTGAAGCAACATTTTAAAGGAGGGTTTTCAGGCCTATTACCAGTTTCTTATTCCATGAAAATGCAAGGGAGGAGAAAAAGAACTCTTATCTTACTTAGTCATTCAACACTGGTATTAATGATATGCTCATATATATGTATTAACTTTCTGGATTTCATTTGTATCTTAATATTAATGTAAAACACACTGAAAGGCAAATCATAAAAGTGAGAATTTTTTAATGTCTGAATCATCACTGAAAGGACAGAGTGACAACATATGGATGTTCTAACAGATGGTCCCAAGCCTCTAAACCTTAGGACCTGCCTGAGTGCATCACCAGACCTCATGGAAAGTGATTTAAACATGAAACATCTGGGGTTTTATACAGTTACCTCTAAAAAAGCAAGCTTGCAACTCCCCCAAATATAAAAACTTACGTTTGGGGCAAAAAAAAATTGCAATTTTTTAATTGTTTAAAGTACTTTTGCTCAGCTCAGAGCTTTCCCATTGGGTGGCCAGAGCTCACAGAAATGAGTAGGGGAGGGAACAGGTTTGGCA
The DNA here is from genome assembly GCA_013396775.1 of Cephalopterus ornatus. NCBI lineage: Eukaryota > Metazoa > Chordata > Aves > Passeriformes > Cotingidae > Cephalopterus > Cephalopterus ornatus. The sequence continues at coordinate 228,449 of VZRE01013486.1, forward strand.
AAAAGGAAGTATGGACATGTTGACCTGTTTTTGTTTGTTTGCTTTTTGTAAAACTCATGGTGATAAAGAGCCAACATAAATTACGGTTAGTCATCATATCTCTAATTATTAGGGAGAGCTGTTCCTAGTTCCAGTCCTAATTATGGTGCCATTAATTTCAGATGGTTTTTTAACTCAGTGTGAGGGACTGCACAAAATCTGCCCATGAAAACAAGCAGTGACCATAAAGGTGTAAAATGAGATAATTACAGCCTGAAACAAAAGAAAAAAAATGTTATTAGTTACCTGAATTATAATTAAAACTTACATTTGATGGCCATAACTTAAGCATCTACTTAGGAACAAAAGCCATTTTGTTCCTTCTTGGTCCTGATTTACATTCCCACAGCAGCGCCTGAATAAAAGGACAGAGCAGTGACCAACTGGAGATGTCTGCATAGCCTTGAAGCAAAACATGCTTAGGATTTAAATTCCCTTTACTGCAGTGTGAGTTTTGTTAGGACTGATGGGCTCTTTGCTTTCATTCACAACAGGCACAGAGGCAACCAAGCTCAGGTTCAAGAGTCTCTCGAAAGGCTCTTCAAGCCCACGTGCCTTTCTCTGTCTCTGTGGTGTGAGAGCAGTGGACTCCTCAAGCTCCGCAGTGCTGCTGCAGCACAGCTGCCGTCGAAAACCTCCAGTGGGAAAGATCAACGGCAGAGCTGCTTCCATTTTTCAGGAGGAAAAAAGTCCATTGTCAAAAAGCTCCTCCACAGAAAGCAAAGGAAGGAAGATCATCACCTCAGCAGCACTGTAGGGTGATGGAGCCCCCGCCTGCAACAGGTACAGCGTCTCTCTTAACATCGACAATGAAATCCTCAGCCTTCATTTTTAGATTTCTGCAGAGAAGGCATGTTTGGAGGGTTCTCCAGGAAGGCTGAAACCCTTTAAGGGCATCAAGGTGGGACCAGCCCATCCCAACCTGGGTCTCTGCACCAGCTCACAGACTGCCCAGCTTTTGCAGAAGAAAATAATCTGGGCTGCGCAACGGGGAGCAATAAATAAGGCAAAGAGGAGAGGAAAGAGCAACTATGAGAAACAACTTCCAAACGATCACATCTTGATGTGTTTATTTACACTGCTTTTCATAAATTCCACTGGCCATCTTCTTAATCCCCAAGATTCTGAAATATGCAGCAGAATTGTTGTTTTCCCTGGATTGGGATACATTCACCATCCACAAGTCGTTACTTGGGAACCCTTTTACAATTAAGTCTTTATTAAAACCTTTCAGGATAAATAGTAGGTAAACTTAGAACAGGTTCCCTCCAGGTTTTACCAATAGAAACACAAGTGCTGTGTGTCCTGAGGGGCAAGTGATTTGTTGCCAGTAATTTGGCAGAGTGCTCCTCACAAAAATATTCTCCCTTATTCCTTAATAAGCTCCATATCCCAGGTGTCTGTGCTCATGCACGCTCCTACAGTGAACAGGTGAGAGACTGGGAAATCTGTTCGTTTGAGATTTTTTTTTTCCCTTTTAAACAAAAATGCTTTTTAAATTAATTCATCCAAAAAAAATGGCAATACCTTGTCCTTTAGTACATTAACTCTGCAGGAAAACAAATGGTTCCACAGAACATTAGCAGCAATCAAAGGGCAAACAATCTATAGTTAATCAAAGTACACATTACAGATGACATAAGTCTGCTTTTGCTTACAGTAAATGAATATATGTATAGATCTACTTGGGTAAATAGGCTTCACAAAAGTTGGGGTTTGTGTTTTGGTTTTTTTTCTGGAGAAAACTCATAAAACTTGGAAATTACAAATAGATATCTTTATGTCCCACTGTGTAGGACTCATAAACTTCATGTACATTTACTGTCAAAGTGAGATTGCCACTGATTATTACCGACTTAATGCAAGCCAAATATTTCTTTGAAGCAATCTCATGAGGAATATTTTAAATGGTTAAGATTAACGGATCCCAGATGGAATTAAACGAAGTCATTATATGAAAGTCCTGCTACCATGCAAGGTGTACTTTCCTCACAAAATGCTCAGTCCAGCCACACTGGCCCCCTTTCTGGAGGCTCTTTTCCCTCATTGTTCTAGCCCAGCAGTCATTCTGCATATTGACATTTCTGTGCAAATAAACACGCTTAGAAATGAGGTTCCTTGGCATTTCCTGAACTTCAGAGTGTTTTCAAGTGCACTTCCTAATGCCTTTTACACTTGAGAAAGACTCGTGTAATTTTAAAGAAGAAATATGAATTCTCATGGCACGAACCCGTGCTTTGTGGAGAAGACAGATTTTTCACTGTGCTGCTGTTATAGAGAGGGTCACACGCTTGTTTCTCTTGAATATTATGCTGTGAGTAAGTCACTGTGAATCCAAGTGTCTCCTAAACCAATAAAGTACTGCGCAACAAGCCCAGTAATAACAGAACAGGGTTCAAAGAGCTGCAAGCATTAAATAACGTGATAAGATGGAGATGGTCAAATATGTAAGGTGTATGTTTCACTCTGGAGTGTTTAAGAAACTTTCAGCCTGTTTTAATTACTTATCAAAGACATTTTAATGCTGCTTTGCAAAAGGTCTTTATCTTGCTGAAAATTAAGATTTTCAATAAATTTTTGTTGCCCTCAGGCTGGATTATTGCAATAAAAGTGCATTGATCAAGGAGTATAATGATTCTCTTCCCCCGCACCTGACATTTCAACCATTTCATTTTTAGTAGGTTTTTCTTTGATTTTCTCAATTATTAGCTTGTTTTATGCCTGTGAGAGTATATGACAGAACAGAAGAGATGCACACTTAGGGCTACTCAGCACAGCTCTATCATCCTGTTTTTATAACAACATAAAATTGGTATAAGACAGTGATAAACCAGGCCTGTAACAGCTAGTCCTTCATATCTCAAGAAGGCAGAGTTAATCTCCGGTTTTTTAGGTAGCGTTAGCTACTGCAGAGTTGCTCTCATAGTTTCTTTTTGTTTCATAATTAAGCTCACTGTTCTGTTTTGCCGGTCCCTCACATCTTGTGAAAGCCCATGTGATATCCAGTGCACAGAAGCCTGAATGTGCTTAGTTTTGAGAATATTCATCAGACCGGGGGATTTGGGTTTGCAGATTCCCTGTCAGAGGTATCTCACAGCTGTGGCTTGCTAAGCTCAAATGCTCGCATTTGTTCATCACAGAGAAGGGAACAAGACTGAATTGATATGTGTAGCACGAGAAGTGAGTTTTCATAAGCCAGATGCAGACAGACAGTTCTGGCTACGGACAGAAAGGATACCTCCCGTCATGTCAGGGTTTGACGAGTGCCACCGCAGTGTGTTGGACTTTTTTCGCAGCACTGTTTAGACATCCAGGCAGCCATCACTGATAAAGCTGCAGTTTCGTGATAGCTGTCACATACATTTTGTTTTCAGCTGGCTTCATGTGTTTTAAAATCAATCCACAGCCCTTGCCATAAGGAGACATTTGTTCCTTAAAGAGGAGAAGGATGTGCTGAGCAATGTGGGAAGAGGGACACGGTGAACACCTTGAGAGGGGCTCTCAAGGATGCAATCTCACGGCTAGAGCTCATGATTTCCTCTCCAAGGTATCTCTAGCCATCTGTGTCCCACCTATCTGCTGTGGTCCCACGTTCCTGCCCTGCCTGCCCCCTCCCACCAGGGTGGGTGGGCCCTTGTCTGCCTCAACAAGCAGTAAAGTGCATTTCTGTCAGTGCAACTGGAATCAAGGACTGCAAGGAAGCATCAGGCTTTCTGCAAAGCCAGCTCCTGCAGCTCCTGGAGCTGGTGCAAGGACAGAATAGGAGTATGTGGTGGGAGCAGGCAGGACATTAAGCTATCACTGAGCTTCATCTTCTGGCTATGGTTTCACATCTCACTGAGTCCTGCCACATGCTCCTGCCTCATTCCCCTTGGGATGGTTCTGGGGATCAGATAGCCCTGGGGCAAGTCAATTAAGAGAATTGATCCAGTGGAAATCTAACACTGCATTATAAATAAATATGCAAATATAAGAACAGTTTACCGCCAAATATGTCAACCTGTCAAGTGAGATGGCTCGCCCTAAGGCCACGCAACTTCCAAAGCTGGTATGAGGAGGGAGGAGGGTACCCAAAGCTGGGTTGAAGGGGCAGGGGAGAGGGAGCAGGACCCTTCTTTTCAGTGGAAGGTGGACAGTGACGTGGCAGAGCTGCTTTTAGTATCAAGGCACCACCTCCAGTTCTGTGACACCAGTGGTTTGGATAGAAGCAGGTTTAACAGGGGAAAAATTTGTAGAGGCAAATTTTATTTCCTGGAGGTTCATCCACTAGGGCTGATTTAATGATTAGTGGAGGGAAATACACTTCTCTGGGCAAGTGACGAGGATGCCCCCATCTCAGTTGTGACCATGAAAGGAACCCGGAGACATCTACAACTACCTGAAAGGAGGTTGTAGTGAGGGGGGGGTCAGTCTCTTCTGCTGTGCCTCAAGTGAAAGCATAAGAGAGAGCGGCCCTAAGTTACACCAGGGGAGATTCAGATTAGATATTAAAAAAAAATTTCATTGCAAGAGTGGTTACAGACATTGGAAGAAGTTTTACAGGGAGGTGATGGAGTCACCATCACTGGAAGTGTTCAAGAGCCGTTCATTGTGACAAACCACTAGGCCTAGTAACAGCAGACACTTGGCAGGAAATTATGATACGTATTTTACATCTATTTTATACTAAACCTGTATATTTTCAGTCTAATGCTAGGTAGAGAGATTAGGATAGGGTATTGATAATTTAAGAAAACCAAAAATAAAATTTCCAAGCTTCTCATACTAAAAATAAAATTGAAATAGAGTTAGAGAAACAAACCTTCTCAAATATTCTCCAAAGAAATTGTTATATTTTGCTATCATGAAATTTCACCAGGTCTCACTGAATTCTTTTTCATTCTCATTTTTTGCATAACCAGCCCTGTGTCCTCTAGTTTGCACTGGGCTGAATTTACAGGGTCAACTACCATCTTTTTCTGTTACTGAATTCATGAAGATTCCTCCTTGAGCAATCTTGCCTGTTATAAACATATTCTGAAATAATTTAACTGCCTATTAATTAAACTAACGATTTCAGGATTGCTTTACATGTGCAGTATGACAGTGGGTTCTGTTCTCTAGACTTAGTAAATACACTTCATAAAGATGCTGAAAATTTTATGTGTCTGTGTGCATCAGAGGAAATGGGAAACGAGCTCTGCAATTGGTAACATTTGGAGAGCAAGAAATGGGGCAGGTTTGTTTCTGCTTTATGAAATACTTGGGTTTTAGCAATCATGAATATTGTGCATGTGGTCAGTCAATTGAGTCATTTTTGACTCATCATTTTAATCAGTGAAAAGCTCATCACCTGTCCTATATGCTAAAATGTTGATAAATAATATATGTGGAAATTAGTTACTATTAATGTATAAGATCTTGCTATACCCATAAATTCCCTCTGTGCAGAAGGAATTTGTGTAATTAAGATCATTTATCTGTAAAAAGAGTGAGTGTCTGAAGTTGCAAGTGGTACGTATCACAACATTATAAGAAATTATTAAAAAAGTCTACACTGAAAGAAAAGAAAGAGGAAAGGACACATTTCCCTACACAGGCAAGATATTGGAACCTTGGAGCTGTTGAAAATTCTTGAACGCTAGACACTCAAATAAAATGTTTTGTTTGTTCAAGATTTGTTATTCAACATAAGTATAAAGACTGACAAGAATGTTAGGTAAGCAACTCAGTGAAACTTGCAGGGCACGGCATCATCTTATTTACTTTGTTTTAAATGTCTGCTCAATGCCAAAGACCTGTGCTTTATTTAAAGCTCTGATGGATAATTCAGGGCAAGTAATTTCTTCTCCTCCTGTCTTCATTTTCTCACACTGATCTCTGTGTTGAAGGATACTGGGATGAAGTATTGGAAATATTAACTGTTTGATTATGCCTTTCTGAGCATCACTGCTCTTGCCTCGGGACAGCACAGAAGAGAAATGACAAATACACACAATTGCCCAGATTTCTTTGATCCTGCTTAGGAAAAAAAAATTAAATTGTTAGCTAAAAGGTGTTGCTCACTGACACGCCAACACTAGGGGTGAAATTCTCATCCCATTAAAGACAATATGGCTTTTACCATCACCCTTGATAGAGTTGGTTTCATCTGCTTTTGAAAGGATTTTGCACACTGCCTCATTTCAAGTTACAGTTATTATATGTTTCACTAATATCTGAACTTGTAAGGAAAAAGCATCTCCTTGAGATGAATGTTCTGCGTGAAGAAGGTGATGAGGAGCAGCCATTTTATCCAGAAAGCTGAAGTATGGCAGTCTGGCTTAAAATTTATAACAGAAGTAAAACAGCAGCCCAAAGTGTGCACATTATTTTGACTCTAAAATATACATCTTTGTTCTATGCCTTGGTTGCCATAGAGGTATCAGATGTTTAAAATGTTGCCCAAGAAGAAACAGGCAGTTTATTGCTATTCCCTGCTTCTGTTTCTCCCAAGCTGCAGCAATCAAATGAACAAGGAAAGTCATTTGTACAAGGTGGAGTAGATATCTCTTAACATGCCTGCTGATTTTATGGTGGAGTAGAAGGAACAGAGCTTTTACCGCTCACAGAAGAACACTCTTAAACTTGCATTTATTTACATAGCATCTATGGCATTTAGCCGACTGAAGAGAATTGATTAGCAAGAAGGCTGTTAAACAGCAGTCCTATAGCAGGCACTGCACGGAGGATTAGAGGTTTATTTCACTAATTGGTGCCCTCCTGTAGTCTTTATGAGTCAATTCTAAAAAATAAAGGAGCACTCCAAACTGTGTTTAGAATAAAAGCAGAGTGATGCTTTTCATTGCACAGAAATCCCATAGCTGAGCTCTTTCAGAAATGAGTTTAGGATTTTTCCAGCCAAATTATTCCCTTCTGGTGAAGTCTTGCTTGCAGCACTGTATCCTTACTTATGCTGCTTAACCCTAAAGAGCATGGCATGCTGAAAACCGACCTGTAGCAGCCACGGTAGGAGTGATGTTGTCTTAATTGTCCACCACAGCTGCCTGGGATGTAGGAGCCACACACCTTTGCGAGAGCAGAGCCCTCACAGGGGCTGGGCTGATGTGCCAGCCAGCAGCAGCACCACACACAAGGCAGGCACAGCTTCCACCCCACAGAGACAGCACCACAGGGGCTCATTATAATGCTATCTCTGCACAAGCACAGTGTGTGCACCTTCAGGCTGGAATAACGCCGTGGGATTATGGTGGCAGCTGCAGGGTGGGACCCAAGGAGCTCCAGGACACCCTCTAAGGACCAGGCATCTCTTGCAGACAAACTAAACTTGCACAGGGGAACTAAAGAGGGAAATACGCTTCAGTGTGTTCCCTCTTATGTTTAGAAGAGTGTTTTATCACTGGAAGCAGAAATAAAGCTCTCACCTCAGTGGTTTAAAAGGCAGTCTGGAAGAAGGAGATGCGTGCGCTGAACCCTGAAGAGCAGTGTTGGTACTAACACAATGGGCTAGAGGGCTACCTGGCTCCAGCTGGCTCCTGGAGGTTTCCAGGGCACGGAGAGCACCACTAGAGGGCTCACGAAGTATTTAAAGGGTTATTACAAGTGGCACATGAAAAATATTCTCATTTTACTTTCTGTTCCTCCACTTGTACATGCAACGTACTTCAGAACTGAACCCGCTAAAGCGTGCCTTTATTTTAAAGTCAGCTTCATGGACTCTCACAGGCTCACCTCCAGCACCTTCTGACCTCTTCTGTGTAAACAGGTCTTCCATGAGAAACGATTTTGTTCTGATAATGCTGCAGTTATTAACCAGAGGCAGCTATTCAGCAAAGCAACGCTTGCCAATTGCCAGTGCTTCCAGAGGAAGGAATGAGTTCAGAGCATCAGGTACAGCAATATCTGTGTGTTGTATATATTAGTGCTCCAGAAAAAAACCCAAAAACAAACAAAAAACCAAACCAAACAAAAAAACCCTCCAACCCATAACCTTCTTTCCCTTCCTCTTCTTATGAATTCTGGGATAACAGACTGTCAAGCCTATGAAGACTGTGGTATATTGCTCATGGGGCCAGGAAGTTGGCCATCTCTACAATTAGATATGGAAACTATTTGTAGCATCTAATAAATAATGCTAACTACCCCTAAAACACATTTCCTCTTAAGAATCAAGATCTACCTTTGTCAGTTGTGGAGAATACAAAACTAGTATAACAGGTTTGCTTTTTTGTCTTAGCCCTGAGGACCTTGTTACAACATTTGGTGTTGAGAGTAGAAATGTTCTAATATATAGCCCCAAACTAAAAAATGTGAAGGCAATAATCACAGGAGTATTTCAACGTTAACTGAAATGAATTTCCTTTTTATTTTCTACCATTTCTTTTCCCTTTCCTCTCTGAAAGAGACTGCCAAGGGAATTATTATGATTACTCTGCATGTTCTGCAGATGGTTGGCTGCTGCACAGGGTTCTCAAGAGAGGTCAACATCCTATAGCGTCCAGCTTGGATGCTGCCCTCCACACCAGCTGAGCTCTGGAAGTCCTTACTCAGCAAAGCTTTTGCTGACATGCCTAATTGCAGTCTCTGGGACATGTCACCTCCTCAAAGCCCAGACTGAAGCCCTTTCCTGAGCTGGGACTTGATTTTCCTCTCCTATTAAACCTGATGGAAGTAATCCACTTGCCGGGAATGGAAGTTCAATGGGACTTTTAACTTTTTTCAATATTTATATATACATACATATGTACACAGATAATACACATATACACATGAAAGGTATAATTTTGATGTGTTCAGAAGCCGTGCTCAAGGATCTTTTCAGGAGTTTCAACTAAACATCAAAAGTTTTTTTGTCAGGGATACTGGAGACAAGGACACTGTTTGTATCATGCCACTACTGTGAGGATAGGAATCTTTTCTGCCTTTTGGGTTTGCTATATGGCATTCAGTCAATCTATTTGGAGAGACCGTGACGATGGGCTGGAGGGAGCAAACAGGTTGTGTGTTTATTTAATATGTAGCTTTTTGGTACAAAATTGGTAAATCCACTTTTCTGGTACCATTCCACAGTGAAGTGGAAGAGAAAAGGGGGCAATACTGACATCATTTTGTAACACCCGCTTGTAGGGTCCCCTGCTTTCTGTATATAGTAATGTGTATATAGATCCAGTAATGTAGACACACTGTATTTAGCCCCTTTCCATGACAGGCTAAAGATCAAATTAGTAATAGCAACTTCCCCAAAGGCTCTGTTTGGTTAGGATACTCATCTCCACCCCCCCTTTTAAAGAATGAAGATGATACAACAAATCCAGACTTTCAGACCCAAAGAGAGGTAGAGGATCAGTTGCCACAGGTTGTCTTGGGGCCAACCAGCCCACATGACTGACAGGACCCGGGTTGGGAACAAGCATTCAAGTTTGTACTGAGATTTTGCTCCTGCACAGGCAGACATCCTGGAATGGCACCAACTCCAGCTGCCCAGACCTTGGAGAAGACCTCCAGGTCTTTAGCCTTAGGGGCAGACAAAGGATTCTCTGCCATTCAAGGCCTACAGGAGACCAGAGCATCAATCCATTCTCCCCCACATGCATACTGAAAGAAAACTCCTGGAAATCTGTCTTCATTACAGCAGTATCATCCTTCAGGACAGGAACATGTATCCCTGACACAGGGACAAATGCATGGAGGTGATAACATTGAGTAAACATGCTGAAATTGCAAAGCCACCTTGAGTAAAAACTGGATTTTCACATCCTTAAGGTAGTTAGAGCCTCTGCCCTCATTGTCTGAACTGCACCCACACAGGCAGTCCCTGCAAGTGTAGCACTGTGCATGTTTGAGTTCCAGATTTATTGCTTAAAATTATTTTGAAACCAGTGACTTATAACACAGACATATCTGCCCAACTATGCCAAAAAGTTCTTATAATTTGGGGTTGTATGAATCTTAGATTTCTAAAAGGCAAATTATATATTTACGCTAGAAACTGAAGGATTTACTATAGTTTATTTCAAGGTGGGTTTTTTTTTCACGAAGATGCATACCACTGTTTAAGTATGATGAGGTTATATAAACCAACAAAAGCAAAGAAGTTGCAAACTAAGATTGATGATACATTCCTAACTCATGCTGTTGTGCCTGGTTATTGCAGGACCGCCAACCAGCTCATGAGAATTACATACTGCAAACAGAGCTCTGTGTGGGTGCATGGGGAAATCGTTGTTTTGAGTTCACCTTACTTTCTCTGAACTTTATTGGCATGTTTGAGTCATATCTCCTTTTTATGCTTTGAGCTTATAGAGCCTGCAAACTCAAATACGAACCTCCTGATGGATCAGGGAGAACAAGGCTAATATTCCCTTCAGACTCCTGTCTAAAGTACAACCGCCACCTTAATCAGAGAATCATAGAATGGTTTGGGTTAGAATGAACCTTAAAGGTCAGCTTGTTCCTAGCCCCTCGACATGGGCAGGGACACATTCCACCAGACCAGGTTGTTCCAAGCCCCGTCCAACCTGGCCTTGAACACTTCCAGGGATGGGGCATCCACCCCTTCTCTGGGCAACCTGTGCCAGTGCCTCACGACCCTCATAGTACAGAATTTCTTCCTTATACCTAATCTAAATCTACCCTGTGTCTGTTTAAAACCATCATCCCTTGTCCTATCCCTACATGCCCATGTGGAAAGAATTGTTCTGGTTTTTACCACAAAAACATGCTGTTCTTGCTTCTCTTTGCAAATCATTTTGACCAACCTCGTTATTTCCAGAAGAGACACCAGCCAGTCTTGTTTCTTTTTTTTTGATGGCATATTAGAAAAGGAGGGGCTTTGAAGAGCACAGGGAAGGAGCTGTTACACACAGTGACCACAGGTTTCTGTTGGTCTCTGTTTTTACTCTTTCCTAGAGTTCAGAAGCAAATATGTGTTTCCATTCTCTTACCGGATATGAGTATAGTTTCAATCCCAGAGCGGTGGTATCTAGAGGGGAGTTTAATCATTTTTGCTCTCTCATTTTACACTCCTATGTCCTTAACCCGATTTAAGTGGTCAAAGCACTCTGGGCCCGTGATTTCTGTCCGCTCAATACGTACACAGTCCCTAACACTACAGAGTCCCACTGCAATGAAAACATTAAGTGCATCTCTGATATAAATGCTAAATAATTGATCATAGATCCCTAAATCATACAACGCAATGTAATTTCTTCTACCTGATTTTGTTACACTGTTACTTATATCAGCGTATGGTATCGATAAAAGAAAGTTGTAATGAAGTCCCAGAGATGCTTTGATTTAATGTGGTTATAGGGACTATCACTGCAAGTGGTAACAAATAGCTCTAATGGATTTTCTAGTACCTTGTTTTCATCATCCATAATAGACTTTCATCTGTGCTGGTCGGAACTGTAGGATGTCCTTGTGTTCTGCACCCAGACTTTAACAGATCTATATTTTATGGCCCTATAGTAAAAGTAATTGCAGGTTTTATAATGTCTGTGTACTGTTCCAACTGAAAGCAGTCCATTTAGAGACTTCTGGAAAGCTGAGGTGTTTCAGTTGCAAATGCATGAGTTGAGACAGGCTCCAGTCGTGCAGCCTCCTTTTAATGAGGGCACGTTCCAGAGATCTTTCTTTTCCTTTCCCTATACCAAAAGAGAAGAAATTTTTGAGCACGAGGGGTTTAAGCTGAAAGGATCCTGTCCCTGAGTTTTATCAGTTCAGAGGAAGTGCAGGAAACGTGAAGGCCAGTACAGAAGATGCTGGCAGCTGGAGCCGCCCATGAGGGCACTGTGCCAGCGTGGCTGCTCCTCACCCTCTTCCCAAATCAGACCCTTCAGCTGCAGCTCACACTTGACAAAACTCAAGAATCGATTTTGACTCACTGTCTGACCTCAAATTAGCTTTTGAAAGCCGTGCAACCGTTCTTGGCAATCTCACCATAAGAAATCAGGAACTAAGGCAAGCAGAGAAAAACAAAATCACTTCCTTTCTTCTTTTTTTTTTTCTTTCTTTTATTTTTTTTTGGTGTTAAATGGCAGAGTAATTATACTGTCTACCTAACATTCAAGGGTTCTGCCAAACATTCGTACCTACACAGCCCTCCACAGGGCTGCCTCCTGCCCCCATGGCAACAGCCAGCCCTGCAGCAAGAATCTGGCCCAAGGAGCAGGAAAAGGTAACAGGGGAATGGGGCTTTCTAAAGGCACAAATGCGCTCTAAATGCCAGTTCTGTTATTTGCACCTTTCAAGGCCAAGAATAACTCGGTCCGAGTGTTAACAGTGCATTTTTACTGCATATGATGAATGGATTAATCCTGTCATTATCAGAATAATTAACCTTGCTTGGCACTCCAGGCAAAAAAAAATCCAATATGCTGGATTCCACAGACATGGCAGTGCTTCGTAATATTTTGTTATCTTTTCCATGTATAATTAATAAGGAGATCAGGGAATCCAGGAGAATCAGCCAGCACTAAAATAAGCAGAAAACAGAAAGTTACAGCATCTGGAGCTGAGTCTCAGCTATTTCAATGACAGTATCAATTGAAAGAAAATTCCCCAACCAAGAGACAGGCAAGATCCAGTTGCAGATGGCTACAACAAAGCATGCCACTTGCTAAATTACCTGAAACTATTTTTGTCATAACATGAATTATTTGTTCTCAGTAATTAGTGTAATTTTAAAATGTTATTGTTTTCACAATACACTCCTTGACTGGACTGCTCTAGATGTATGAACTGGGGAGAAAATGATAGCCAGCCTATCCCCTTGGCATCATCAGGCTCCCAAAAGCAGCCATTCCCAAAAGCATGAAAACTTATGCATGGCCAAGAAGGAAAATAAAAAAAGCTTTAGTGTCATGGGTAGGCAGTTAGAGAATCCCTGTACTAATCATGCCATTTTTTCATTTTCAGAATGGCTCCCCAAAATTACAGGCTTTCCTTGGCCCAAACAATACACATTCTTCCTCCAGCTCTAGAAAACCACGTGAATCAAACAGTTATTTCCAAACAGGATATTTCTTGCCTTAAAAATTACCTCCCCTCCCAGAACACACACATACATACGTTATCTCTTTATGTCCCTTTTTCCCCCCATGTTAACTGGGGCTGCACAGGTGACCGTGCAATATTTGTTACATGCCTGGTTCACCTTGCTACTTGGAAAATAAGAAGTAACAACATCCTTGGAGATCCTACATGGATCAGTGGGGGTTGAGTCTGCTGCAACCTTCACGCGGGCAGGAAACCACCAACCTGCTGTGGTTCAGAAGTTGTCTCAGCAGGACAGGCACCAGTTCATATTTTGTTGAGTGATAGCAAAACTTTCATTCATATCTTTAGGGGGGGAAAAAAAGTGGCACTTCAGAAGGAGCTGCTAAATTACACCTTCACTTTTGCAACATCCCCAGCTGAGTGTACCACAGAGCAGTTCTGTGTCACTCCGAATTGCTCATGAGGAACTGGTGTGCTGGTACATACACCTGATTATGGGACTTTGGGGAATTAACTCCTACATATCACTGAATCAATTCCCAAACAAATGTGTGAACTCATCCCGATGAAGAGAAATAGTCTGCTTCTACAGCTTTTGCAGCTGGAACATGGGAGGAACAAACTAAAATACAGCTCCGGAAAGAATGTTTGTGAACACCAGGTTATACTCAGTCTAATGGAGCATAGAGTAGGGAATGGGAAGGATTGGGGAAAGTGTGGTGCCTTGGATAATCATGCCATAATAAATAATAATGGCCAAAGTAGAGTGACAGCATTGGCACAAACCAGATGTTCTCAAACAGCTGTGTGTGCCCCTGGCCAAGCTGCAGGGCTGCAGGCGCATGGCAGCAAAGCTTCCTCATCTCCCTCTAGCCTCGCCTCCAGGCTGGGCAGATCCCCACACTAGAAGAGCAAGAATTCTTTTTGGCATTTTATGCAGGAGTGAGAGGAATGCAAAAAAGAGCTCTACGATTTTCTAAAGGACTTGCAAGGTTGGTTCATCACAAGGTTGGTCCCAGTGCAGTAAAGGCACTGCTATTACAAAACATCAGGATTTTATTTTCTTCAGTGGTGCTTAGCACTGTCACAGTCACCTACCAGACACTGGAGCAGGGCAGTCCTGGCCAAGTTTCTGCCTGCCTGGCTTGCACACACAGACAAGTCTCTTCTCTTCCAAGGAACTACATTATTGACTGTAGTGAGAAGAATTTGTCTGGGTTTTCAGAGGAAAATTCCTCTGGTTTTCAGAGGAAAAAAAAAACTAATCCAGATACTCAGTTGTGGTCACCTGGCGTGGCCTCACAGACTTCAGCTGAACAACTTTATGCAACAACATCAGCAGAAGCAAGGTCTTGTCCCTTGAACACCTGAAGGAAGGTGGGAGGAGGACTGTAAAGGAGAAAACCATAATCACAGGGAAATAAAAATGTTTACTTGGAAGTTCTGTGTGTTCTTGGATCAATGTGAAGGGGTGTTACGCTATACAGAGATGCAAAACTGGATCTTTGAACACCTCCTTTTGCCTACTAACCAAACCCCTAATACATTATTTCTGTTTGTCATGAATGGCCTGACATGGTATGAGAGGCTTTACCCAGCTTCAGGTGCCACTGACACCAGCATCTCCTTCAACTCTCACGCAGAACCCCCAACCCAGATATTGCCAGTAGGAAATGTGACCAATTCTCTTCTACAGAAAACAGATTTTGTTAGGAGGTTTCCTTGAGCTCATGGATGTTCAAAACATGCCACGAACCAGTCAGGCCACTCTCCTCTCCTTTTATGTTTCTTCTGTTACTTCCACTGCAGTTATTTTTGTAATGTCCATCTCAAGTCCCCTTCCCTTTCTGAGCTCTACTCAGGTTGTGTGGTTTGGATTAAATGCATTCAAGGTCCAAGCTGTTGCCCAGCAGCCATTTAATGGTAAAATTTGCCTTACAGCTTGAAAAAGGCACTCCTGCTTCCCCTCCAAACCGTGGCAGCTGCAACTTTTCTTGTGTTTGGCTGTTGAGCCTTGTGAGGCTCTTGAGAAAGATACCTTGGCTCAGCATTCTGCCAGGAGAGTGAACCAGTAGAAGCAAGCAGGTGGAGAAGAAGTTGCTGGTCATGGCATTGTGGGTGCCCAGAGAAGGACTGAGGTGCTTGGGGTGGCTGTGGGCTTTGGCTTTCCACCTTGCTGCCATGCCCTGACCCCTCATCCCTCAGCTGACAACTCTCCCTCTTGCCTATGCCCTGCTAGACTAACTTAAATTGGAAAAAGACTAGGAAAAATACCTGATTTAGGGTTTCCTCATGGACCCTACTATGGTCTTTGCCATGGTTCAACTCCTCCTGCTCTGAGCAACACGTTCCACTCAGAGGTTTTCCATATGTAGATCACTGCATAGATCACACCTTGATTTGTTAATTTCTTATTGTGAACTGTTTTATGAAAAAACCACTTCGATGCCTACTCTGCCTAATCACACCTTTCCTGTTCACATCCAACCTTTTCAACAAGGACCTGGGGAGAGGGAAGATTCAGGAGAAGAGGGGAGTTACCATTTTACTTTGGTTTTTTTCTATTCCTTTTATTTTCTTTGTCTCCAAGAAAGGATATAAATTTTCTCAGTCCAATTGGAATATCATCTACCTATATATCATCTATAATATGTGGTATTTATTTGCAAAGTATGCTTCTATGTATCTCAATTCAGAGATGGAAAAATCATTATGCTTTGCTTTCCAAATTCCTACATCTCCTCAGGTTCCAGTGATCTCACAGTGTAAATACTAATTGCCACAAAAAATAAAATTAGAGAAAATTAGTACCCTTATATCTGCAGCAAGGCAGAAATGGATATTTTTTTAATGATTTTTTTTCCCCTCAGGGTTTACTTGATCATCAGAAACTTTCAGCTTGCTGGAGGTCAGCAAAGAAAAAGAGTGACGAGAGGGATAATATAATCACTCCTGCGTATCTACCACCTTCTTGCAGAGAGATAACCAAACACATCAAATATGAGTAGACTCAAAGACCATGGTAGTTAACAGAAACCTGTCAGCTGACATTAATGCTCAGACCTTTAATTATTTTCTTCCAAGCAAAGAGAAAAAGAACAAATTCCACCACCTGTATAGCAGGTCATAAATAATTAAGTGAATGGCAGGATCTTGAAAAGGGTTCTCATGATGTCTACAACACCCAGCTGCTGATGGTCACATCAACCCATCTTCTCAACCCAACAATGAAATTCCCCCTCAGACACCATGATGGCATTTGTTTTGATGGAGCTCTCATGAAAATACACAAAGCAGGATCAAAGCTTCCTAAAAATCAAACGCGTTTTGCAGTCACAAGATATACGAGACATATGGCAGGGCTCAGACACTTGCATGTTATGATTAGAGACGGTCCAGTGGAAGGTGTCCCTGTCCACGTTAAGGGAGTTGGTATAGATGGTCTCTAAGGTCTCTTCCAATCCAAACCATTCTGTGAATCCAGGCTGGAGCAGGTTTGCTCACAGAACCTGTGACCCCGTGGGGGACCCACACTGGAGCAACCTGTTCCTGAAGGGCTGCACCCCACGGAAGGGACCCCTGCTGGAGCAGCTGGTGAGGAATTGCCCATGGAAAAGACTCACATTGGAGAAGTTCATGGAGGACTGTCTCCTGTGGGAGGTACCCCACAACTGAACAGGAGAAGGGTGTGAGGAGTTCTCCCTCTGAGGAGGGAGGAGCAGCAGAGACAAATGATAAACCGACCGCAGCCCCCATTCCCTGTCCCCTTGTGCCTCTAAGGGGGAGGAGGTAGAGAAATAGGGAACAAAGTTGAGACAAGAAAGAATGGAGGGGGGAAGGTGTTCTGAGATTTGTTTTTTATTTCTCGTCATGCTACTCTGCTTTGATTGGTAATAAATTAAGCTGATTTCCCCACATCAAGTCTCTTCTGACCGTGACGGTGATGGTTGAGTATTCTCTCCCTGTCCTTATCTCAACCCATGAGCCTTATGTTTCATTTTCTTTCCCCTGTCCAGCTGAGGAGGGGAGTGTTAGAGCGGGCTTTGGTGGGCGCCTGGAATCCCAAAAGGGTCAACCCACCGCGACTCGTCAGACTTTTCTTAGAGGAAAGCGTCAACAGTGAGAGATGAACCAGACCCCCAGGTGTTGTATATTCAGTCAACACCAGGAGACTGGAAACCAGTTCACATGGACTCTGACTGGACCTTGGTACACATCCAAAGCTCCTGTGCTCACAGGTGTGTTTCTAGTGTTTTCAAGACATGCTGCTTGGCAACAGTCATCCATGGAGCCAAACCGAGGGTTCTGGAGTCCTTGATCTAACTGAACTCAAGTTCTGCATCAGAGAGACCGGAAATTTCTGAAACCTTTATTTTAATGAGATCTCTTTGGTTGTCCATGTGCTTTCCCATAGGAGCAGGACTGGATTTTGGGAATCCTTTCCACACCAGTGGACATATTTGAGACAGCTGCTCTGAGGCCCAGCACACTGTCAGTCCTGCCGTGAAGCAGATTCCAGAAGTGTGATGTCAGAGAAGGACAGGGCTGGGAGCACAACCACCAGCCACAGAAACACACCAGTTCTTCAGCAGCAAGGATCATGAGATGCAAGTCCAGGTTTGCTAGTACCCCATTTCAGTCACTATGCAACCATTTTCTTTCAAATGCTTCACAACTTTTGCTTCTGTTTGACTCAGAAATATGATGTAAAGTTTATGTTTGTTTTTTTTTAAGGAGATGATTACGAGCTAGAAGTCCTGTGTTTTCAGCTGAGGCAGTTGCAAACTAACCCAACCCTGATGGCTACACCATTATCTTATTTTTCTGTACTCATTTTAGTGTCTCTAACTGGTATTTCTCATTGTTCAGTTTATAACAGGACTACCCTTGAGCTTATTTGTGTACAGGGCTAACCACAATAGGGCCCTGTTTCATAATTGTGTTGAGGTAATGCCCAAGGCTCTCTGCAAGAAATAATAATAAATGACATGACACAACTGTGCTGAGTCACACCTTTTTAAAGCCCAGCTCTTTTTGAGGGACACAAGAGCATAGATAAAAACAGCCACAGGCAGCAAAGAGCCCCTTCTGAACAGCTCCTGGTAACTCATTCAAGTCAGCGGTCATAAACAACAATAGCACAGCTGTTAGATAAATGGGATGCTTACAACTGCACACAGAAAACCTAAAAATTTCAGCAACAAACCCATTAGCTTTTACTACACGAGTGGCACAGGACCTGCTGTTTCAGTAATGCTCTGCTGGGTCACATAAAACCTGTAGAGAAAACAGAGGGAAGTCTGGCATCCATCCATTCCTCCATCTGTCTGAGGGCAGCTGGGAAACTGCCCCAATCAGTCCTCAGGTTCAGGGATGCTCTAATGCTGCAGCCACTGCCAGGTTATCAGAACTGTTACATGGCCAACATGTTTACAAGCTTCAGTTTGCAATGAATGCCTTGCATCATCTCTCACTTACAATTAAAATAAAAGTTCTATTTTTTACAGCTGTTTTGAACCAGCCCCACTCCTATGATATGTAATATCACAGACTATCAGCACCACTTCTGGATCATCTCATTAGCCTATAACCATATCCATCACAGCCCTTTTTACCGGAAATTTTACAACTGTTTTTTACCACATCCCATTAACATCAGTAACCCATAGCTTCATACAAGACAGTGGAGAGTATATTCTGGAAAATACATGCTGTATATTAAAAGCACATCAGTAGGGACACACCAGAACATAAGGTAAAGGCATCATGAGCCTGGAACTGCTGTTTTTTTCTAGGGTTTTGTTCTGAGTAAGGTGGTTTTCCTTTTTCCCACTGCTCTAGATAGTCCTCCTAATTAGTTATGACTTTAAGAAAACAACAACCTAAGAATGAAGGAATTAGATTAAGTCCTTCCACTTAGTTAATTTCCATGATCTAATATTTCCCTCATGTTCCAACACAACTCTGTGCTCTGCTGACGACATCAGGGCTGAGGAAGTCTCTTAGAAGGCGGATTCAATTCAAGGGCAAGGCAGACCAGAGACCACTTAGCTCCCCAAACAAAGTATTCTTGCTTTAGTGTGCTTGTAGGTGAGCCAGAAGAGCCAGAAGCTGAAATGAAAACACTTAGGAAACCAAGCCCCCTTGGATACAGAAGATCAATAATGTTCTCAACAAAGTTGAAAACAATTCAGAACGTGGTGTCTCACCAATCTGTACTGTAACGTTTTAGTGTAGTTTCTGTGGATCTCATTTTTGGCAATATCTTGAAACAGCAATCAATACTTGCCCAGGGTACGCCTTCACTGCCATTTATTCTGTTATCCAGCCAGTGGCAACAACAATCATTTAAGGACAGCTAAGCACTGATATGTTGCTAATGCTGGGTATGGGTAACCAGGATCAAGACCCTTCCATGCTGGATACTGCAGCAGAAAATATGCCCAGATACCCCTGGTGCTGTAGCACCTAAGCAAATCTTGCATAAAATAAGTAGCAATGGAAGGTCACCAGTGGGCTTCCTACCCTTTCATGCTCAAAATAAAAATGTTACCACAAAGACAGTAGAGTCTAAAAAGAATTGTACTATCTGTCAAGTGGGCTTGGCTTGTATGGAGGAAAGAATAGAGGCAAATATTTTAACAATATGGGGATTAGGGTTTTGCGGCAGCAAAGTAAAGTTGGTTTTGGGGACTGATTCCTGGTATGTGTTACTGTTGTTTTTCCGTTGGTCTGTATTTTATGTTTGCCAGAAATGTCAACGTGTGAGATGTAAGATTTTGTTTTATGTCCATATATTATGAAGGAAGTAAAGCGAAGCAATCCATCAATCCAGTGACTGAGGTTTAACCTTTCCTCCTTAGACTGCTTCTCCTGCTCTTCCAAGAAACTGTGAACTATCTCATGCCCAGGAAGTGCAACAAACCTTAAACTGCAGAAACAAAAATTCTTATTGAATGTTTGGGAAATATTCTGAACAACACTGTCCATCTCCTGCAGCAAAACATTGCAGCAGAGACAGATAGTGCTGCTGAAAATGAGTGGCAGAGGAATATTGCAAAATACATGTGACTGTAGAACCCAATATGACTGTTTCTCTGTCTGAGGGAGCTGAGCACAGGAGCACACTGGGAAAAGCACTACAAAGTGCTGGATGTGCTGGCGTTTCTGAATACTGAATATCAGCAAGAGCAGGGCATACGCAGCAAGAGGAAAACAAATGTATAGTCTGAAATAACTAAGCCACGTTATGCATTCAGTGCTTTTAGGTGACTGCTAGGCATGAGTAAAGAGCAATATTATCTTTGTGCCTAAAACCAGTCCAAGTCTTTGGTTTTCAGATCCTTCCTCATGGAGTTGTCAAAAGAACTTCAAAAGAAAAACATCTGTGTGGTGAATGACAGAAGATGCTGGGCTGAACAGAGCAGCTTTTTCCAGTAGCTGAGGACAAAGAAAGGACTCAGACAGACAATCTTCACTTACACTGGAATTAGCCAGGACACAGCAATAATGCTCAGCTGGTGGCTGGATTTGTATACCCTTTTAAAAGGTTAACTTACTTCACTATGATTCATCTCGATAGCAAACTCATTTTAAAACTAACTCTACACATCGCCTAAGCTTGATTTCTTGGCCCCAGGTTCCCTGCCTCAGTAGTTCGACTCCACCAGCGGGAGCAGCACTGGCAGAGTCAACATTGATAAGGCCCCTGGGATGGCGATGCCTTCACCGAGCTACCACTTCCACCCACAGGGAACAGGACAAGGCACCTCCACTGGCACCTCTGCCCGGACCCCCCTCAGCAGTCGCACTCTGCGAGCCGGGTGGTGCTGCTGGAGCATTCAGAGGGAGCTCTGAGGAACATCCCCGACACCCTGCCCTCTCCCTGGCTCTGAAGCATGAAAAGGAAAATCAAGCTGCAGGACGGAGGTTCAGGTTGCCTCCCGTGTCACCCCCAGACTTGGGAGCAGCAGCTGGAGGACGGTTTCTCACTTCCCTTCGGGAGTGACCAGCAGGTGTGGGGGTCTCCCTTCCATGTCCTTGCACTCCCACAGGTGCCCTGCCAGAGGCATGGTCTGCAAAGCCCATGCGCAAGCTCCATGCACCCTCTTAGTCTGCAAAGTGCAGCCCTGTCAGACCTGCCCACAAAAGAAGAGGCAAACTCTCTTGCCAGGGCTCCTCTGGGACGTGTGTAGCCCAGGCCCCCAGCAGAAGGAAAACCCAAACACTGTCATTGCAACAGCACTGAGCCATCCCTCTCTGCGGCAGAGTGGTCTGAGCTTTAAGAATTTTGTCTGTGTGATTTCCTCCTATCATCTGATCTCTAGACAACAGTCAAATTGAACCATAAGGGTTACAGGTGAGGAAATGAGAAGTGCTTTTGTTCTCCATTTGCATCCCTCCTTCTTCACACCTTCCGGCCTCCTCCCTCACTCAAATCAATCCAAAGCTACAGAAGTAGAATCACAAGTTAAAGAGCAAAAAAATAGGGAATATGGAAAAAGCCTGTCATAAAAAGGGGTTACTCATACCATCATGAGGAAGCAGGGTGATTATACAAACTTTACACAGAACGACAGAAACAATGGGATTACTCACATAATTTCAAACCCTAATGAAGTGCATCAGTTACACTCCCACAGCAACCTGGAGAAAGAAGGAGAGTAAAATCTGATGGTTTAGCCTAATAAGGACTTGGTGAGAGAATCACAGTTAACATGTCCTATTTATTCAGGGTGTGCTACAAGCCTGGTAGAGACTGCAGTCCAGGCTTCCTATATGTGCTTCCCAACCCAATGGAGAGAGGGAGGGAGCACAGATGTGGCTCTATTCCAGTGTCATCCTTAACATAATCAGTTCATGACAGGAAGGTAGGTACAAAATCAAACCAGGAACCTCAACAGCACTTACGTTGAAACTTTGAAGATTACACCTTAGGTTTAATTTTAAATCATTGGTGACACACTTAAATGCCATTCACATCAAGACAGAGGAGCAGGAGAGTTCTTAAATGCACTTCTGCAACCAGACCTCTTGCAAAGAGCAAGCACTGGATCAACTTTACGTGTCTGTGGAGGCAGTATCTGTAAATGGTACCAATGAACACACTATCTGCAATTATAAGTCTGTAAAATTTTACAAGACCTTTTGTAAGTAGATTATGTACTACTTTCCAGATTTCCCTCCTGGATGGATTTCTCTGTGTGTGTGAAATTTAGAAAATGACTGGGAATCTCCCAGGTACAATTTATCTCATTCTGTCACAGAGGTTTCAGCCAAGTGAACTGCCCTCTCCTTGACCACAGGAACCTCAGGCAGCTGCACTGCAGGTGCCCACAGCAGCTTGAGGTGGATCCATTCCACTTTTCTTAGGAGCTGAGCTTCTTTCACAACTCCTTTTACACACCTTTCTGAATCTTCAGCTTGCCACAACACTGAAGCACATGCTCAAACTCTCCTGCTCCTGGACAGGGAGTTAAATGTGTTTGAAAAGTTTCCAGCACAGAGATGACTTTCCACCCGAGACCCACGTCGTGGGAAAGTCCAAGGCTTCAAAATCTGAAATCCTTGATTTTGTGTGAGATTGAAATAATTTAAGGTCAATGATTCCCTTCAGACTTACAACAGTGCTTCACTGCAGCTTCACGTAAATTTGACCTTTCTATTATAATGTTATGGAAAAAGCATAAAAATAAAACAGAAAATGAACATCATGCATCTTAATTGTGTTGAAATAACTCAAAATATTTCATAAAGATGTTGGTGAAATCATTTTGTTCTGTCAAATTTATCGGTTTTTGTTGAATCAGCACTTTCTAAGTCTCCATCCAACTCAGGCATTTGTATGCTCTTTATATCTATTCCTTTTCAGCAGAAAAGCTTTCCCAATGTTTTTGACAGCACCAAGATAACTCCTTTATAGAATTTGTACTTAAAATTCCCTTTACTTACATTGAAAAAATAATCACGTAGCTTAATTTTTATTTTTTTTTTTTCCCACTCCTTGCCATTAGAGCACCATGGGCTTCACAAGAAAGCTGCTTTTTATCTGCTTGGAGCTCTTCAGTGTGAATAATCTCAAGCAAAATTCCACAGAAGGCTCCTCAGTTTGCATTTCCCCTCCCCTGAGTGCCTGAGTTCTCCAAACGCATAGCTGGAACACGGACATAAACCCAAACTTTTTGCAGCAGCCCTTTGGTGTTTTCTGTTTATTATCATGCCTGATGTTACAATACACCCTCTTTTAAGAAAGGCAGTGTTTAATTGACCAAACAAGAAAAACAAATGCTTCCCCAAGGCATAAATTCCATGAACTGTTTGGATGTTTTCTATGAAGCTAACAAACACTTCTGTCAGTGTTTGGAACTCTTAGACACTGGTTTTTGAATGGACTGAAGAAAAGAAGAGGCAGTTTGAATAGTATTTTACAGTTTCAACAAGTTTAAAGACGTTCCAGGGTAAATACTACTAGTTTTACAGCATTGCTCATAAATAAATGAAGGTTTTAAGATAGACTTTACACTCAGATTAGAATAAATTTAAGTTGTATCAGTATAGCTAGAATAACAGAAGAATATGTTTATATTCCAAACTTACAGAGAAGAGCGTTGGGCCTGCTCTTGAAACCTTCTTTTTAATGGATTTGTGTTTAATGTGCTCCTGCAATTAGACTACATGTGGAAGCACTAAGTGTGGCTTTATGGACTTTTGGGGGCTCGGCGCAGCTGCAGGGAGACAGTCCACAGATGATCCAAATACAGGAAAAGAAAAGGATTCAGTTTTTAATACCAGCTTCATTTACCGACTTCATGCTGGTGCAGTGTAGGTGAACATAAGACTATAGAGAGGACTAATTTTTGTTCTTTCCAACCAAATGAAAAACATTAAATCAGCATTTTCACTGCCAGGGGAAAAAAAAAAAAGGAAAAAGAAACAAGGAGGAAAAAACTCTTCAACTTTCTATGGTTTCAGCATAACAAAACCACTGGTAAGCTGGAACTCGGGTTCTAAAGCCATCAAATTCTTGAGGATGTCTCAGCACTGTCCTTAGGATCAATGAATCAAACACATGTCACTGCCTCACAGGCAAGGTCCCTGATTTTTTCTTTTGGTGTTGCCCCTAAGGGGGAGCATTCCGGGAAGGATGTTGTCTTTTAAATAGAAACATGATACAGTGAGCCTGGAAGGAAGAGATACCTGCCTGGGACAGTTTTTGGTTACCCAGGAGCTGATGTTTTTCCCATCATATCTGAAGTGATCTGTAAGTGCTCTGATGTGTATGATTGCCTGAAAACAGAATGCTTAATACACCCAGTCAAAATATGAGGCATATACATGTGATTTTAGTTAGATCAAATCCAGAAAACATAGTTCTTAACTCAGGAGTTTGCTGTGGAAATTCAGACATTAGTCAGACCATATTCAGAAAATAAGTATGGAATAGTAATCCATGTTGCCCAAACTGTACAGTGCCAGGCAAAGTTTTTGAATCCTGATTTCCCTAGCATGTTCTAATTATTTCAGTCTATCAATTACTTTCAATTCCAAGCTTTTAAAATTCTGAATTCTACCAAGATATAATTATGGCATGAGGTTTAGAGACATAAGCTCTTTGGACATCTTCAGTGCAACCAGCTGTGATTATAGTTTTTAATAACATGGGAACTGCTGCAACCCAGGCCTGTTGTGAACGGGTGACCATCTCCAGCTCAGCCAAAGCACAAGACTTTCAACCCTTCTCTTCTGCAAATATGTCCTGTTTGCCTAAATTGTCAGCTGAGAAAAGAACTTTATTTCTTGGTCTGTAGATAGGTATCTACTAGAAAATCTGATAATCCAGCTGAGTCTTCATTTTGGAGAAGCTACTGAGCATGTTCCCTTAGAAGATGATCAGTATAATCAACATTCCTTTAAGTTATCTGTGTTTAAACCTACAGACCTGAAAACTACATTATCTTCCTTGACTGCACTGTGAACTTCTCAAATGCACCTGAGTAACTTATATTTCTCATTGCTGTTCATTTTTGACAGAGTGCTAGAAAATCTAGTGTTCTCATCTGGGTTTTGGTTCTGAACAAAATCAAAATTTGAGGTCAAGTTGTGCCCTCAACCTTATTCATAACCAAGTTTATGCTTCTACATATATTCAGCTTGGAGAAGCAAATGGCTTTCAGAATTCTGAACAGAATTTAAGGCAAGAAAACATTCCTGCATAACTCTTTAATATGCAGTGAACTCATAATAAACATCCAGAATTTAGAAAATATAAAAAAAAGCAACCTTGAATAATTAGGGGTTCCAATTATTGGTCACTAACTAGAAATTAACAAAGCTATCAATATTCCATTTGGTTTTCCGTGAAAGATTGCCGTATTTAAAAAAAAATATTTCCTTGTAGTTTGGATTAGGGATTATTACAGAATTGTGTTATTTACTACCCCAGCTATTCAGAAGTACAAATTGGTTTTTGAGTATTCACAGAACCCCTGGAGTATTACAGATTTTAGTTCAAAGAACTGTGTATCATAAAATTCAAAGCCAAAAGTGCTTTGCTTATAATTTTCCTGTTTTAAAAGCATCAAGAAATCCGAATGTAGAAGCTTAATCCTGTGCAGTCTGTATGACCAGGCGTTTAACCACAGCTGGCACAGGTATGCAAACAATTGAAAAGCAGAAAACAAAAGCTAGTAATCTGAACCAAATGTAATCAATTACTGAATAATTAACCCTGATACCAGCAATACTGATACAAGAGATTCTTATGCCCTCTTTGTAATAGATTGTAAATTCTAGGGCCTCAGAGTTTTGTGATATGGAAACAAAAAAACCTTCGCAAAATCTGCAATCTGATTCAATCTTGAGTTCAGATCATATCCTCCAGAGGCTCTGTGTGTTCACATCTACCAAGTTTCTGGCTGTGATTTATATGCAATTAGAAAACAAGCAAGTGAAAAAAAATTCTGTAAACTAGCTGCATGAGGTTTCCCAATAGAGTTTTCAGGCTTTTAAGGGCAAGTCCACTTCATCAATACAGAAAATCTTTTCAAAAGCATTTTCAAAGGATAAGGGGGAAAAAACAAAACAAAACGAAACAAAAAGAGAGTGTTGCTGTGTCATGGACAGGATGTTGAACAAAGATGTTTTAGTGGTGATAGTGGTATACATCTCCCACCGTACTTATTTAGTAGTTATGCTTAGGTAGCAATAAAAAATGAAGAATGGATAATTATTGATTATGGGATGAAGCCCAGACTGGTGTCTCAAGAGTTAGAGTAATCTGAACTATGTAGACTGCTGGATGCTCATCTGCGGTACAGAGGACAAGCTACGAGTTTAATGGAAGGAGTTGCTATAAATAACATCTCTTCTACTTGATCTCAGGCTGAATAAATGCAGCCACCACAGTACACCAGCATTATATCCCAACTGAAAATGATGTTATGATTGTGATAAGGTAAATACTGCAAGTTACTTGAGGTATCTTTTCAGGAATTTTTAGTTCGTGTAGCTCTGGCTTATTTGACATTGACAATTAAATTTGACTCACAAAAAAAAAATGTTATCATTCATGTTCACATCTTATTTTAATAGAAAATAAAATTCATTGAATCTGTATTACATTCTTTCCCAAATGGTCATTGTATCTCTTTTGTTTTGCATCAGGAAGATTTTACTTTTGTTGCCATCAGATTCAAAAATGCTACAGACTGGTTTAGTTTTGCTGTATCATCTACTATACAAATCAGTTTGAAGGCACGTTTCATGTTTTCTGCACTTAATTAAAATGCATATGTATCACTATCAAAGGACTTTTTAGGTCTTTGAGCAAATTCTGACTGGGACACATTTCTGCAGTTCCACTAACACCATGAGAGATACATGAAGGAAAAATAGATACTTCTCTAGGAATGTAGAAACCTGTGTGTCTTAAATAAAGTCAGTTTGCTTTTACACAATTTAAGCTGCATATTATTCAAAGTATAGCCTGTAGATAAATATCATTATCTTAAAAAAAAATAGTTGTGACGTCCTTTCTACACTCTGAAATGTCTGGGAAAAATCTCTCTTCGTGCCTTTATTTTTCACCCGAGCATTGAAGGTGAGGCTGAGATTTAAAAGGCTCAGAAAAGGACTTGCTCATTAATAATACAGACTTCGTAGGCTTATGGAGAAAGTTACAGGCATTTAGTTAACTACAGCATTATAATTAAGGATCCAGAATATGAAGGCCCAAGTGCAGTGATCAGCTAATTGTGCTACTGGTTTAAGACTGGATATTAATCCAAGGCATTTTACTTGCCAAGGGCCAAAAGCATGCCTAAAGACACATTTCAATCTCGTCTAGCAGCAACACACAAATAAATAACGTGTCTCTGAGTCATATAAAGTGAAGTTGAATACCATAACTGGCTGCATGTTCCTTGCTTCACTCATACTTTAATTATGCAATCAATAATGAAATGTTTAAATCAATAATTTTGAAGTTGTGAGCTCAAAGCCAAAACCAGCGGGGGAGGTTCTGCAGGCTGTGCATTGCCAGAGCTGCATTTTCATAATAGTTGTGTCTTGCATTGAGTGCATTCATCTACAGATCAGCACATCTTAAGAGAAAAACCACAAGATTTTCCCAGGCAACTATATCCCTTTCCTACTCCTTTGGACTCAACTGCTTTTCTGTCTTCACTTTAATGCCTTTACGGGGGACCACAGGATACGCCGAGCTGAAGAGACCCCCAAGGATCATTAAGTCCAACCCCTGGCCCTGCACAGGACCAGCCCCAAGAGTCACACCGTGTGCCTGAGAGCATTATCCAAATGCTTTTTGAACTCTGTCAGGCTTGGTGCTGTGACCAGTTCCCTGGGGAGCCTGTTCCAGCACCCAGCCACCCTCTGGGTAAAGAACATTTTTCCTAATATCCAACCTAAACCTCCCCTGACACAGCTTCAGGCTGTTCCCTCAGGTGCTGTCACTGGTCACCAGAGCAGAGATCAGTGCCTGCCCCCCCTCTGCCTTCTTCCCAAGGAAGTTGTAACTGCAGTGAGGTCTCCTCTCAGTCTCCTCTTCTCCAGCTGAACACACCAAGTGCCCTCAGCTGCTTCTCACACAGCTTCAAATCAAGTCCCTTCTCCATCTTCATTGCGCTCCTTTGGTTACTCTAACAGCTTAATATCTTTGTTATACTCTGGTGACCAAAACTGCACACGATATTCAAGGTGAGGCTGTTCAAGGAAAAAAGCTTCAAACCTCACAAAAATAATCCAGTTGAGAAATAATTCACACAGAGCAGGGCTCTTGGAGCTTTCCCAGCTCCGTGCTCTTCCCTGTCTCTATAATAATGTTATTTCCAAAGAGGCAACATCAAAATGGCTTCTAAATAAAAGCAGTTGCAAAGGAGAGAGGCAGAGTCTGTGAAAACTGAGCTAGGTGAGGACAGGTTGAAGCAAAGGGCTGAGGTCATCCCCTGCCCCAGCAGCATCCCCTGTTTGGCTGCAAACCCAGGCTGCGCTCTGCATCCAGGTGAGGGGAGAGGCTGCAGCCCCCACACGGCCTTTCACCAGCCCTGATTGGAGCAAGCAGCTCTTTTGTGGAGTATGACATGAGTCAGACTGCTGCTGGAGGAAATCACTTTGTTTACAGCCATGGGAAGGGAATTGCTAGAGCAATTAAAATAATTTCTTGTTTCATAATACAAGCCATACCAAGAATGCCTGTTAGCTGCGTTTTAGTCTCAGGTACTTAAAAAACAAACAAACAATCAATCAGAAAAAGTAGGTTCTAATTTCACAGGGGATTGTTAGCAAAGAGCAATCTTTGCTTAATGCCCCCAAATCTGAGATGCTGCTGTGCCTGGCAGGCACCCAGTCCACATTCTTGTTCCTGAGGAGCACTCCCTTCCCAGCTAGCTGGAGGCGGTGGGTGGACCAGGGTATCTACAGGGGTTACTGTCCTTTGCTGCCTGCCCGAGGTTTTACCTGTTGCTGAAGGCTGTGAAGTCACGGGGTGTGCAGGTATTCGTGGGCAATAAGAGGAGAGTGGAACACGAACCTATCACCCACTTCTCCTCACCAAGGCAGTTATTTGGCAGGGTACTCTCAGACTGCTGGTGGGACACACAGGGGGATGCTGCATGTGCCCAGGGCTGGCCTGGCTCCAGAAAAGTGCATCCATTTCATGGTTTGTCCATAGATTTCACCACTAAAACCAAGATTTGTAAAAATGGGGTCTAATGTAAGGCCTGACTGGCTCAAGAAGGGGAGATTTGTTTTGTTTTGTTTCAGTTTTTAGGATTTTCTAACCGTGCCATCTGCATGGCAGAGCTGAAGCCCAAATATATTCCACCTGCCGACAGCACCTGTTAAGTCCAGAAAGAACACCAAAATACTGACACAGTCCCTCACAGTTAATATTTCTGAAGACCCAAATATTTACAGGGAACTTGGTTGGTAAGGAAAAAATAATAAGCTCTCTTTCTCACACACACAAACAAACGTACAGTTCCAATTCTGAGCAATTCTGAAGAGCCATGTTAAATAATGTATGGGCTGCTCATGGACATTTTGCAGCAGGGAAACGTGAAATCCATAGTGTTACATATTTCACTATTTGTTCAGCCCTAACGTTTGTTAACTGTTTAGAGAAGGAAAGCCATCTCCTCCAAAAAACTTGGATGTGTCTGGAGCTAAATTTCCAGAGAAATATGATACTCTTTGGGATGGAGGGGCATAGAGTGATGATACTTTCATCCTGGCAGATTCTCTAAACTGAACAGATCTGTTTCATCTGCAATTCTCAGCAAACATACAGATAGGTTTTATAGTGGTTGTTTTAAGGAAATGGTAATGATTGATAGAAGTGCTGATAATTAACATTTATCAGTTGCAGAGGATTGTGATGGATTCTCTACCACTGCAAATCACAACTTGATTTTTTTTTCCCCTGAAAGATTCATTGTAATTCAAACAAGAATCTCTTCAAAGACTTCAGACTTATGTTACTACAGGAAACCGAAATAGATTACCACAATGGCCTTTTGCTATGATTATTCATGGAGTAAGACTACCCTACCCTGGGCACGGTGTCAGAAGCTAAACTTGGTCTCTATCTGAAGAGTTTTTCAGTGTAAGACTGAGATAAGAAGCAACAGAAATATACAGGAAAACAGGGTAAACTGACCTACACAACAATACCAGGACAAAATTCTGAATCCATAGATGCTTTTAAGACACTGCAATCCTCTGAAGGCTCAGGAAGTTTCAACTATTTTGTGAATACAATATATCAATATTAATTTCCAAATGTTTTCTTTCTGGTAAAAAAAAAAAAATAAAGTTACTATTAAATAGTAACTTTTCAATTCTTATGTACAGGAAGGTGAGTCTGGTAAATCCTATGAAGGCTTTATTTCAGTTTAGACTGGCTATGTCCACCCAACATTTCAGACACCAGCAGCAGAAGAAGAACCGCTGTTTTCTTTTGAAACAATGCAGCCTGACAGTGGAATTGTGTTGGATCTCACACTCTATAAAGAGTCAGGTCTGGACAACACTTACAACAAATGTTCATGGCCTTCAGAAAATAGTGTGTATAAATGTCAGTGGTGGATATACACTGGCTGGAGCAGGGAGAGAGACCCCTGAGAGATATAACATTGAAAATGTATCTCTTTGGTCTCCTTAAAGAATCCATACCATTCTCAACTTCTTTACAGGCAGACTTAAGCCGTGGTGGAAGATTGCTAATGACTATCCATACTTGCATTTCTTGTGCCCTGTCAGGTTAATTATAACAAATCCCACAAATACAATGTCCCTGTGAATCTGCAGAATATAGTTTATATCTGTCCTAAAGAAGATGAAATGAAAGTAGATGTTAGCTTATGTTCTCATATGTAAATTATGTAGCAAGGTTTCAATTTAACTACCAAAATATTAGATATAGCTGAATCTAAAGAAAATAAAATAGTTTAAATGAAACATGTCCTCCAGCATTATTTTTTATTTATAAATCATTATGCAACTATGAAGCCCTGAAACTAGTTTTAATTGATAAATATTGCATAAGGTCTGTATTAAATCTCTTTTTTAGAGATGATTTGCATTTTAAAATGGACTCTAACTCTATAATGCAGGCTTATTTATAATAAATATTTAAGCATACATATATCTTCAAGAATTAAATATCACTAATGGCAATGGAAAGGACACAGCTTGTGAAATGTATTTGAAAAACTCTTTTCCATATGGTAAAAACATCAGGCAGAGGAAAGATGGTGATGGTACTCAGCCTAGAACATTGCAGCCCAGCATTTCAGGAAGAAAGTTAAGGTCTTTAGGAAAGGCATTATTGTCTTTAGTTAGTTTTTTGGAGATCACTAGGAGCCGTCTGGCACCTGTTACCCTGCAAAGCCAGGAATTACAAAGAGTATCACCGACTTTGCATCCAGCTCCCCACCTGTTAAAAGACAACTGGAGATGTTTGTTCCTGCACCTCTGGGTCTTGCGGGTGCCCCTCTAACACAGGAGCCTGAATCTCCCCAGCTCTGGGTGCAGCCTGAGGTTTTCCTATTTGACAGCGTGCCTGTATTTAGGGAGAAGTTGACTTGTTAAAAGACACAGCCATAGTTTGTGTTCCAGGCTTGGAGAGCATTTAAGGATCGTTTAATTCATCTCTTTATTTCCTGTTGCAGATCTGACGGCGTTTCTAAGCGCTGTTGGAGCCCTATGGCCTTTTGTAGCTCTCTGAGCACAAATTCTCTTCATAATAAAAAAGGCGATTAACAAATTGCAAAAGAAATATTCCATCATGGGAAATATAATTCTACATGTATATAATAGGGGGAAAAAAAGGAACAGAAATCTGATCTTGACTGTGGTCACTTTAGTTAATAACACTATTTCCATACATAGCACTAATTACTTGCTTCATATAGTTGCTGGACTGGTGCCTACAACCAAAGGAAAGATTTAAACTGGAAGAAGTGGTAGGAAGAAACAATAATAGGAAGCACTGGTATTCTTTCCTCAAATATTTGTTGCTTTTCTTAATTTCTTCTTCCTTTTTTCCTTCCCTCATTCTGTATTTAGGTTTTCCTCCTTACTGCAGTCACCAATCCAAGCCACTATTTTAGTAACTCCTATCTTTAAAGTATGGAATTTTCTTTCTACTTACACCCACCAATTGCAACAAAGGGGGGGCGGGGGGGGAAGGTTTTTTTGCGTCAAAGGGCAGCATTGCTGTGAAAAAATGACTGTTTCAAGGTGAAATCCTCTCACTGAACAAAACTGCTGCTTTTTGCATGATCCCTTTCCTCTATGGGGAGAGGGAGGTAGGCCATAGACCCCAACACTGATCTTCAGTCCCTGCCCTGATTTAATCTATGTTTTCTGCTTGTGATGACAGACAGGATGCAAAAGTCTCAACTTCCCCCAGAGACTATGATAAAGCTGAAAGGTCTGCCAGGCAGTCACGCTGCATTTTAACTGGTAAACCAAAGCTCTTTATATAGAAACCGTTAGAACCATAACCATGAAACGCCACCGTAGTGTTTTTACAGTCACCTTTCAGAGGGAGCAACAATCTAAAGTTTAACCTTTTTCTAAGGGCGAGTTTTATGACTCCTGGACTTCGGTCTGTTTAGTTCACCCCCAGAAAGGTAAAAAAAGGATCTGAACACGGTCTGTAAATAGCTCTTAGAGCAGAGGGCTTTTTAAACTAATGGAAAAGGGTAGAGCAGGATGCAACTACGCTAACTGCATTCAGGAGCAAAGGCATGCACTCCTCACAGTCCACATCTCCAACCAAATCTCTTGCTCAAGGGTACCCTGGATTCCTTCTCAGCTGCAGTCTTGAAATTGGACCTGTGTGCCCTACCAACAGTGAGAGGCTCAAGGAAGAAACCAGTTTGATAAAAATCTATGGCTTTTGTCAGGCAAGATGATCCTAAATAGTCCTTTCTGCCATTAAAACTGTATGCCTAGCATTCAATTCCAGTGGTACAAAGGGAGGAGTACTTAATTTGGAAATTCTTCAATGAAGTGTCTCTCTTTTACTTTCTCTCAAAACATGCCTGTTCAGGGAGAAACGTGATATGGCCACAGTGCTCATACAAAGGTTTAGCATTCTCTAGGTGCAAATTCCTATTCTGTGCTCCAGAACAGGTAGTAGCTGTTGAGGCTCCACACTTTTACCAGAATATTCAAGTCAGAGGAAAAAAATTTTTAACAATTTAAAAATTGGAGAGACTAAATATAAAGATTTGCGAAAACCCTGATGTTGGGTAAAAATAGCTCAGATCAACACTGAGCTGTTCATTCTACCTGTCCTCTCACAAGTATATTCACTGACTTTTGAGGTCATGTGCAAATAACTGTGGCCTGAACTTCAGACTCTCATAAGTGAACTCCACAATTCGTGTGGAAATGTCGTTTCTGAGATATTTCAAACACCTGTGAGCATGCTGAAAAGTCCTGGAATTAAAACTGTTTTCATAGCCTGCCATTAGAAATAATCACATTTTCTTAATGTCAGAGACGCAGTGCCAAAAATGGCTTAATTTTTCTCCAGGTTGCTATGACTGCTAGCAACTCCATAACCAACAGTGCACTATCTTTTTCAATATTTTAGGTTTGTGTACTGGATTCTTTATGCAATATCCTCCTGTGCTCTAGTAGAGTCCAACACTATCAGTATCTCACATACGAGTTATGTGGGTGTTGCGGTAAATGGTTTACACTAGGATTAATCATCCATAAGGATATCTAGGCTGTATCATATAGATAATAGCAACCTTACAGCACTGATATCCTACATCCTTATGACAGATTAATTCAGAAAACAGATGAAAAATTTTTAGTCAGGATTACAAGAAGCCCCTGTCAGTGCGACCAGAACAGAGATCTGGGGATTGACATCCTGAGAAGCACGGCAAGTAAAAAATATCTGCTGTTTCCTGATCTTCCCCATCAGCCTTTTAACATTTTAGGATCTGATTTCTTTGGGACTGGATAAAAAATTGCAGTGACACTGCTGTGGACAGGAGGACATTGGGCAAGTGTCCGCAGTCTGGTCACTTTACAAGCGGCGATCCTCCACATGGCAAGGAATTACACAGCAGCCATTCTCACTGTTGCAGGCTGCTCTTTCTGCAGATGTAGCTGGTGCTGGGGAGGAAAGACATCCATGAGCACAAAAAGGCTTCCACCGGCTTTATCCCTCAGAGCGCTCATTCACTGAGCAGCCCATACACCTGGGCACGATGTTTCAGGCAGCCCAAGTTTATTCCACAGTTTATTCCGCTTTGGATTGCAAATGATGAAAACCACAGTCAGCATTCCTAGCAGCAGCAGCTCAGCACTAAGCCTTACAATCACCATCCTGCAGAATGGAGCGCTAATTATTCGTATGAAATAATAGCTTTCATATGAAGTAATACATTGACCGTCCTCCAAAATCTAGCTTGGAATTTAAAAGATTATGAACAGTGCCAACAAAACTACTCCAGGGCAAAACAACCCTGGATCTTCAAGTTTAGACAAGAGCCTTACTATAAACAAACAAAAGTGTGATATTGTTAAAATTGGCCTTTGAAATTGTCAGTGGGCGATCCATTTTTTTTTTTTGTTTTCATGAAACCCTTCAAACAGGAGGGGAACTTTTACCTTTATATTGCAAAGTTAACTTCCAAACATTACCCAGGGAGCATTTCATAAAACATGTTGTGGTATATACTTTCTGTTGCAGTGATATCGAAACAATCACTGCAAGCTCTTTTCTGTAATTACTACTTAAGGCTGAAGGATGTCCTTGAGCCAAAGAGATTTGGCTACAGGGAACTCAGAATTTCAGCCATTTTTCACTAGGTTGCCTTTGAATAAACCATTCCTTTGGTCACCAAAGCCAAGCTTTCACTTTGTGAGGAAAAGTAATTTTTCCATAGAGTGTATTCTTCTTTCTTGCTCTCTGTCTTCATAGCTGGGTTTTAAGGAACACTGTGTTCAAAACAAAAGCTCGTGAAAATTCGCTTTGCACAAATGTCCCATGCAGGAAACTCCTGACGTTAAAAGCTAAGATTCTCAGGGACGTGGTGCCACAGCCATCAAAACAAACGTCAGTTCATGTATATATACAAATATAAATATATTAAAAGTATATATAAAATATATAAATATATATTTAATAAATAAATAACATTAATAAAAATAAATATATATAAATATATATATAAAGATACAGGGGTTGCTGAATTTCCTGGTTGTGTGGACATAAAAATCAGACTGAGAAATGAAAGCACAAAAGAACTCCTCCAGTAAAATTGCCCCAGTCCCGGCCTTGCTGTGTCATTTTAGCAGTGACATGAGTCCACTGCTGCACCCTGTAAGGCAGATGCTCCACTGAGGCCATTCAAAGTCTCTGGTCCAGACGGGACTAGTGAATGAGCAACAGGTGTGATGGAAATTACCAACACAATTTATGTTGTCTGCTGCATTGGAGTTTTGATCTGTTTTACTGTGGAACTTCAACAGATACTTTTTCCTATTAAAAAAAAAATCAAAATAGAACATTTCGTAATTATTTCACTTTGAAAGAATACCCAAAATGACGCATTTTCATGGGATATATTTTTTCTTGCCTTAACTGTAAAACGTATTTTCAGAATGTATTTATTGAGAAACATGGTTATATATTATATTTTTATAGACACATCATTTTTATTTTTCTGATCTTGACTGTTTAGGAATGCTTTGCAGACCAAATGAAAATTTAAAAATGAGCACTGAAAATTTAAAAGCCAGACCAAACACCATTTTCCAAAATGTTGTTTTGTAGGAAATCGTGGAATGAAACATTTGTAATCCCTGATTTTTCTGTGGAATTGCAATTCCAAGTTCGGACAAGCATACCTGCTTCACCTGGGAAGGAGAGGCTGATGCTATCAGAGATCCCTGGTTAACTGAGCAGAGTTTGAGCTGATGCAACAGTGTCATTTTCTCTTAACGTGTGTGTCAAGTGACATCATAATTCATTTCCATTTCAGCCTTCATGTAATCTTCCAGCTTGCACTCGTGAAGTTGTGAGAACAAGTTCAGAGATACTCACACAATCACAATGATTTGCAATCACTTCTCAGTTCCTTTGAAAATACAAACTTTCCTGGGGTACCGCTGTGTCTTACTGACTCAGACTACTCAGCTACGGGCAGAATAATAAGCAAGCGAAATGGTGCTTCAGCCTAGAAAATATCACCTCCTTGTCACAGAAGCATTCCCTAAGGTGCCACCATCTCCAGTTTCAGCTGGTTTTCTCATGAAATTGCAGCAACTTCCAGGTTCTAAGATGCTGAACTAGACAAGTATGGCTCATAGTTAGGCTGTGATATTTGGTTGCTTTAAGGTAATGTGTGCTTTAACAATTTTACCTTGTCCCAAGATTGCTCGGGCATTTCTTCAGTATAAACACTAACTTCAGTATTTCTTCACCTCATCTCTCACATGAAACAAGACAATATGCTCAAGCCTCACTGGTTTCGAGTTAAGATCAAGACAAGCGCATCACAGAATAGTTGACTCAGTCCTGCAAAGATTTCACTGTACACATGGAGGCTGCCCCACTGACATCCAGAAGAACTGCTCATGCATCAAGCATGTGTGCATGCTTTTGTAGGATGGAGAGGCACAAGTTACTTGACTTCCAAAGAAGTTCAATGCACACAACTCTTACTGACTCCAATACCTCTGTCTCTTAGTGTTTCTGGCCTTGGGGCTACTTGTGCAGGTGCCAGCCTGAAAATGTGAATCTTGACCCAAAAAGTTAAGTTAAAGCTGGGGTTTTGCATGAAAACTACACCAAAATATAGTGTTACACTGACCTGGAAAGGCAGCATGCTGAACTGTGGAAGATAATATGCACCCTCACTCTACCTCTCTTGGTTTAGTGGAAATTAGAAATCGGCGATGGGGAATTATTTTCCACCTAATCACAGTCTCACTTGGGAGCTGTAAGAGAACTCAGAGTTCAGCAGCAACAACTTACCGCCAGCTTTTCCAAAGAAGAGAAGTAGGCATTCTTTTAATTATTCCCTTCAGTCAGACGCACAATATCATTGGAGATGTAGTAGCTCAACGCGAAACATTTATTACTTATACATCTGCATTTACCACTAATGTGATGTAGTCA
This sequence comes from Cephalopterus ornatus, assembly GCA_013396775.1. Lineage (NCBI taxonomy): Eukaryota > Metazoa > Chordata > Aves > Passeriformes > Cotingidae > Cephalopterus > Cephalopterus ornatus. Next base: position 265,638 of record VZRE01013486.1, read on the forward strand.
AGGAGACAATGATTTTCTTTCCTTTTCAGCCTTGGTTAAAACCACTGGGAAAGGGAGTAATTTCTACTTACACGTGTCATGATTCACCTTTAATATGAATATGATCACATGTTTCTGTGTGTTCATGTGTGCTCAACATGTGAGTATAAACTACATAACCGTCAGCAGGAGGATGTTTTGAGTCAGTCCATCAGATGATAAAAAAATGTGAGGACTTTATTGGACGTGGTGAAAGTGCAGCCTTGTAGTGTAGAGTTTCTCTGTTTCTAAAAAATCATAGTAATAATAATAATAATAATAATAATAACTGCCAAAAGATCTCTCTCTACACAATGGGACAAAGCTTTCCAAATAAAGGGTAGTTTAGCTGCAGAAACATGCAGGTCAGCTTGTGCCTGTTGCTGTAAGGTGTGTTACCAGTGAAGAGAAAATGCCTGATTCCAGCCTCAGGATACAGAGGAATGTCAGGAGGTGACCAAAACCACGGCATTTCCCTGGCATTCAGAGTATGTGGATGAGTCTCATGTCAGATACCATAGCAGGAGAAACATGTCATTATTGTAGCTCAGAAAAATATTTAAAAAAAAAAAATAGGACACTGCAATCTGATGGTTGGAATGGAGCAATTCCACATTACATTTCTCTTTTGAAAGAGTATTAGCAAGCGATTTGTTTCACTGGTCTTCTTTAACCGTGAGTTTTTCTAAAGGAAATAATGTCTGCCCACCCCTACTCAAAAAGCATGTGAAACTTCTCACCTCAGGGAAGCAGGACCTACGTGTCGTATGTATGAAATCCTGAATTTGTCTGGCTTTCCTAGATGCTCTGAAGTGAAAATCAGTTATCAGTTTCATTGCATGTTTTGTAAAGTATCATGAAACATGCATGAAACAATGCTATACCATCTTATTTGTTTAAGTAGCTTATGGGAAAGTCTTTCAGACTGAATATATGATTTCCAGATACCCCTGTCCAAGATTCCCCTACTTCTCAGTGACTGCAAGTGCAATTTTTTGCTTTATGGATGTCCAAGCCCTTTCAATTTTCCACAACTGTCCATGTGGATAGATTGTTCGAGAGCATATGTGCACCTTCTTTATTTATTGACTTTTTTCTGAACCCTACTTTGTGGACCATAGAGAGTTCATAGACAAAATGCTGAAAAACCATGGCACTAGAGAAAAGAGTCATAGCTCAAGAAATCTCCAATTAAAAAAAGTGAATAAAGCAAAAGACTCCTTTTTAAGGAATGAAAGCGGAGATTTTCCACATTCGAGTTTTGTGGTCTAAGAAAATTGCCTCCTTCTTTATTATTTACGTTAGATTGGCACTTACATTCCTACTGACATTGGCAAAGTCGAAGAGATGATGAATATTTCTGCTAATTTAATGTAGGGTAAGTACAACCAATGTCCACAGCATTTCACTGGCTGAGAACTGGACTTACCACACCGTTATCTTATCCACTCTCACCACCAGAATCCAATTAATTAAGAAAATCCTCCCTTGGGAGAGCAACACAGATAAACACAAAGTGACTTTTCAGAGACACGGAAAGAATCAGCATCTCTCAACTCCTCACTTGGCTTTGGAAGGCACAAACCAATAAAAAAAGTTGGATAACTTTTGTTTTTTCCAGTGACAGTGGAAATGGGCAGACAAACACTAAGTTACTTTTTAGCCTCTGGCCTTGCTTGGTGGGTCTCCTCAGGAAAATATCTAAAACTTACAACTACATATTTTCAAAGACCCACTCCCTCCTTATGGAGCATTTGGAAGGGGAAAGAATTGTTTAACAGACAAGTTACCATGTTGTATATACACTGTTAAAGAAACAGTGTGTTGTATCTTTCTTCTCTTTTTCTTTTTCTTTTTCTTTTTCTTTTTCTTTTTCTTTTTCTTTTTCTTTTTCTTTTTCTTTTTCTTTTTCTTTTTCTTTTTCTTTTTCTTTTTCTTTTTCTTTTTCTTTTTCTTTTTCTTTTTCTTTTTCTTTTTCTTTTTCTTTTTCTTTTTCTTTTTCTTTTTCTTTTTCTTTTTCTTTTTCTTTTTCTTTTTCTTTTTCTTTTTCTTTTTCTTTTTCTTTTTCTTTTTCTTTTTCTTTTTCTTTTTCTTTTTCTTTTTCTTTTTCTTTTTCTTTTTCTTTTTCTTTTTCTTTTTCTTTTTCTTTTTCTTTTTCTTTTTCTTTTTCTTTTTCTTTTTCTTTTTCTTTTTCTTTTTCTTTTTCTTTTTCTTTTTCTTTTTCTTTTTCTTTTTCTTTTTCTTTTTCTTTTTCTTTTTCTTTTTCTTTTTCTTTTTCTTTTTCTTTTTCTTTTTCTTTTTCTTTTTCTTTTTCTTTTTCTTTTTCTTTTTCTTTTTCTTTTTCTTTTTCTTTTTCTTTTTCTTTTTCTTTTTCTTTTTCTTTTTCTTTTTCTTTTTCTTTTTCTTTTTCTTTTTCTTTTTCTTTTTCTTTTTCTTTTTCTTTTTCTTTTTCTTTTTCTTTTGCTTTTTCTTTTGCTTTTGCTTTTGCTTTTGCTTTTGCTTTTCCTTCCTTCCTTCCTTCCTTCCTTCCTTCTTTCCTTCCCTCCTTCACTTCCTTTTTGTCACAATCCTTTTTGCAACTGGTGGCTGTGGAAAATGACTCCAAGTTCACTAGAGAATTATTAGGACATCCTAAATAGAATACACCAAATAACCAGTTCTTCCCCTTCCCTTCTTCATAAAGAATTGTATACATAAAAATCAGGAGGACATTCAAAACACATTAACAAAATTTGCCTCTGAGAGCTTCAACAGATGTATTTTCCTATGAAAAAATCAAAATAGGGCCTTTCGTAATTATTCCCCTTTGACAAGAATACCCAAAATGACACATTATTATAGAATATGTCCTTTCTTCACCATAACTATAATAGATATTTTCAGAATCCATTCCTTAAGAAAAATTGTTATTTGTTATATTTAATTGTTACATTACGTTACTTTTTAATCTTGTCTGTTTATGTGTGTTTTGCAGGCCAAATGAAATTTAAAAATGAGCATTGAAAATCTAAAAGCCAGACCAAACACCATTTTCCAAAATGTTGTTTTGTAGGAAATCGTGGAATGAAACATTTGTAATCCCTGATTTTTCTGTGGAATTGCAATTCCAAGTTCGGACAAGCATACCTGCTTCACCTGGGAAGGAGAGGCTGATGCTATCAGAGATCCCTGGTAAACCAGGTTGACTTTGAACTGATGACATAGTAATGAAGGTTTTAAATTCCTAAGCCATCCAACTGTCTATTAACAGCTCTTCAAACTTACTACATACACACTGATACTGATCTGCTTATTACTGCAGAAATTCTAAACATAAACATTATTATGAAATCCTGTTTTAGCCACCAAGAAAGGAGAGAGACTGAAACACTAGATAGTTTTTCTTTGTCTTGTATTCCACGTGTTAGATTGGAGTTAGACGTAACAGCCCTGTAACCTGCCCTGAGGGAAAAATAAGTCCTTATAGGACAAAATGACCAGCATTATTCAAACAATTTAGACTGAAAGAGCTTAGGAAAAGGTACATGAGACAGAGGGAAGGAGAAACATCGCAGCTGAGGAATATAGAGTACAGAAAAGTGTGGTAAGGACACAGATGTGTTCTTTTGTCAAGAAATGGTTTCTTTTTGAGAAGGTTAATTAACAGGATAATGCTTTTATAGCGTGTGTTGGCACTATCAGCCAGAAAAGGGTTGCCAAAATGGACAACCCCTTCATACTATGGGAAAGAAGACAAACCCTTCTGACTATAAGCAATTTTATGCCATTAGGTGTTCTTAATAAGGCTCTTTTTTCCTACTTTGAAGCAAAGAATAATTACACTGTCTATGTGGAATACATGCCCACTTTCCCTGGTGTGTTTAAATTGCTAAATGTGACTGCCTTCCCTCTTTCAGTTTTTGTTTCTGGAGTGATTGTGCTCTGCAGCCTGATTTCCACTTGAGTCCACTCAGCAATAGGATGATGAAACTCGATTGTTTCCACTATTGGAGGCTGCCTTTTTTTAGTGCCATACACTGCCCTAATGAGCTTCACCCCGAGCGCACGACTCAGCTGGCAGTGAAAAACAGGAAGCATTTTGGCACACATTTTCCCTTTGTGGGGTGAGAGAGGAAGCAGACGTGAGCCCTGGCTAACAGTGACACAACTAAAATGGAAACAGGGAGCTGCCTTGCCCTTGGTGCTGCGTGAGATCAAACGTGGGTCACCCCTCTAGGCTGTCTCACTGTCAAGTCCCCTGGTTTGGACTGGAGATCTACGAGAAATATCCATGATAAAACTCAGATGCACATGGTCTCCAGGGGCCTGAGCCAGCAAAGCCAAGGGGAAGTCTGTCTGCAGACAAAAAAAACCGGGAACCAAAAGATTTTCCACAAAATCTGGATCAAGCCCTGTCTCTTCCCTTCTAGTGAGCAAGGAACCTTTCAGTCAAACAGGTAGAAAAGTTTGTCAGGTGAATATTGCTGCCGTATTTAGTCCTACAAGAGTCTTTAAATGCCTATAGCATTAAAGAAATTGTAGCATCTGTATTTACATTGAGCCACCTGTATCGTGCAATTTACAAGTGCAGATATTCAGGACTTCACAAAGCAAAGTGTCTTGGTGGTAATTCCTGTCAGTGGGCCCATTTCAGCTGTTGACAAACTTAGGATCTAACTCTCCCAGCTGTCTCCATGGACTTGAAGGACTTTGGAGTCCTTCTCATAATTATGTCTGAGAGCCCCTATTGTTAATTCATCTTCATCCTTGCTCTCTGATAATCAGTCAGGCTAAGCTGTACCTACTGATGATGTGGGACATAAAAACTGAATGTATTCATAAGGAGTAGAGGGGCTGACTGGTCTAACCGACCAAATTAATCCTTTAGGAAAATATCCAGGAAAATACTATCTAAGTGGACCACTGGACTCAAAAAGTTCCTTTCAAGGTTGTATTCCACTAGAGACCACCAAAAAGAAAAAGTGATATGCCCCACTGGGCTGCACATAGCTTTCTCTGACTGTCTTGATCTACACATGGTCACATACGGCCTGCTGGAAAACCCTGCTCCTTTATCCAAATGGGACCATTCAGGTATGTGTACACTTACAAAGGCCTCTCCAGCAGAGCCTGAGTACCTGAATGAAGCAACAAGCTTCCTCTGTGACCTACTCTATTAACAGTTCATAAAACATCACCCTACTCTATCACAGATATCATACCTGCTGGTCTGATTGCCTCTCCAAAGAAGGGGAAGTTGATACTCAGTGTCAGGAACTGCTGTGCACAAGGAATGGAAGCTTCTGCCCACGCTGCTCCCAGTTGCCTGCTGCAGGCAGCCTGAGAACAGCTGCCTTTTCCTCCTTTTAGCTTACAACAGGTAACACTTTCCCCTCTGCAGCCACTAAGTTCCTAAGTGGCTGTTGGCAATTTTTGGTTATTAGATTTATTTCTTCGTTTGGGGTATTTTGTAATAGCAGCAAGCATGGGGGGGGAGGGGATGGGGACTAACCTTCCTTTCTTTCATTGGTAAATAACATTAAACGCAACTTGGAAGCTATGCAGTGGTAAGAACAAAATATAACCCCATTCTACACCTTGAGACATTTTTGCTTAATGCAAACTTAGCAAAGGTGCATGAGAGAACATTTTAACATGACAGTATTAATCTATGTTTCATTATGTCTGTCAGAACAGGATTCATGAGGATAAGTCTGTGCTGAGCAGGAGCATTCTCCTGAAACCTCAAGTATGACATTTGTGAAAGACGGCAAGGTGAAATTTGCACCATACTCATCAAAAGCCAAATCCTACAGTCCTCACCACTGGCCAAACAAAATTTCTGAGCTAGTGCTAAAGGGACCCTTAGAAAAAGATAGAAAAATGCAAACTGATATTGGTCTTCTGCACAGTCAGGATGGCATCTCTTTCTAACAAAGGGATACACTTTCTGTCGTAGCATTATGGACAGTGCCTACATAAAGCAGTGTCATTCCAGCAGCCAATTATTCCCACTTAGCGAGCAGAAACTGCATAATGAGATGTGATGGCATTTCCTGAGATGCAGAGGAAGAAGTAATTAAAAACATCCCACCGGGAAATGCTCATCAGCTTCTGCATATTGTTCAGGTGAACTGCTAAATTTTATGGAAAACTTCACCTCTCTCATCCCAGTGGTCAGCCTTCATCTGCTCTTTGTGCAAGGACTGAACACTCCTCAAGAACTGTTTAGGGCTTTCTCAGTGTAAGTAAAAGAATAAAGCCTTTTTTTACAGTAAAGACCTTTTTCATCTGTAGAACTCCAAGTAATTTACAAAGAACTCAATATCTCCATCTTGCAGATGGGGAAGCAGGTGACCAAGGATGAGCTGGTCAACACATGGTCACCCAGAAGCAAAGCCTGGAGAGCCCTAAAATCTTGACCCCTAACAGAGGGGCTGCATTCACAAACCCAGATGCAGGAAGGACATTTCAGGGAATAAAATCCAGCACTGCTTTCCGTATTGTAACAACCATCTCCTTAAAAAGAAAATCAGTACAAAATCAGACAGTCAGAAGAATGGTGGAAAGATGACATTTGATCACCTTAAATGGAAAATCCAAGCAAATGTAGACAGTCTGCTCATATGTCATTCACAGGTATGAGTCTCTACAAGCCAGTTTTGCAAGAGCTTGTAGATCTTTTTTTATGATTGTGTTTCAGCTTCAAATCTTGTTGGCATCTGCCCACAAACTTGTCATCTCTGGAAACCCCAGCTTATGCTAAGTGAAGGCCCTTTGAGGACTCTGAAAACACACGGAATATGAAAAAAGGCAGAAAGGAACTGGGAAGGGAGAGGAAGCAGAAGAGAAAGCAGAAAACATAAAGTAAAAAATAACAAGTTTGAGAGAAAGGAAGCAGGAGAATGAAGAAGATTAAGAGAAGGGAAGAGTCTTGAGAAGAAATATAGGAGGAGAGATAGGGAAATTTGGTTTTAATTATGTTTATTGTAGTTCTTCATGCACAAAATTACAAAGTGAAAACAACATAAACAGCTCTGCTGCAGGCATGCTAGGAAACAATCCATAAAGCAAGAAAACGTTACACAGGAGCTTGGAGTGACTTGCTGCTTTATTCACTACGTAGTGAATGATGCCCTAAAGAAATTAATGAGACTTTTTTCAATTAGTTTGGCTGATAACTGGAAAGACTTGTAGGATTCTTTGCTGTAGATTCTTTACCCAAATAACAGATAAAAGATAACCAAGACCTTTAGAATCTGGCTGTAAAAATAAAAAGTTAGATATGCTCTGTGCAAGAGAGGCACCCCTGCCCCAGTGTAGGACCTCTCATACCAGAAGGAGGGTATGTTAATACAGCAGGAGACAATCCCTGTTCATAGAACTTGCAGAAAACATTGGAATGAAGAAAAAAAGCTGTGCTGAAAAACATGTAAATAAAATATTTTAAAAGCCCAAAACCTGAGCCCCAACAAATTCACAAATCCACCTGTAAAGACGGCCCAGTTTTCAGCTTCTCTCATAGTACAAGGGAGAAGCATAACAGGAACAATCATGTAATTTAGGTATGATGATTTTTGACACAGTAAAGTCATTCTGCCTAAACTCTTCCCCATTGATTAAGGCCAACGAGGACCCAAATGCCACATTTAGGGCTTCCCCCCTTACTTCTAAACCTGTACTAATTTTATTTACTCTCTTGAATGTAGGAAACTTCAGAAAACCCTTTGACCTGAAGGGCTGAATGAAGAGAACCTCCTATCCACAGCAGATTTCTTTATTTCCCCCTAGAGTTTGGATGATGATCACAAAGATTTTTCTTTTCATTTCCTTATTACCTGTTTCTACCTTTGAACTTTTCTAATTTAGAAATCCATGATTCTTCATCTTCTTCATCTCAGGTCTCTAGCTGCTGGATCTTCCCTTGTAGCAGCTAACAAGGCTGGGATCATTAACCAAACAATCAAGGAGAAAATCTAGATACATGTTCATAGGAGGTTATTCTTTCTTGTTGTAACACTGACAACGTATCTTAAAGTTTCCTGTCAAAATGTCCTTGAAATCTGCTAAGTGTTATCCTTGCCAAACACATTGTCACAAGAATTCTGCTGGTTTCTAGCAAAATCCTCCGAACTGGTTGGTACAATTTCTGGCTAAACAAAAAAAAGATAAAATCCACAAACTACATACCCAGCAACAATGCAAAATTATAACAAAGCGTCTACGCTCCCGAAGGATTTATGCGTACAGGTCTACCTGCGCGTGCACGTGTTCTGCACGGTGTGACTTGGCACCTGAGCCCTGAGCATCTGGCACACCTGCAATGTCAAGGGTGCAGCTCCTGTCACAGGAGGACTTTCGTGAGTCATCCCCCCGATGGTGATTAATTGGCACAGCACGTTGGCAAAGCTCGGACCAGCCTCGGACTGCAGGGTCGGGCATCCTGCACAGCGTTTCTCCTGCCAGCTGCCTCCAACACTCATTAAACACTCCTGCCCCACTGACCAGCTGAACATGACTGATGCATGCTACTCTCTGGAACAGTCTGTCTTCTCTTATGTCCTTAACCCGCCACACTCATACTGTATTTCTCACTTAAAACCTCCCAACAGAGCAAAAGTGTGTCCATGGAAACCTTTCTTGCTTTACACGAGCTATGCAGTCTGTTGCTACACTTTTGCATCGGATTTGTTACTGGTGCTTATTCACTTGGAATGAAAGTGTAAACTTGTCTGGAGATGTCCTGAATTATTCATAGACAACATGTACAAAGATAAGTCAGGGCATGAGATGTACAACATCTCGTGTTGAAACCGACATGGTGTGTGAGAGGGAATGATGCTTTGTGGGAGAGCTGCATCCCAACCACTGGGAATGACTTGGAATTGGGTAACGGCCATTAGGACCTGGAATCCAGTTTGCCCTTGACAATGGAAGTCAGGGGAAGTTTTGACACAGCAGATGCCTTTGCCTCACTCAGGTTGTGAACACAGCATTGAGACCTGAAGTCACTTCCAGGTTTGTATTTAGAATTTCATAGGAGCACATAGAAGCAAATATGTCTGATAGAGCTTAGGCAGCTGATTACTTCTTTATGCCTATCAAGGAAGTAGTTAGATGACTACACATTGACTATGGCTCAGGAGCTGCAGCCGTAAAACTACACATGCAAGTTGGATAAATAAGTCAATTCCAGATTTGTCATCCAGCATCAGCTTGGAGCTCATTTTTCACACAGTGAAGGTAATATTCACAATAAAGTATTTGTGCCTTACAAACAATTTCTACCTTCCTCCGAAGTCTGGTACTGAAACAGTCAGAAGCCACTGACTGTGAACTATTAGTGGACCCGCTTTGAAAATACTGGGTCCAGTTCTGGTTGCACACCACTCTAGTATATGTTGTACGACTTTCATTTCTACTCTGAGTCTGCAGCATAAGAAATGGGCCCATCGATGAAACCATCACCTAATCAGGCAGTCATGCTTTTCTTAAAAAAAAAAAAAAAAAGGCAATCTCCATCTGGGAGTATTTGGACTGGATGGCACAGAAAGCTGACACCAGCCTTCACAAGCCACCCTTGTCCATCAGGGTCTCATCGACACTGCAGTTACAGGCACTCCACGTCTGAACTGTGGGAAGACATATTTTCATGTTGCTAAATATGGGGGATGAAGTGATTCCATAGTGAAAACACTTCTGTAGGCCCTGGATTAAATAATCAGTTGAGCTCTCGTGCTCATCCTTGTCCAAAATTGGAAAATATATTTGAAAACACAAAATCTTTGGGAGAAGATAAACTTGGTTCTGACGCAGATATAACCATTAGCAGACTTGGGGAATCATCCAGATTTGAAGACGTTAGTCACCAAAGCAAGGTGCCACATGCCACAGCACAGGCTAATGGATTTAAAAATAAGAAAGCTACCTCCCTAAGCCACCGTTGGTTGACCAATTTGACCACTGGGAAGAGACATGTTCCTATTTAAATTAACTCAAACGTCCCTCTGTGCTATCTTTATTTTAAAATCAGATTTATACCAGTTAGCAATTTTTCCCTAAAGCACTTTACAGATCTGTGCCATCACAGTTGGTGTCTGACTTTCAGCTGTCAGTAATGTAGTACTGCAAGATGTTTTTAACTTAAATTATATATATATATATATATCTTATATTTAAATTACTTCGGAACTGTGTATAGAGACTTGTTTTTAAACACTTGTTCTCTTTCTGGAGATTGTGTACACGTGCAGAGTTTGTTAGGAATCCAAGAATTTTCTGATTCTAATACTCCTACGGAATATGACTAAATATTCAGCAATGCTTCAAATTAAGTTAATGCCCCACCCCAGCAGATCAGTTCTTCAAACAGCCTACATTCCTTCACCTGGGAGTGGAAGGAAATCATGAAAAAAAAGTAAATAAAGGAGTGAGATGGCAAGCATTTTTGCTGTGCGATTATCCTGATTCTCAACTTGCATTCCCTGAGAAACAAGATGGAAGAGAAACCCTTGAAATGCCCCTTGGTCATGGCAGGGAAAAATTGCTTCCCGATCAGTACTACATCCACGCTCACCTTGACCAGCATCTTACTCTGACGGGCCACTGAATTTAGAGAGAGATCTCAACACCTTATGTTTTAAAAGCATCACAGATACGAGTGAGATATCCCTCAGAGCACCACTTCTGCCCAGCTCTCACTGTGGGCTGGAGCAGAGAGGAGGAAGAGTGGCCAGGACACCTCCTCTCCCATTGTGCAGGATACCGTTCTTTTCACTTCTCCAGTTTCCCCCAGTCTACTCCATAAGGCAGCACTAAAGCCTGACTTCCTGGATCCCAGTGTAATTTTCACACATAACCAACCTGTCTGGGTTGAAGGGCTTGGGAGGAGAGTATTTCCACACATACACGTACTTGAGAGTACACTCATCCACCTCCATAGACCGTTTCATACTTATTAAGCAAATATCACAATGACACCAGACCTTCCTTCCAAACCATCTGGAGGGAATAACTCAGAAATTTTGCAAGACTTTTCCTTTCTTCCCACTGTAATGATTTCATTACCATAAACCAGCCTCCTAGCAGAAAAATCTGTGAATTATGCACCGTGCTGAGCAAAGCCTTGGTGAAGGATCCATATTTTGCCATTTAGCTCATGACAAAACTCACATGTTTATCAGTCATACTTGGGAGCATTGCTGCTCTTCAGCAGAGATTTTTGCCTTCTGAGGAGGCGGTTTGTGTTCCATACACCCTCTGAATCACATTCTGCTTTTTAGATTTTGGTATGCGACGATGACACAGCAAATTACACCCTTGTAATACGAAAAGATAATATTTTTCTAGCAACAGTTCACAATGCTGTGACCAGCTAGTCCAAAATGGTTAGCAACGACACATACTCAAATTCTCAAAGGCCTGCTGGTACTGCAGCTCCTCAGAGTCTCTGATTTCCCAGTTTTAGGCTTGAAATGAATGGAGTATCTTGCATGAAGGCATTCCACTCTGGATCGTACAACAGTGGGAGTTTCAGAAGAATCTAATCTTTCTTGACTTTAAGAAGCTCATCTTATGTCTTGTGTCTTATTCTCATGATGAGACAACATCTTTGATGACATCTGTGTATATGTGTTCATGTTAAGGGGAGATAGGGTCATCCCTAAATCCTCTGCACCTCCAAGAAAGAGATAAATGTGAGCAAGGGAAACTCCATTGCACAGCATGTGCTGCTACTTACTTACTTACTTTGACTTGACATTGATGGATGCATTCAAGTATTTACAAGCAGCCTGATGAGATGACTCAGAGAAAGTTTGAAAGAAACAGCACGGCTGACACCCCTGCTTGAAGGGGGAGGAAGTGGGAGGGAAAGATTGCCTTGAGATCAGAGTTTGTGGTTTTTTAAAATGCTGCTGCTTCACAAGCCCACTCTTTGTGCTGGAGTAATTATGTGGGTGTACTAGGAAAAAAAAGCTAAGCAGCTTGAGAAAGGTCTGGCTGTGGGGAAACCCAAATTTAAAAATCTCGAAGAAGTAGAGCAGCTCAGTAGTCCTGGAGGAGGACATGCAAGCCATCTTTGCAAGAGCCCAGAGCAGTTACTGGGTCAGTCCTAGGACAGTTTGGGATGCAGGTAAGCCATCCATGGGCAACAATGCCCACTTTTCCATCATCCTGCCTGTAGAACTCCTCCCTGCTGGGGTTGTCTCCGGCCTGTGGCATTACACGTAGATCAGCACGTTTCTCCTCTAACTTGAAGACTGCTTTAATTGAAGGCTTCCAAGACCACATGAGGATGCAAAGAGGACTAGGGATTGGAGGGCCAAAACTCCATCCAGACCTCTTCCTCTCTTCCCTACAGTGTGTGTGGCTGGGCCCTGGAGTTGTGCCCTGGTACCCACCAGCACCAAGCCTTGTTGTTTGGAGTGAAGCTAAAGCCGTGTCAAGGCACAGAACCGCCCCTCTGGAGATCGTGTCTGTCATCACTGACTTTTCAGTGAGCAGAAAGCAGAAAGAAATGCGCATCCTGTTCTGTGAATTACCATTTTTGAGCTGTCGGGCAGGAAATACCTGCATCAAGCTGGGAAGGCACTCCCATAAGCCATCACATTTTAACTTTTTTCCATTTTTTCTACATCTTGTGCAGGTCACAGATCTCCAGCACAGGAAAAAAAGCCATGGAAGCTGGGTTTCTCCACAGTTCCATATGGGACTGATGAGCCCCCACCTGTCTTTATACCACCTCCCCATGTCATGGCCCAGGGAGGGGAAGTGCCCTCGTGAAGCCAGTGGTGAAAGGGAAGAGTGTGGCTAAAACTTGGACCTCATCCTCATCCTCAGGACAGCAATCCTCATACTGTAACCGGCATAATAAGGAGAACAAGCCCCCCCAGTAAACACTTGGCGCTTTTCTCCAACATGAAGGAGGAAAATTTAAACACTTGGCACAGTTCCCCAGCATGAAAGAAGAGGAAGAGGAAGACCATTTCATCTTCAGAGTGTATACTACCCCTGACCGAGTCCTGGCAGGGATTTTGTAACACACCTTTGTACAAGGACAAACCAAGGATGTGAGCTATTTCTTGTGTGCGTTGCTGTTTCAATTCATCTGATAAGCTCCCTTCAGAGTCCATTTCAGGCAGCTCCAGAAACAATTTGGGAATGTCTAGAGCATCCTCTGCCTGCAGCTCAGGTGAGCTCCACTCCAGCCGTGGGGGCCTGAGTAGAGGTGCTGCTGTGGAATTGGGAGCTTGGCATGGATTACCCACCTCAGGACCTACCCAGGCACTGTAGCAGAGACATACTCTGACTTGCAAAAGGAATGTCATGTATAAGAATTATTCTTCACCCAAGGAAATATCCCATGTTACTATTTATATTTTGTTCGTATCTTCTAGGGGCTTGAATACTTCTGGATGTTTCCTGTTCCTTAACATAAAAAAAATTAAAGAAAAAAGGGGGAGAGATTGAGAAACTACTGGAAAATCCTAAAATGGCTGTCTTGTTCTGAAAAAAATGAGAGTATTTCAAAAGTTTTTTGAAAAAATCTCTAATTGCATTTCAAGATATTTTATTTCCTTGGAATTTCGTTTTTCTGTCACACTTTGCTGAAAGGGATATTTTTCTTGTCAAATCTTGTGTAATTACAAAAATAAAGGCACATTTTCAACTATGGTGGTGAAATTTCATTTGGAATGAAAGACATTACAGAAATGTAGGTGTATTGATGTTGTTGCAAATAGTATTATGTAACAGAAATTTGGATGAAATAGACTCTTAGGTCTTTACTGGAGGTGAGATTACTCATTTCCCAGTGCTCAACAGAACTAGCTGCCCCTGCTAACACCAATGGAACAACTTCATCGGACTGCAGGGGGAACTGGTTTGGGGTACTGGTACCTCAAATTAATTCCTCCTTTCTTTTAGGAGTATTTAGGAATAAAACTCTGACTGGTAGAGCGCAGTGAGGAAATTAACTTAATTGCTGAAGCAATAATGCTTAATACAAATCATGACACACGAATAAAATCCAGGAGAAAGGAGCCTCTAGCTGCACAAGAAAAAAGCTCTATGAGATTTTAAAATGTTCCCTTGCATGCATATATGCAGTGTTTTGTACAGTAACCACAAAAATGACATGGTTGTTTTATACCTTTCAAGCACAAGCAACCTGTTTTGACTTTGTAGCACTTGGTGAGTCATTAGAGAAACTGATCTTACTAAAAGCTTTGCTATTTCTCTTGTTCTAACTGAGATAACTTATTAAAAAAAAAAAAAAAGGCTTGGGTAAGATACATGCTGCAAAACCAAAATAATCTGCATGTTCATTGTATCCCAATCCCCGCCATGTGCAGGCTTGGGCATCCAGATTGCTCTTTCTTTGCCATCCAGGACAGGCACTGACTCCAGAGTCGCTTATCAGAGGTGGAAACGCAATGGATATCCTTTCCTCCCTTGCTGAAGTGCATGGGGAGAGTAAATGAAGGTATCTTCTTGCTCATTAATAGACTTAGACACGGGGTGATCTGGTGTAGCTGGTGTCTGCGATGACACCTGGCCATCCACCAGGTCTCAGCCGTGGCACACCTGGGCACACTAAGCCTTGAGCTGGAGCTACAGATCCAGGCACTGCACCCCTCACAGGCCTCTTGGTTCATCCCCTGCCTGGGACCTCCCCACTGAGCCCTTCTGCCCTGCAGATCCCCTGCTCTGTGCCATCCTGGCTTCCACCCCAGCTGGTGCAGCTGAACTTTGCATGGGGAACAGCACAAATTAGAGCGAGAAGACAAAGACACCGCAAAGGCTTTGCCCAGAGTCCGCGATCATACCACTGCACTCCTTAATAATCAACGACCAGAACTCAAAGCACTTTACAGGAGGAAAAGCAACAACTAACCTATAAATAAAGCATTGCATTCCTTCTCAGAAATCAATTAATGTTTCTGAAACAAAGAGATTACCAGTTCCTCTGAGTGGGAAAGGAAGGGTCTGATGTGAGTGTGAGGGGACTCTTCTGCAGATGACACACCGCAGAAAGAAGCACCTCTCCTACAAGATGCAGCATGTCAAATCCAAAAAATGGAAGACATCCCTGCACTACGGAATCATCTTATCTCTGAATCCAATCATCTGTGAATGTTATTTGCTTATTTTTGAAGGCTGAACAAGCAGCTTGGTGTGCAGACAGGCAGCAGGGTGTTCATTTGCTTCACTGTTCATACCTTCAATGTTACTCTGGCTGCTTGTGTATGGTATTTTGCTGTTGAGTACCAGTGGACTCCTTCATGGTGCCTGAAAGCTTGCCAATAAAAATAACTGTAGCAAGAAAAGAACAGCTTTCCTATCGTGCAGCACTATCAATTTATCTCTTGATAGCAAGTGGTCAGATGTCACCACTCTAAAACCAGAGCATTCTGGGATGATGGATAACCCCAACGGTAAATCCAGTATTGTATTCCTAGTCTTTCACATCAGATATGCAAGGCCCAGTGTCACTGCTTTTCCCTTCAGTTTAACCAAGGTTGGTCTATCTGCTTAAGCTGAATGTTCTTCTGACTCCTACTCCTTTCTAAAACTAACCCACTTCATCTGCTGCCTGAATAAAAAGCTTCGCGTTAGTCACGACATCTTCCTGCACTGTTTTATTCACAAAGTTTGACAGAAAAATACATGTTATGAAACCAACTTTTAATGCTTGATGGAAATAGGTCCGAACCTGCCTGGGCAGCTGTCCTTCTGTGAAGCTGAAGGCAGCATTAACGGCTCCAATGTATTTTCACCCTACTTGATGAGCTGCCAGGTTTACCCTCGATCAGATCGAAGACCGTCAAGTTGGGTGGTCCAAAGGCCCATCAAATCCAGTACTTCACCCCTGACAGTGTTCAATAGTAGGTATGTCAGAGCAGAAGAGGACCAATAAACTGTGGTGATTCCCATCACAGTATGTTCTCACCTTGTCTCCATCTGCTGCCTGCAGAATACTCAAGCCAGATGCTGTGCTCACAGTTTTAATAGCTCTGGAAGTTTTTTTTCTTTTAGTGTTTTTGTCATCTCGTGAATCAATTCAGACTTTCCACCCTATATCATCCTATGAGTAAAACATATCCAATGATCATGCAATGAATAAAACACTTTCTTAACCTGCTTCAAATCTTCAGTCTGATAACGCTGAAACAGGTTGCCTAGAGAAGAAGTAGAATCTGCATCCTTGGAGGTATTCAAAACCAAGGAAGACAAATCCTGGCCTAAGCTGGACCTGCTTAAAAGGATGTTTGGACCAGATTACCTCCAGGGATCTCTTTCAATCTAAATCATCCTATCTTCACAACTTCTCAGGATATTCACGCTCCTTTTTAGCAAGAATAGTGAAATGTAATGAAGATGGTGAAGGGCCTTGAGGGGAAGCCCGTTAAGGAATGGCTGAGAGCATTTGGTCTGTTCATCCTGGAGAAGAAGAGACTGAGGGGAGACCTCATTGCAGCTACAACTTCCTCCTGAGGGGAAGAGGAGGGGCAGGCACTGAGCTCTGCTCTGTGGGGACCAGGGACAGGACCCCGGGGAATGGCCTGAAGTTGTGTCGGGGAGGTTTAGGTTGGAGATCAGGAAAAACATTCTTCCCCCAGAGGGTGGTTGGACACTGGAACAGGCTTCCCAAGGAGACGGTCACAGCTCCAAGCCTGACAGAGTTCAAGAAGCATTTGGATAATGCTCTCAGGCACATGGTGTGGCTCTTGGGGATGGTCCTGCGCAGGGCCAGGAGTTAGACTTGATGATCCTTGGGGGTCCCTTCCAACTCAGCATATTCTGTGATTCTGTGAAATACTCCTTTCTTTTTACTTTCTTCTTAATCATGGACCATGTCATTCATAATCCCATGAAATACCACAAACCAACATCCCTTCCCTGCCCTTGCTGTCTCTCTCTTTTCCAGACTCAAGGGTGAGTCTCTATTTAGCCTCTCCCCTTAGAAGAGAGTGAGGTGCTCTGTACCTTCTCTCATCCTCACTGCTCTTCTCCTTCACCCCTCCTTAGGCAGGGAGGAAGGACCAGAACTCCCTGCACAGTTTAAGAGGTGAGCAAACCAGGCACTTTCTACTATGGGAAAATGGTATATCCAGACTATTAGATAAACTTCTCCTAATAATCCCAGTTTGGTCAACTTTTAGAGAGCCATGAAATAACGTTTTCTTCATAATAGTCCTGAACTCTTATTTCTCTCTCTTAAAGTTGTTCTTTATTGTAGTCTCATCTTACAGCATCCTCACTCCTTTCCCCATGACTACTCCTCACCCTTGCACTTCTCCACCAGCTGGGGCAACACTGGTGTTTGTGGGACCGTACAGAATCCAGGCAAGTCTCAGCAGCAGCTGTCAGGGCACCAGAAAACTCCAGCTTGGAGGAGAAGGCTGTGGCTTCTTGGCAGCCTCAGCCAGCGTGGCTTCAGGCCACTTCTGCTGCCCTGCCCAACAGCTCTGCCCTCTCCTGCAGCACCCCTAGGGCCCCTTGAACAATGTCCTGCCGCACTTCAGAGCACTCCTCAGCAGAAACTATCTCCACAACAACAACAACAACAAAAGGTAACAGGCAGTTTTCTTCCATGTTAACACCTCAGAATGGCTCTGCAAGAGAGCAGAGAACATCTGAGCCAGCGAAGGGGATGGAGTGGGGCTGTGAGAGAGGGGCACATGGAGGCAGTGCAGTGCAGAGGCAGCTGTTCCATCAGCTGAGGCTGCTGTGGGATGCAGCTGTGCTCACTCTTCCAGAGAGGAGTCCCTGGAAGCTCATAGCCTGAGGAAGGAAGCTGCTAATGAGCATCTTTCCTTCTTCCCTTTCTCACATGCAAAAGTACAATTCTTTTAATGGCAAATTATAATAACTGTAATATGTCATGATTACACCACACTTTTTTTTTTCCCCCAGCAAATCTTTGCTGGCTTTATGTAAAGTCTGTCCTCACAAAGCTGTGTGAGGTATCTAACACTGAAGGCAGAAGGCTGTCTGACAGATAAATAAGGTGAAATTCAGGGAAAACTATGTGATTGAGTTCACACAGTCTTTTAGGAGCAGTCAAGAAGCAGGACTTAAAGGTCTGTCTCAAACTTCATTAATGTCTTTAGCCACTGGAAAAACTGCTTGTACAGAAGGAAGAATTCCTCCAGGTAATACTGCTGGGGAGGAGTGTGAGGAGAAGCCTGATGAGTGTCTGAAGCAGACACCTAATTCCTTTTTGTGCTTTTCAGGCACCTTATCAATAGTCTTATCTTTTAGTATCTGTAGCCTTTCTTTCAGTTTCTGTTCCCTGAGAGGGATGGCTCAGGTTAGATGCCTCACACAGATTGGAAAAACAATTTTCTGTCTGGGTCAGACTACTCCTCTTTTACAGATTTCTCTTCTGAGATCCCTCCAGACTTCTCTTTCTTCTCTTCAGAAATCTGAAAAAGATAAGCCCCGTTCTTCTAATAGCAGGGAGACATCCTGCTCCCAGCCAAGGGCCTCTGCTCTCCAGCTATGGGCCCTGCCAGCAATCTTCATGGGCTTGAGTCAGGAAAGCCTTTCAAAATTTTGATACATCTATCCCCTTTCAGGAAAGCACTGCAGTCAGGAACATTCAAACTCACTTGCAGACCCCCTGTACTGTCAGTGAACTCTTGAAGAAAATGAGTATCATACCCACAAGACAACAAAGCAGAGTAAGTGTAACACAAGGGGTGGGACTTTCATGTTTGTCTAAGGTTTTAAGTAGTCCATATTTTTATATCACATGACTTCAAAAATGATATTTGTTCACATAATTAGAGACTGTACTGTCACAAGGCAGCCAAATTCAGACTCTGTGTGCAACCTGAATGTTGTCGTTTCCTGGTATCTGCTTAAAATATATTCCTAATGCATTCTTTCATGGGTTTCTTTCCCCCAACTCTCATTCAATATTCTAAAGTATTTTATATGATTAAAAAAAATATGAGGAGAGAAAAAGAGAAAACTGAATTCCTAAGAACTATGGCAATGACAATGCTACATGCCTCTAAGGAAAGGTCTTTTTCTTTGCATACTCTGGGAGCTACAACCACACCAAAGACAACATCAGCAACAACCATGTCTATCTTTGCAGAACTAGATCCCAATCTGAACTGCCATCAGGAACTTAGAGTGTTCCACCAAATGCTTTCCACCTGTCGATCTCAAAGTGGGTTAAGAAAGAAGGCAAATATTACTGTCTCCATTTCACACTCAGACAAAGGTACTGTTTCCAAAGAACTGAAGGGCAGTATCTTGAGGGGAGAGGTCAGGAGCAGTAAAGTCATGGAACAGCACAAGGCTCACCTAAATCCCAAACTAGAGCATGACCATCCCCTCAAATATGTTGCCTCCTATGGAGTTTTCTTTCATCAGAGGATACTCTACTGTCCTATTAGGGCACCTATTCCATTACAGTAAAAGCAAGAAGAATAAGATGGAGGCAGTTCTCATTGCTAATCAATTTTTTTCTGCTGTCATTGACTTACATGTAAACCACAGCCTCCTTTTGCACCAAATATTACTAAAAATAAATAGTGCCACTTGCACTCTCAGTGCCATAGCTCTGACTCCACCCAGGCCCACTGGACCCTTAGACCATGACTGTTCCCTAAGGCAAGCAGGGCCCAAACCACACCGCAGCACGTCTTTCCCTGTGCATTGAGAACGGAGGACAGGGTGATGGCTCCCATTGCTCCCTCAAAATGACAAAGACAAATCAGATTTCAATTTCATTTCGATTTCAGGCTGCCCTGTATATTGTACCTTCTGCAAGAAAAACAAGGAGCTTCCCTCAGGCTCTCCCAGGAAGACCTTGTCCCGAAGCTACTGCAGAGGAGAAAGCTGCACAAATTGTTTTTCTTTTACAGGAACATGATGTGCAAAACAATATGCTTGGCTCCAGAATCCAACGATAAGGCAGGATGCGGGAATTGCCTCCCACTCTGGCCACAAACCCAGAACCACATCCTCTCTCTCAGGAACGACCCACTGTTTTTTCCTCTGTTGCCTACTACCAACCACGAGGATGGTGGACATCCCACTCCAGCCTGAAAGGGATTGTTTACCCTGTTATGAATACCATGCCTAAGAGCCCACAACTAGTCTAATCACAGCCCCTGTAACCGGAGTGCAGAGATGCACTCCTGCTCTGTGAGGGCTCCCCTCCCATCCTGCAGCAGATTTCTGCCTCTGATAGTTCAACAACATGCTCTTCAGAACAAAGAAATACTAATGCAACCACTTTCCTGACACTCTTGTTTTTGACTAGACAATGGTCTTTTCATATCCCCCATATTAAATCTGATGAGATGGCCTTGCTTAAACCTGTACGCTCATATACATATTTTCATGCTGAGACAATGTTTAATAAGCTCAGTCCTGCCTAACTGAATAAATTCTATCCAGCAGGCATTGCTTGGGTAGGTTCACAAACCTTGAAAGGAATTACCTGGATACCCTTCATTATTATGGCAGCATCTCCAGTAGATAGGGAATCACGGCTGGAGTTCTAACAACACTGTGATCATTCCCATCTTCCTGTATCAGAGATCCCACTGAAGCCCAGGACAAGCTTACCCTAAAGTGAGAAAGTAGTGAGCATTCAATACCACTAGCATTCAGCTAGAAACTTGTGCAAGCTCTGGAGGGGCTAAATTTCCACAGTGAGTATTGTTCTCCCTAAAATAGGACAAACCTCCATGAAGAACAAGCCCTTTTTACAGCTGTGATGGAATCATATTCTCATCTACTCTAACAAAAGGATGAAACCCAGAACAGTCGAAGTTGACAGGACAAATTAATCCCTCTTAATATTTGTCCTGCACTTTAATCTCAAATGCCACTAACCTACGTTTGTTTAAAAACAATCAACTGGTCTCTATTTCAATAGAGGTTTTGTATGCTCTAGAATCAATTTTCCCTATTTGAACTCTCTTCCGTCCCTTCACGAGTTTAATCTCCTTATTTAAAAATGTGCAAGAACTATAAATATCAGAAAAAGCAAACCTTTCAGCCATGAGACTGAGTGGAGACATGTATATCAGTAAACACATTTCCTGAGTAATAGTACAGTGCACAGTTTGTAAAATGCAATTACGCTGTAGCAACTCTTATCAGGAAACATATTTACACTGATTTCTTGTAGCAATAGATCAAAGAACTTATTTTACTGACCTATATCTGTATTTAATTGTACAGCAGTTTCTTACATAAATAAGCAAATTGTCTTCCTTTTTCTGAATAATTTCCTACTAATGGACAGCATTTTCCCTGACACAGAAGCTTTGCAAAGATTAATTTTTGAAGACTAAAACTGGTGTCTGAACTTAATACTAACTCACTGTTGGAAAATTGCAGACATCTGAAACGTTCCCTGCCTGTAGAGGAAAAGAAGAGCAGTACACACAATGAGGCCACCATCCTGAGTAGATACGAGCAGGTGGCCTTGTCATAGAAATAACTAGATCTTTTTTCTCCTGTCTGTTTTCTCTTTTGTCTCTACCTACCCATAAGACTGTCTAGAAAAGTGTAAATAATCCTTATCCAAAAGAGGAGGAGCAACCAAGGCTCCCAAATCCTGACTCCTATTTCCTTTAGCAGCCAAGAGTGTGCAGAGTTTCTCCAATTCCCAGCCATCCAACCAAACCAAGTACAGCTGAGCAGCTGATGGCCACTCCTTTATGGGGGATTTAAAACATCCTGTTTCCATTCCAATCCTTGCAGTGTAAGGACTCCCCACGTGGGACACATCACCTCTGGGCTGCTGCCCTCCGTGCAGCCTTGCTTATTTAAGGGTCCTGAATCCTTTGGTTGCTTCAGCAGAGACAGGAATCCCTACAAGTGCCTTTGAAGCCATTGGCAGCATGCTGCAGACAGCATCAGCTGTGGGTTTCTGTGATTAGTTGTGCCAAGAGCAACTGGGCTGAGAAGAGGAGTCACAGGGATGAAGCTTTGTTGAGGACTGAGTGAGAAGGTCCGAGTCCACAGAGCAGCCCAAGGAACTGGTCCTTCGACCTCTTATTCTCTAGAGCTGCTATGGAAATTCCTGTTAAATAATTTTTGTTATTAAATGCTGACATGTTAAAAACCAGTCGTTCTTATGAAAAATATAGATGTTAAAGTGAAACTTTTGGTAAAAACCACAGCTTCTGTTGCTCTAGGAGCCAACATGTGCCAATGAGTTGGTCTAGGGATTTCAGTTTCAGGACTAGGTGTGCTCCTGACCAGCACTGTTTGAAAGAAAGGAGAAAGCATCTTTTCCAACCCCACCTACTGGAGTAGTCTCCACGTTTTGTAACTAAAAACCACTTAAAGCAGGAGTATGCACCTGAGTCTCCCTCATTTCAAGGGAGTGCTCAAACCCACACAAACAACACCTCTCAGAGAAGAACAAGCAACTTATATGGCCAGAGACATTTAAGGAGACCCATCGCGGAGCAGCTGATGGACTCATGTCAGACAATCCCTCCTGGCATATGAGAAACTCAGCTCAAGCCAGTATAGGGTTTAAATCTGTTTCTCCAGTAGTCCCAATGTGAACAAGCACTCGGCTACCCCCTAATCCAGAGCAAACTCACTCTTTTCCGTATCTGGAGAATACTTTTAGAGATCTGCTTCATTTTAGAACAGCATGGGAACATTTCCCACCCAGCTCTGCTGCCTAAATTTGTTCATGAAAATGGCAGAACCAGCTGCTCTCAGGTTTCCTTTGACAAATTTAAAAGCAGCGTGGCAAAATGATAAATCTTTGCATTAACTTGCAATAATTACAGCTAATTCATTACAGCGAATCCAAAAATGCAGTTCATTTATTTCTGCTAACTCACCTTTCAGGCAAGGAGTTTTCTGTGTCTGTGACAGAGGCTTCATATAGGTGGAAAAATAAGTCATCTAACTTGTTTAAGTTAGTAACATCAGAGGAATAAATTAATCGGTGGAAGTCCAAATTGTGATGGAATTTTTGTGGATTTGAAATAGCCTTACGTGCCAGCAAAACCGAAAGATCACGTGCAAGCTTCACAAAATCCTGAACTCAACTATCCCTAGCCCGAGGTTGTTATGGGGGAAAGACATGATACATTTGTCAGTTGAACTGTGTGTGGAGGTAGATCTGTGTACCTACGCTGCCACATTTCCCTGTCATTTCCTACAGAGGTGCTCACAAGTCTCTGAATGACATTTATGGAGCTGTGCAGGAGAGTGTCACATGTGTCCCATTAATTCTAGGAGGAGACGTGTTTGGCTGTACTTTTTTAAAAAATATTCCATCATACCTTACATTGTCTAAGCATTTTGCATTTTCAGTAAGTGATGACACAGAAGTAGGATAAAAACTGCTTATGGTTAGTATCTGAGCTTGCAGAATGTTTGAAGAAGTTATTTTTACTTGAAAGAAGGAAAGAAACTGCCAAAAGCAGCCATGGTTTGGATGAAGAATAGGTTATATCTGCGCCTACCTATATCAAGTGAAGTTCCTTTTTAGCTTTGCTCTGGGAGGAAAGTTGGTTTGAGAGGTTGGTTTATTGTGTGGTTATTTTCTCTAGCCCAGGATATTTCAGTGTTTGGATTATGGACCCAGAAACATATACCTTGGAGGGACAGGAGTAATTTCCTAGTTCAGGGGTTCTGCAGCCACACAGGAAAAGCACTGAAGGTCAGTTGACAAGGAAATGAAATCATTTGGGCTCAATTTTCCTGAGAATAAGGAAAGGCACATATTCTGGAAAATGTGGGCCAGTGGATTTAAGTAAGTGGAAAAAAATGAAAATATTTAAGACATGGTTTAAAAACACTTGCCAAGTTGTTTTGGTTTAAAAACATAAAAGCAGCCACTGTACCTCACTATCTTATACAAGTCAGGCTGTCTGGCCATGCTCCCTTCATGCAACACCTCACAGTAGTTTTTACTATTGTTATTATTAACCTGAGTAAAGCTATTTTTCAGGTAAAAAAAAAAAAAAAAGAAATCCCAGCTACCAGAACATTAAAAAAAGTATTAGTTACTACTTTTGACAAAAACAGTGATGTTTAAAATCATCTGTTAATCCATATGTGCTTTGAAAGGTGTTAACGTGAGTTAACTAGCGCATTTTGAAAACACCACCATTTCTTTTCTCAGTCCACATATGTCCTGTGGGAGCTACTGAAAAAGAAAGGAGCAAGCCCAAGATACTAAAAAAAAATCCAGTGGATGTTGATGGATATAGTGGTCCCAAAGAGCGCACTGTTGTCCACACTAAACATGACTTAAGCTTCCTTTTACACTGAGGTTGTGGGGAAGGAGAGGGTCTCTGGTGTGCTGTGTAATGTCAGGAAAACTGCAGCCTTTTTTTGAGACCAGCACCCAGCATTTGTAGCAACCAGGTTGTCCATTTAACATGTACTGGCTTACTAAGTAAAGTAAATTAAAGACTGAGGTGGCAACAATGATAAGCAGCAAATTTGTTTGTTCAGTAGGGAGCTGAAACGTGTCGGCTCATGCTTTGATCAAGTTAAATTGAGAGGTTTCAAAGTACACACAGGAAATGCTCCAACAGATTAACTTTGTCCCTGGAGGTTCGTCCGAGCCACTTTTCAGCCTTCTGCACTCTATTATCTGTTTCGGCAATTCTGTAACTTTAACCTCAGAAAATCCACAGAGAAAAGTGACAGTGTTAAAGGTCAAGGGTTGACTTCTAGGGTGATGGACATAGAGTCTTGGGCTTAGGAGACAGGCTATTGGGCAGTTGTTGGTCCTTTACCAGAAAAAAAAAAAAAGGAAAGGAAATGGAAAATTAAGTGGTTTTTAAAATCATTTGCTTTAAATGCAGCTAAGGTGCTAAATCACTACTGCAAATCAGTGTCCTCATGTGCCGTGGAGATCAGTACCTTGAAGCCTGGCTCCTGAAAAACCTGGGCCTCAGATTCGATTGACTTCAGTTCAAAGAAGGAACAAGCTTTCCCCGAAATGCTCCCCATGGACAGGTGTTTACAAATAAACACTTCCCTACAAGTGGGTTCTCTGCTGTCTGACATGGCGCCTGTTCCCACTGCAGCCCACCTTTCTGTGGGCAGGGAATTCTCGCAAAGCTTGTAGGAACTTGGTTTTCTTTGAGAGATCAATTGGCTGAAATTTGTCAATAGGTTCAAAAGATTTCAGGGGTGTGTGGAAGTGACGAAGATACAAGCGCACACAGCAGGATTGCATAAGCCTCATTTCTGCAGGAATCAGGATAAAGAGTTGCAGCAATATAAAAATACATAACTGAGCAGGCATAATTTCTAAAAAATGCCAGTAGCTAGCCAAAATTTCACTTCTGCAGAGGGCAAAAGGAAAGGGGAGAACTGTCATTTTCCTCAGTGTTCAGGTCCTTTAGCCTGTGGTATCTGCTTTTTGAGAAGTGAGGACATTTCACACATAAAAACATTTCTCTCTGAATTAAAGAACATGGAATCTTCTTATCCTATGAGGGAACAATAAAATCTACTGAAATTGGTAGATGAAATGGCATTTTTTTCTGTTGCTAATAATTCATTTAACTCATGGCAGCAATACGGATCTATTCATGGAACTCAGTGCTGCTAATGCTGTCTTTCATCCATTGTACGAAGTGTTTAAAGCTGACAAGTTATTTCACTGTTAGAGGGATCAATGCAAACCCAACTATAGAGATCAGAGACGTACCTACATCTGCATGACGAAATGGTCTCCATGGCCTTAACACTTTGGAGTGTCCGAGCCTGATCCTAAAGGGACCTAACTGGCAAAATCCCACTCGAGTTACTAAATCTGAATTAACTACCAGCACAGTTAGTACACAGCATCTCATGTGCAACTCAGAAGATAACGTCTGTAAAATCCCTTGCAAAAAATCTTTGGCCGAGGTGGGGGTTTGATATGCTTGAAAAATATCTGCTTTACTTGAAAAATAATCCAACATTCTAAGAATATTAAAGTCAGAAATTTTGCAGTACTGCAGAGTATAATCATTTCTCATTTCACTGATGACCTATGGCACCATAGAATCAGAGAATTATTTTCTCATCAATATAGAACCAGCTAGAAAATCCTGCTGTTTGGCAGAGCACAACCCCTAAGCCAGGGAAGTGACCTATTGACTGAAAAACAACAGCAAATCTAAGTGGTCTGCTAGCCCATTTAATTTGTTCTGATACATTTCCCTTTTGTAGGAGTTAAATATTAGAAACTTCAATTATAACCCCAGAATCACACAAATATCTGATTCTCTCCATCTTTCAGTTCAGCTTCGTGTTTAAACAGTGTTGTCTTCTTATGTATCTTGCAGATTTTAAATCCTGTCACATGTAAGGTATTTCCCTTTAAAGAAAAACACATGTACAAAGAAGGAATTTTCATTCTCTCCAATAATTTGGGATGCTGACCAGGAGTGCTGCTGATTGCTGTGCACAGGATAATATGCCATGGCAGAGAGGGCTACATATTTGTCACTGAAGGGATAGGTTAAAATCAAATGCTTGCTGCACATTTCCTCTCTTATTTAATATTTTTATTTGCACTCTTCTCTCTGCACAGTCTTCTGGACAATCCCTTTGTGCTTATGGTTTTCCTGACCCCTTCATTATCCTACATTAACTTCTTGTTAAAGACTTGCCTGCTGTGAAACCTAGAAACTTTCTTCCTTCCCCCAGTGAGATCTTAACTTAGAAAGAACAGTTATAGCAATAATTCAATTGGGGGAACAAAAAATAACACAGCTGCTTAGCCATACTATTCAGCACTATTTTTTTTCTTTTCAACCTTCTTACTTAAATTTTTCACCTTTTTTTTTTTTAGTAATAGAAGCTGTGTGGAGCAGAAATTTTGTTCTCATCTTTGTTGAAAACACATAATACTAATTATTCATGCAAAAGCAGTTCTAAATTTAAACAAAAAGTAAACCGCAACCTGAAATACTTTTTTTTTTTTTTAGAGGTAGCAATCACTCCAGACAATTCAGCTCAATTTTGACTGTTATTGCACAAGCTTAGCTTCTTGAGATAAATCAAAAATACTCCCAAAATAAGCTTCCCTACAGCATTCCCAGCACAGCCTTGAAAAGAGCTGGAAACGAAAAATCTTCGAAGTCTGTTGCACCAAGGCAAGAGGTCAAAGTGCTTGTACAAATTGGTAAAGAAGTCATGTTTTATCAGCGACACTGCAATTACGGACGTTTGATTTCTGTTTGTAGGACAAGGTCCTCTCACTGATGGAGAACCCACCAGGCAGGGAAAGAAAGGGATCTTTGTCTGAGCAGCAGCACATGACAGGCATCCCTGTGACCGCCCGACTGACGCAGCCCAGGCTGCCGTGGCCGGGGCTCTCCCAACTCTTGCTGGGTTCCACTCCCATGAGCTGGAGCCTGCTCAACTCTTCACCAAAAAAAAAACCAACAAAAAAAACCTCCAAACCGAAAACCAACTCACGACAACAGCCTTTGAAAGAGGGGGCTGTGTCCATCGTCAAAACAAAGAGAGAAAAGAAGAACAAACTACAGCCCCCTGGGCAGTGCTCGGCCTGGCTGTTCCCAGAACAAGCTCATTTCCAGATTGCAGCAGGTATCTTTCTCAGAGCTGAAGGGCTCTCCAAGGAAGTGCTTTCTTCCCCACCCCACCCCCCCAGGCATTTCAATGGGAAAGTTAAAAATAAATGAAACAAATCAATGCCTTTTGGCTGCCGCTGTTTCAGCTGATGCCTCCTCTAGCAAAACACAAGCTTGATATGCCTGAGAGCTCTTCATGAGAGGAAAATGGGCTTCTCCACACAAGATTTTACAACTGCAGCCTTCCTTCCTTATGACTTTGAGTAATGTTTTGCTTCTGAATGTTTATGTTTCCCAGCTATCAGTGAATATATGAAATAGCTCTTCTGTGCAGTGGGAAGCAAACCTAACAAGCCTGAGCTACATGAGGCCACTGTGGGAGTTTACAAATGCTCAGAGAGCATGTGATGAGCAACCCAGGTGGATGGTACTGCTCAAGGGAGTCCTCTGACAGAGCCAAGGACAGCACCATGCCTGGAGAGGAACAGACAACCAGCCCAAGCAAAAGGGGCACCTTAACGTCCAGCTGAATGTAGGTACCCAAGTCTGTGGTCTTGGTTGCGGTCTTGCTAGGTCTGAGGGAAAATCTATAGGCAAAAGAAGGCAAGCTGGGCTGATCTGGGTTTTACAGGGCCGGTCTTACCCTAATTAGGCACTGCAGGAAGTGGATGAGTGGAGGGATAAACAGTATGTTGATCCAACAGAGAGTTGGGGAAGAAAATAATCTCCTTGGGGTTAAAACTCTATGAAATTCTTGGGTTTATGTGGGTTTACTGGCTGGGACAAAACAACATTGGAGGAGACTGAGGTGACTGAAGATGACTTTCTAGAGAAGGGCCATCAGTCCGGGAATAGAGTCCAACCCCAACAGTATCCCCCAAGAAATTCAATTCAGCTCTTGCAGGGATTAGAAATTTAGCTCTCCCTCCAAGGCAGAAGCTAAAAGAGGGGCTGGAGAGGTGTACTGCTGTGTTAGGTACAGAGACATCAGGAAAAACTAGTGTGTGCATCAACTTTCCAGCCACTACAGAACGACAGGGTGAATGCCTCATTTGTAAGTGATCCTAAAAAAAACCAAATAATTTTGTGAAGGAAGCAAGTGGCAGCAGAACGTTTTAAAAATCCTCTCATACTAGGTATTTTCCTATGTTTTTACAAGAATAGAGTGGCACAAGTGTCACTAATAAATAGCCCCCTACTATAAAAATCTCATAAGGATGAATGCAAAACTGCCCTCAGGCATTTCACAGGAAGCCAGAAATCACTTTTGATGGTATAAGGGGTAAGAGGATATTTTAGTAAAAAAGAAAAAGACAGAAGAAAAGTACAGCCAGAGGCTGCTGCCCTACTGGTCAGGGTAAGGGTACAAAGTTCTTCATTCCACAAAATCTATCTCATTGGCCAGAATTTAGTCTGAGATTACTCATGTCTCTGAGGGGCCTCTTGGCCACTGCTCTGTCCAGGAAGACCCATGTCCATTGGAGGAGGCAGTTGAGCCTGGCAAGGGGATGGACCAGAAATAGAGCCAAAGGGTTTCTAGGTCACCATGAACACCCTCCAGACTGGATGTCCCCCAAACACTTTTAACTTCCCTTCAGAATTCTCCCTTGGGTTCGTGCCTGTTGGCCACAAGCAGAAGGGAGATGGGCCCCGTTGTACCCTGTGAAGGCCGTGCTGGTCAGAGACAGGCGCTGGGCTGGGCTTCTCCTCCCACAGCACTCAAATGTGTCAGGCACAGCAGGACTGACAACCAGCTCCTCACCAGGACACCCTGCTCGACCATCCTCTGGTAGCCACTAGCTCCTCCTGCTTCATCACCCCCTGCCCAGCTTCCCAGCCATGGAACTCGGCCAGGCAGTGCCCAGGGCATGGAGCCAGCCCTTCTCCTCCCTCTGTCTCCCTCCAAAATCCGACAGCGGTCTAGCAGACAGGGAAAGCAGCATGGAGCTGGCTAGCCCCAGGCTTCCTGGCCCTTCAAGAGGAAGGCGGCAGGCCCTCTTACACCATGCTTCAATAATTTACTAGACAGGCACTAACAGCTTCCCCCTCTGTTGCAACAAGCAAGTCAAAAACAGTAGAGCAGAAGCATCCATCTCTGACATTCCTGCAGGTTTTCTGTAATGGATCACTTTTGATTAATTAGTGAAACAAGTTTGAAACAGCCTGCAGGATACTTGGTGTGTGCTTGTGTCTCAAACTGGAACAGGAAACTGAATCTCTCTCTCCATAAAACACAAACATAAAAAAAACTGCGCTTATTGTTTCCACTTTCACAGGGGTCCTCTTTTCTCTGCTGTCCATGTAGAAAAGAAAAAAATATCTAAAACGGTTTTGTTATCGTGCTAGACATAAAAATGCAAAAAAAATATTTTTTGATTCACCTTTCCCTCTCTGCCCTGTGAGCACAGAGCCATGGCTTGACAGAACCTAGCACAAGCACATAGTGTGCCATTTCTCCTGTAGGCTTACTGTCTAGAGTTACATCAGTTAAAAACCGAGCCAGGGACTGGCTTCCTGCAGCTTGTTACCAGTTCGACTCTCGATGCACAGCTTTTCTTTGACAAAGTCCCACGAAGCTGAACCAATCTCAGCCTGCACGGGCAACGCTCTCTCTGGAGTGTCTTGAACAGCAGCATGCAGAGTGAAAAAATGTCTTAAGACGCCCGCTCATAAACTTTTTGTTAATTTTATTATATGTTGCCCAAACCACACACACACACACACAAAAAA
>VZRE01013486.1:295952-390016 GCA_013396775.1 Cephalopterus ornatus
ATTGTCGCCCAAAACCACACACACAAACAAAAAAAAAAAAAAAAAAAAAAAAAGGCAGCAACTTCATTCATTTATTTTTTTTCCTGAAGAATTAGTCTAAGGCCTTGCACGCTTTCCCACGCTCGCAGATTGAGGGTTATAAATGCGTGGGAGTAATGCAGTTTCGATCAGTCAGGTAGGCTGGGTTTCTGTTAGCTGGCTGCATACCTTTGAGCCCTATCAGCACACACTGATCAGTGGAATTCCTGGCATTTTTGTCATAGCATCAGAGGCGGTACTTTACAGAGTAAATACCAATGACCTGCTGTTCTGTCAGGGCTCTGTACTTACCTTTTATTTTCAAGTCAAAGGTTAGGCCTATTTATGTAAATCCTCAGCCATGGGCCAAGTAATCTGACCTCCTGGTTTTCATTCTCCTAATTGTTTCAGGTATTTTTCTTGAAAAGTTTGGTCAGTTAAAGCTAGGGATCTTTTTTTTTGAGGCGCCTTTGAAGGGCTCTAGGGGCTTTCATAGCCCACCCAGTTTGCAAAGTGGAAACATCAGTGACCTGATGCCCTGGGCACTTATTTAAAATTCATTACCAGGAAATAAGGTTTTGATATATAGCCCCTCTATGCTGAAGAATATCTTAGGGAACACATGCATGCCATTTTTTACTTTGGATTATGTGATCTCTGAAGCCACATAGAGAGGCAATAATAAATTATACTCCTGTTTGCCCTTCATTTCTCATAAGAACGTTATTCAGCTGTAGATAGTTTTGGCTTCCCACATGCTGGCCACTGCTTACAATTCCTTTGTTACTTCACGCCTGACCATGCCATTTTATTCATAAAAGGGTGTCCAAAGCTGTATAACAAGAAAAAGAAATTTACTGTTTTTTCAAGACTTTTCTCTCAGATTCAGCCCTGCTCATATACTAAGATTAAAAAGCAAGATGAATATCTTCTGAATAAGAGAGAAATACAGCCATTTTACTCATACATAAAGGAGTACAGCTACTCTAGATTTTGTCCTATCACCCATGGGTATAGAAGCTATGTATTTCCCATATGACCAAGAATAGCCATAAATAGCTCCATTGTGGAAGTTATTCTCTCCTCTTTTCAGGTATATTAGAACTTGAAACCCTTATCATATCATTGCTTCCACTTCTGACCATGGGTAAGCCACATAAAATGCATGCTATCGCATTTCAGCATGTATTCCTGCCCTATTCTTCCTCCCGTTAGGTGTCACGTTGAGGTATGCACCGGAAAAAAAGGATAATGACAAATATAAGGATAATATGTTCTTTAAATGGTGCTGATACCGGAGCTCATGCTACTGTCAGAAAGCAACAGCTCTAAACTGGAATTTGGCTTCTGCATTTTAGGCCTGTGGGGACTGAAAGCACAGTCTGAGAGCTGAAATTTCAACTTCTGGGGCATTCATTATGCAGCTAATTCTCCAGGTGTATTCCTTTTAATTATTGGAATAGTCATTTGTCTGCTCCTGGTGAAAAAAAGGGAATGTAAGAAACCAGGCTAAGTAAAAAGCACCATTTACATTCTTCAATGCTATGTGCTACTGCCTTGAATTAAAACGTTCATTTTTTCAACCCTGAGGTAACTACAGCCTCATTCTGGGGGGGAAAAAAAAAAATCCTTCATCCTATACTCAGAAACAAAGGAACACTGAGGAAACATCAAGGAAGGAAGGTCCAGTCCCTCCATCTGAAATGGTTAGTAGGTAAAACACATAGGCTGGGTTAGAGTTAAGAGAAATTGCCAAGGCAAATAGATGAGAGATGGAGGCATAAAATAACGACAATGGCTGACAAGTGGAAATAGAAGTCAAACTGTCAGAAAAGGTGAAATTACAGTTGGGCTCCCAGGCCCAATTCACAAAATGTGGAACCCACACTTACGAGAGAAATTGTATGTTGGGACTTCTCCTCCCCTTTCATGATTTCACAGGCCACTTCCCATGCTCAGCTACAATTGCTCAATATCTCTGCAGCGACTGCAACTATTACTTACATGCCACATTTTGAAAATACTTCGACTTTCTTTGAACTGAAGGAGTCATCATTGTTTGGTAAGGCAAGTTCCCAGGGGACACCATTTGAGACCATGCTCTGAAGCCTTGCTTCCTACTAGTAATACCCAAGTGCACATTTCTATTGATACTTCTGGGCCCCTTAAAGGAGAAGACAGGACCAAATCATTACCAGACCGAGCTCTATTTCTTTTCATACATAGCTATCTTCCTAACATTAAATGGATGTGACTGCACAACCCATCCACGCTCAGATGAGTGATGTTAAGCACTTTTAGTACATGCAGTCAAATTCTCCATGCCTTCACCAACACTGAAAGCATCATGCACGTTGGGTTACAAGACACACAAAGGGAGGGCATAGAATAAAACCCATGAGTTTGGGGACAGTGAGATCTTCTCTCCTTAGGACCAACCAGCATAGGATGAGGCCAAGGCACTGACACCAGCTCATTTGCCTTCCCAAGATATGCCCAAATTAAGCCAGCATCACCCCAGCTGCATGGCAGGGAGTCTTTATACCTCTCTATATGCCCTATAAGCAAAGTCCAGTTAAAGAGTCCATGCTCAGATAAACTGGGATATAACACACAACAGGGGACCAAAGGTCTGTAAGTGGAAGCAGAGGAGCAGCAGGACAGGTAAACTCCTGTAAGCTGTGGTTCCCCAAGAGTTTGACTAATCCAAGTCTTGTCACTTCCTTCTCACCCCAGCCACAAATTCCAGCCAGCTGTTGCGTGCCAGTGCAAAGCCTTGCTTTGACCCTGCCATGAGCTGGCTCAGGAAAAAGCTGAGGTCTTCAAGAAGTTTAGTTCCCTGAAGTGGCTCATGTCAACTTCATGCAAATATCAGTGCTGGCAAGGAGAGAGGGAACAAGGTTCAGGACCAAACTGTGATAGCTCTGACTTTAGATAGGCCTAAATTGATTTGGACACAAGCCCTTAGACAAAGAGCTAAAGTAGTCTGTGTAACGTCACAAGCATGAAATAATTGCCCAAACTACTGCTCACATTCCTATTTACACAGCAAGTCCCTGCTTCAGAAGAGTTCACTAGGACACATTTTTCTGAGGCAACATACATTTATCTTCTGTGCAGAAAAAAACCCATCTTCTTCCACACACCTCTCAAACACATCTGCCAGCTAAGCTGCTTGACCCTTAATTTTTCTGCTGGGTCCCTAACCAGATATAAGAGCTGAACCCTATGGGCTGTTCAGCAGGGCTTGAACAGCTGATCAGATCTCTGCCAGCTTTTACAGGCTTGTTGAAAAACAAAAAGAGCATTCCAGTTCAGCTCAGTTGGGCTAGCTAAACCACAGCATTCCCAACTGAGTCCAGCAGGTTTTGACTCAGCGCTATTGTTCTTAGGCACATGGTAGACACAACTCTTACTTGCTTCCTATTTTGTTGTTTTGTTTTGTCCTAAAGCATTGCCTCTCATTCCTCTCTCATTCCTGGCAGTGTTTCATGGGATTTTGTGTTTTAAACACACAGCTCTCAGAACCAACAATTCTTCTACAGATATTTCCGCTTCCCCCTGTAGTCATCCTTCTTCTTATATCCCTTTTGACTAAAAGATACATGATCCTTGACAGCTTCTTGGCCTTACTCCAGAAAAGCACACTGTTTTACTTACTGTCCATGTAAGCCTGCCTGGAAGTCATAGATAAAGACATAACCCATTTTCTATTGATGTTTCATTTACCAGTAAAAAGTTTTTAATGTACTTACCTCAAACATCCACCTCTAGAAGTTAACTTATGTTTTCCTACTTACTCTTTCACAAGGCTTCTGATTTTGTGATACACAAGACGCTGACATAAGCTCAATAACACCAAGGTTTGTGGGTTTGATCCCTATACAGGCCACTTTAAGAGCTGGACTTAATGATGGGTCCCTTCCACCTCAGAATATTCTGTGAAATGTATGAAAAATAATTGTTCGTATGGTGCACACAGCAGCCTAACTACCCAGTGACTGGGTTGTCTTGTTTAAAACCCTATCATGATGCTCCGTGCTTTATGTGGTGTTTACTAGTATGACACGGCCAGTTTTGTCATCTTGGTGAAAGGCACAGAAAACGTATCCCATGTCCTACTGCAGCTTTAGCATTCTGCACACTTCCTCAACACAGACCAGGCCCCAAAATTACAGAATTTTGCCATGGGATGCACATTTGTGCAACCTTAAAAGCACTGCCTCCAGGCCCAGATGCACACGCATCCCTGATCCCCCAGCATGACCTGTGGCTGTGCACCATTTGGGCCTGGTCCCAGAGGTATCCCAACCAGTGTACTCCTTCCCTACCTGCGTGCACACGGGTTTCCTTCTCCAGGAAGGCAGGGTACACGCTGGCATGGTGCAAACTGGCATGTCCACACGAGCAGACGTGTGGCCAGGAGCCCCGCCTGTGTGGTGCGTTGCAATGTGTCCCACGATGTACAAACAGACCTTGTGCACGGGACAAAAATCTTCCCTCAGAGAAGGTGTGAGGACAGCGAGAGTGGAAAATGCCTGTGCAAGCTTGCACAGCTGCCTTAATCCCGTGACACAGCCTCTCTTATTTCTTGATTTAAACACCCTCCCTACATCCACATGCCTTTCCTCTCTTTCACTCTCTGCCAGTGGTCTGAAAACCAGTCTGGCTTTAACCAGAAGTTCACACACAGGAGAAATGGAATGGTTTCCAGCCCTGTCCTCATGCTGCTTGGCTGCGGTGTGAAATGAGGCTTCATTCTCAGGGGAGATATTTGGGTCACAGTCAGGGATGGAGATGACCTACTTCAGTATCCTTGGGAATTACTTTTACTCTCCATTTCTTACTCAAGAGCCGTGCCCAGACAGATGTATTACCGCAATATCGCAACTGTCCCAGTAAAACCTGCCAGCCCTGGCTGATCTTGGCACCCCTCCTGATACCCCTGGAACCATTCACCCCTTCTGGCTGAGCTGCTGGCATGGGAATAGACAGAGGATCTCGGCAGGCCGCACCAGGCCATCCTTGCCCTTTGGTAAATGCGCAGGATCAGCCCTTTACAGAGGGATATTTCAGCAGATGCAACGCAATTATGTCAATATCAAGACACAGCGGATTTCTCTCCAACATAATTTCATCAAATCAAGAAAAATGTCCTAATTCCTACAGCAGTAAATTGTCTCCCTTCCCCCCTCCAGATACAGCACTAACCTGCTCCACTAAAGCAACCCACTCACCGGATTGCTGATAGCTACTAATTAAAAAGGTTTTTAACTGACTGCAAAACTGGACTGAGTGAAATGATGAGTATCACTGCTACAGATATGAATTTTAATTTGCATTTCTGAAGTAGGCAATCACAGTTCATATATATATATACATATACATATATATTTTTATGCATCTTTACTTATATGTTTTTGTGTATTACACAGAGCATGGCCCTCCTGTGTGTGTGGGTATGGAGAGAAAGACAGCTTGTGAATTCAAATTTCAGATGCCAAGTGGAAGATGAAGAATTCTTAATCCCTTACAAACGTTCCTTCCACAAACTAGGAAGAAGTCCACTTTCCAGGATTGCCCGAAGTCTGCCTAAGGGCAATTTCTTCCACCCTGGCTTCTGTTGACAAGATCACAGCTCTGGACCCTGTCAGCTGAGACATCGTAGTTGAAAGTAGCTGTAGTTTTGAAGTTCAGAGCCAGAGGTAATAAGACTTTGAAAAGAGAAGCGAGTGTTAACTCCCATTGGATGACTCAGGACATTTCAGTTTTCTCCCGAAGAGCTTTGGATTTAATCTGTTCTTGTTTTCACACCCAAAAATGAAGCAAATTCAGAAGCTGAAGTCTGGTCTGGATGGCTGCAAAAAAAATGCTTGAAATGCTACTTGAGTGAACCCTAGAGGCTCATTACATGGAAGGTACCCTCCTCAGTAGCAACTGGAAATATCATACTCCTGTCACAAAAGATACACAGTCCTTCTTCTTTGAAGACAATTGCCAAAACAGTTTTTCACACAAGAAAGAAATGAGAAATTTTGTGAAAAGAGAAGAAACAGCAATTTTCTGGGACCTGACAGAACTGGCTGCAGAGCTGCACAGACATAATCTCTCCTGTTTATGAAGAGACAAAATGTCTCTCCAAAAAGCCTTTCTCCATTCATTTCTACACAAGCATGGCGTAATACACCCCCCTTCTAAGGACTGAGCTTCATTTCCCTAAGATGTTGTTCTGCCTCCTTACAATTGAAGTCTTTCCCCATTTATTTCCCCCTTAAACAAACAAACAGACATATCAAAGAGATTTTTTTTTTCTACATTTGTTTTCTGTCTGGCTATGAATTAATTGATTTAAACTGATAGGCCAGAGGCAGATTTTTGGTTTTCTGATATCTAATCATTCAAATCTTAGTTTATAGAAAATGAACAAGGAAAGTCAACTGTGCCTCAGTCATCAGGGTTTTCAGGGAGGAGGGAGAAATGGAGATGGCTTTCAAAAATCTGGTCTTTATTTATCCCAGGGGCAAATTAGTTTTCATTCACCCTAGCAAAGCAAGGTGTAGAACCATTCCATCACTAGTCTGTTTTTAAAAGGATTTCAACAAGAGATATGAACTGTGCCTTCATTTTCAATCTATAGAAGCGCAGTGGAAGTGTTTCTTTAAAGGAAAGAGGCGTTAAGAAATGTTATTGAAATGTGGGAAAATAAATAACTTTTATCCCTCATGATCAATATCACTAAAGGCAAGAAGACTGTCAGAGGCCTAAATCTGAGACAGAGCTGAAACTCCCCCTGTTGGCACCTGGTGGGCCATGCCTGAAAACCATCCTCCCTCTGTCTTCACAAATGTTTGGGGATTTATTTCAAATGAACAGGTACAAATTCTCAGCTATTTGCTCCTTGATGCCAGCCAGGAGAGAAATTATCCAGATCCTCCAAAATCTGTGCCACTGCTTCTCACTGTGCCTCTCGCTTGGCAAGCTGTGAGATCTGAACGTGGAGTATCCCCACATAATGGTGCAGTCTGGTGAGGAGAAGCTGAAAGTAAGAAGGAAAATTAACCACCGGGTGCAGTTCAGTGAAAAATAAAACATTAAAGGAAAAGGAGCCTCAAGCCATCCTGAGAGTCTGGGGAGGAGGGAGATGACAGGTATCAGGTAGTGCTTTTGCTAACAGTCTGTGAATTTATCCTTGGGTTCACAAGGTGGTGATGACACTATCAGTTCATTCATCCAACTCGGGAAAAAAACAAACAAACAAAAAAACAAACAAAAAAACAACCCACAAATAAACAAAATGATCTATAGAGCTGGTCCCTATCCAATGGCAGAAAAAAAAAACAGAAAGAGGAAGAATTACAGGTGCTAGTCTGGTTATGGGTAGAAAACGACTGTAAGTCATTGAATCCAACTAATAAGCCCACTCACTTTGTGTCAGGAAAGCTACATATCCTGGAGGGATTCTTCAGGGACTGAGTTTCAGTCATCCTGCCAACTGCATTTGCTGTCATTTGGAGCAAATTCTTACACTCCTTTCTGTTTTTTTTTTTTTTGCCTGTCATAATTAACTTCCCAGACCATCTTTATACACATGGATTAGGGTTAGCACAGGCAGTATGATTTGCCTGCAGACTGAACATATGCTGTGGGTCTTCTTGTTCCTGCCTTGTACCTAATGGTTCTTCTAACTCTTGAAATTCAGAGAAATGCATCTGAGGATGCCAAGGACAAGAACTAACAAGACTGTTAGCACTGCAGAGCCAATACGACTGTGAGGAAACAAATCAGCACCCATTCTGCCGTGTGGACCACCAACACCTACATCTGCTAACCTGCTGACTGTAGAAGCATTACTTTTGACAGTGATGTCAAAGCCATGCAGATACTATTTGCTGGTTCAGAGTTTCCAGCATTGTTTGCCATACAGAAATGTAGGCAGATTGCTGTTCCAAACATGTGCAAAATTACTGTATAGAAGTCCCCTTTATATAAAAGAACTTCACCATGACATGACTGAGTGAGGGATTTATGTGACTATGGAAAGGGCTGCACAGCACAGCCTTGAGACATGAGATCTGGGAGGAGACATCCCACCCCTGTCTCACAGAAAGCAGGAGGTAGAGAGATTGCCTTAAGCCGTGCCAAGATTATTCTTTCCAAGGGAGGGAGCATTTCGCAGTCAGGGTCAAATTCTGTTCCTCAATGCACACTGAATGTGTCCTTTCCTCTACAGAGTCCTACTGGCCCAAGTGCAGACCCTCAAGGAGTGGTGTGCTATCCATGATGACTACAAATGGCAGGATCTCATTCTGCTGTATTGACCCTGCAGTTCTGCAGTTCCTGCTGTAGCTGTGCTACACTAGCAGGAGGTCTGCTCTGATCTTTCTCTTCTTGTGAAATCATTATCCCAAGAAAAGCTAGCTAGTCATTAAATATTAAACAAAATTAAACTCAGTACATGCAGTTGTTCTGACAATTCATTTTACTGACAGCAGAATTTTGTTCCTGCTTTTCAGATAAAAATGTGAAGAGACTACACAAGCGTTCTAGCACTGCACTAAAAAGCAAATATCGTTTCTGTCTGTTCACTCATGACAGGAAGAGTTAACCGCAGGCACACTGCCCCACAGTGTACCACATCGTGAGCAGGAAGCCAAGTTTAGGCATCCTTTATACTGCCACTGTTTTCACCAGCACAGTTTCTCACCCCTGTGCAATGCCCCTCTGGCCTCCCCTCTTCTCAGTTCTTGTTTGTGAGCCAAGTGGGTCCCATACATGCTACTGGCAGAGCCCTGAGGAGCTCACTCATCGCCCCCCTGCTATGGTATTTCTGAACCAGAGCAAACCCCATGTAGACCTGGACCATGATGGAAATCATATTTAAAACAGTCTTTTTATGATAAGTCATTCGTGGGGGTCCTCAGAGGTCTTACTAAGCCCCCAGAGAGTACTGGGTTGGCAAAGGCACAGGAAAAGAGCCAGCAGATGTCAGCAGGAAATCAGTGCTGGATGTGGGACCACCAGTGGGTGTCTGGGACAGGAGGTCTCTGCAGAGCAGCCCCATCCTGAGTGGGACATTCATCCTGAGTGTCCTGCTGGAGGAACATCATACACAGGTGCATTACCTATGAAAGGGTTTGTCAATCACCTAATTTGAATTCACAGGCTTTAGCACTGGCTGTCCCAAGACACTGATGTGCCAGAAGGATGCCACCCACAGCACCGAGCATCCCATGGAGGCTCCACCAAGAAGAGCAAGGCTGTGGACAACGCTAAGAGCAGGCCCTGTGGAGGCTGCTGGTCGGGAGTTTCCTTCCTGGATGTCTGCTGCAGCTCAGCACTTTGACCCAGAACTTACTCAGACATGAGATGCTCCCACAGCATTGTGACACTGCCTCGCCGAGAGCAGCAGTGAAGAGCTGAAAGCAGCAGCTTCACAGTCTGTTTTGCTGTGGTCATGAAGGTCTGCTCTGAGCACCAGCACTTCATCCCAGGAATAGCAACAAAAAGTTTGAGCATGGTTTCACGCCCTTTCACGAGCTGCACACAATGAGCAAATTTCCTTTGAGCATCCCTTAAATCCCTACACAGGAGTCCTAATGCTACCACCAGCCTGGCCTTAAGGCCACCTGGGGCATCCACTGCCTTTTCTCAAAAGTGTTTACAATGAAATATCTACTTTTACCTCAGGATTGCTTCAAATTTCAACACCTTCATCTTTATTTCTTTAGAACAAACTGTTTGTACTTTCATAGGTTTTGTTCTTTTCAGAACGTGCAATCTGCAAATGAATTAACTTCACTTTCAGCCTCAAGTGCTTCTGTGGAAGCATTTCAAAGTGAAGGAACTTTGGAAAAATAATTTTCTAGATTGCTTCGAGAAAACCAAAAATCACATTAAGTGATTTTGAATTATTGCAATGTATTAAAGGACTTAAAATGCCTAAAGCTGGAATGTTTTAAGGTTCTTCTAAATGTTCAGAGAGAGAATTATATAACATAATACACCTTAAGGTTTTCACTAGTTCTTTAGTCTCCAATGAAGTTCTCTAAATGATTACAATGCTTTGCTTTATTCATAAAAGGTGAAATTCATTCATTCTGCATAAATCCTTACTCATCAATCAGGGCAACAAGTAGGATATGAAGGGAAGATAAACTGCACTGTTTGAAAGAAGTAGACTAGCAGAGTGATTCAGAGCACTTAAAATTAGGCTCCTGTTCTGAATCATCCTCTAGAGAACTCTCTCTTTCTCCAGTTAGTACAAGGAGAGTTTAAAAGGCAGGTCTCCTCGGGCTGAAATAAGCCACTGAGCATTAGCCCTTTCACTCAGACCATCAGTTTCCTCACAGATCCATAATGTTGTGCTTCTGGATCTTTTCTCTACATAGGTTCACTGTGGGGTTGTCACCCCCATTTACAGTGAATTCTCATTTTCCTGAATGTTGCAATCATCCTTGAAAGATGTAAAACACAATCAGCAGGAAAAAAATTTTGCAAACAAAGGAAAAAGAGAGAAGAGCTGTGCCAAAATATCAGTGCCAAAGGACACTGGTCTTTGTTGTCTGTAGCAGCACAACACTTGGGATCTTTCCCTTGTTCTTGCTACAAAAACCAATGAAGAAAAACCTGCCTGAAAATACTTATTAATATTTGAAATACATTAGTTTGGCCATATTTACAGTCAGTACATATCCACTTTACTTGATCTTTTCAGCACCCACATTCTGTATACTTAACAGTAAAATTCACAGTTTGCACTGCTTGGTGTGCTACAGAAGCCATTCAATCAGAGAATAGAAATGATTTGACCGCAAATTTGCAACTGTAAATATTTATATCTAAGCATTTGTAAATGATGTGCAGAACAAGAATAATTGCCAAATCAATTCAAAAGGCAAAACTGAATAAATTAATTTGTCTACGAATTATTCATGAATTTTACCTTTTCATATGGCAAGTTCATTATTTCTCTGTGTAACCAGTAAGCAGCTAATATGACTGAGTGCATTTAAAATATCGATTAGTCTTCTGGATACACTATTCAGAGCTTTTAATCAACAGAAGATTTCAATAAATATTAAACTTGCATTTGGGGAAAATATGAGAGATCTTGGTTCTAGGAATAATGCATGCTTATTCCAGAGTACAAGGAAAAAGCATTTGCAAATAATCCAAAATATCAAGAGAATTTTCCATAGCTATTTAGCTCAGATGAGTGTAATAATAAAGTGGTCTAGAATTAATTGGCCAGGAATCTTGCAGACTAGGAGGACTGAATTCGAGATATTTGATTGATCTTGGGAAGGTCCATCTAAAAGACAAACCCTGAGGGTATTCCAACCAGTTATACACTGTGGAGAGAAGCCATAATTTTCTCCAAAGGTCAGAGAAATCTCACACTTCTTTTGTAAGGAAGAAAAGCCACAAGACACACCTCTTACACCTTGGCAAGCCTGGGAAACCCTGTGAATGGCTTGGAGGCAGGAAATGAGAGCAGCTCCTGGGAGGGTTTGCAGTTCCATTGTGAGATGGCGCTCAAGGACAGACCAGGGATGTTGGCTTGGCTCCCTCACCTCCACAGCTGGGCATGGGGGTGACCCCACAGCCCCCCACGCAGCACAGCCTCGCTGACACCCACGTGCCACGGTCCAGGCACAACATCCCTGCTGGAACTGCCCACGAACCCAACACACCTCGAGAACTGCCCACACCTGCCTCTGACCTTCCTCGGGGGCTGCACATTACGTTGTGTTTCTGACCTCAGGCAACGGTTTGGAACAGAAGTGCTGCAGGTCTGTGTAACTGGTGCACTAGTGGTTGGAAAAACAAGAGCAATAGTCTCTCTGGGAGACGTCTTCCCGGTTACTAAGGTACAAAACAACAGGAACAAGATTTGGAGTGATTTTTGTCAGCTAAGTCAGTCAGAAATGCTTTTAGAGCTTTGCAGAGGCTGAGGCTGTTGATACAGATTTTATACTAGATTGTTTTATCCCAATTATTTCCACTTGTTTTCTCGTGTTTTGTTTAGCTGTGTATGTGTTTGCAGGAGTGAGAGGAGGAAAAAAAGTATTGCCAGGCACATTTAGCTACAGCTGCAGAGATGGTCCAGTCTCAGATCTTATCTTCAGAGGGAGACACCACGCTGCAGTTAAGCCATGCAGAAACTTCAAAAAGCAGATTGCTGGTGACAGATTCCGGTTTATGAGAGCAGATAGTCCAACCTTACAGGTTACTTTACATTATGAGGAGGTGTGTACATCTGCTCTGCTTAGAAGCTTCAAGTACAGAGATATTTCCAGATAAGACCAACTTGTCTCTGCAAGAAAAGCAGTGAGCAGAGTCTGCAGCACAG
This sequence comes from Cephalopterus ornatus, assembly GCA_013396775.1. Classification (NCBI taxonomy): domain Eukaryota; kingdom Metazoa; phylum Chordata; class Aves; order Passeriformes; family Cotingidae; genus Cephalopterus; species Cephalopterus ornatus. The sequence continues at coordinate 308,323 of VZRE01013486.1, forward strand.
AGGGCGTCTGCAGACAGACAAGATGTAGTAGCTAGTAGATTCTGAGTGCTCCATTCAGCTAACCTGCTTCTCCAGGCTTTGGTTCGTTTTGGTGATGCACTCGGAGTAGCAAAGGAAACATTTTTCAGTGTGCAGAAATCTACAAGGAGCTGGAAGACATACAGCATTACTGTGAGCAACAGAAATGAAGAAGTCATAGGAATTAAAGGTCATGAGGGACTTCAAGGCTGTCACCTAGTCCAGCCCTCCTTTGATGAGCCAGGACTAAATATTAATAGCTTATGCCCAAAAAAAATTTGTGAAACTCCTGAAGAAAGAGGTTAGTGTTGAGAAGGACCCCAGACCACCCAGTTAAACTCATTCCACTCTTTCATCATACAGGCTGTTCTACTTCTAGTGAAATCCACCTTAAATTTCCAAAGCACTAAACCAAGCTTTGAGAAGCTAAAATGAATAGCTAAACTATTGGCAAATTTGTGCAATACACAGTACACAGGGAAGAAGCTTTTCCTGTTTCAGTGTGTATCAGCTAAAGACTTATGTATAGATAAAGAAAGCCCTGGGAAACAAAGTAATTAGCCTTTATTCCTTTTGCTTCAAGTAAAAAGAAAATCAGAATCTATGTGCAAGACCGTTCTTAGCTGGTCCACACTGCTGTTAATAAAGTGCAGAATTCAGATGAATTCAACACACAAATCATGTATTTATCAATCTATGCCAGTCAAGTCAGTTGTAAAGCTGCAGCTACAAAAGATTACCTTAGCCTGGGTGGGTCTCCTTGGGCTCCTCCAGACTAGAAGACTCTTAGAAAGACTCTCTAGATCTTCCTGTCCCTCTCCACTGAACAATTTACTCTCACAGAGCAAGTTCAAGGAGGCAAGGCACTCCATGCTACACGTGGGCTTCATGTTCTTACACTGGACCTGCATCAACTAATTCAAAACCAATTAGGAAATATCTTTAAATTGACTGCCATAAGCCAACCTTCCCAGTTGAATGCTTCACTTTACTCAGAGCTAGCTATAATAAATGAGTTAGCTTTGTAAAAATAAATGCAGCACCTTTGCAAAGGATAAATGGCCACCAGACTTGAATGAGGGATTTATCGCAGAATTACTGGTAAAGAACTTCTAAAACTACCAAATTATTTAAAACTCAACTTCAGCCTAGAGTGACATTTCCATTTTTTGCAATACCATATTGCTGACTAAAACACAGTGTTGTTCCACTCTGATCTCTAAATCTTCCTCTGCCATACTGCTGCTTAGCTGACACTATCCACCTGGCATTTGTATTCCCCTTCCTAAATGTCACAGCTGGTACATTGAACATCCTTTTGTTTATTCACCTATTCATCTCTGTGACAAATTCTCTATTCATCTCTCTGTCTGACCAAGTTCATTTTAAACTCTGATCATGTTCTCCAGAAGATCTTGCAACACCACCAGCGGAAGTGTCAAATTTTAAAAGCATCTCTTCCATCAGTCAAATTGTTTGTAAAAGAAAGAGGTAGTTCTGCATCCTATTGTACATCAGAAGCAGCGTAAGATGTATTAGAATCCTTCTTGCTTGATAGCACTGACTGTTTTTGAGAATAACTTGTAGGCATTTGTGAAACTGGCTGACAGTGATCATCATTTGGCATTCCCATGGTCATATGGAGCACAGACCAGCTGTAATTTTCACAGAGTCTGGAGACCATTCAGGGCAGGAATGTGAGGAATCTCCTGACTGAACTTGATTTGTGAATGTGTTTGAGTTTGCAAATCCCCATTTAAAAAATGGACCACGTTCTGTCATCACTGGCTCAGGGAACAGCTCACTCGTGGCGAGTGTGGGGAATGGCCAGAGCCAAATGTTTCGCATGTTCACTTGAAGAAGGAACAGAGAAAACATCCAGCTGTATATTCAAAACTTTAAAAGCCCTGTACAGTCACAGAAACAAAGACTTCAGGTTAACTGTCAATCACTGTTAATGAGTATTAATGACAAACCACACACGTGAAATCAGTGCAGACCCTTCACTGTGTTCTTCCAGTGAGAGACATTTTATCCAGATGCCCTTGTCAGGGGAAATAATCACAGTGAAGGCTTCTCCCTCCTCATCTTCAGAGTAAGCAGCTAAGAGGCAGCAGAAACCTCCAGATAAGCATTTGAAAAGCATGAATGTTTCTTAAGGCTTTTTTAAGCCTCACTTTTGTTCAAGGGCGAAGTAAAGCACAGCAAATCTCTGGAGTACTTCCTCATTTTGTTCAGGCTAGCTTGGCAATACAGGGTTTCTGGAAATCTGCAGTTCCTGATGAATACCAGGAAGATTTCCAAATTTCCTATCAGACATGTATTAATTTGATTCAGTCCAAGTTTGGGGGAAAGCTTATAGATACAGGAAGAACAGCTGCAGCAGTCACGCACTGATTTTCCCACTGGCATGTCCAACACTCTGGGCTAACCCAGGTTCTTGCTGGTCCCATTGGCATAATGCTCCATGTTCTCCCTTGTGTGGGATGGACAACCAAATTTTTCCCACTCCACAACTGTCAAAATTGAGAATATTTTCAACTTCCTTTGCAAGATGTTTCTTCTGCCCACCATGCTGTTCCTTCTGCCTTCCTCGCTCCTTTCCTTTGCAACGTGTCCCTGAGGCCATTCTACCTTTATAATCTGCCCTCTCCCTATAGTCCCATCTCTTTACATTATGTTTGTTGTCTTTTACCCCAAAATTTCTGGTTTGCACACCCACAGAAAAGATAGAATGATAAACAAACCCTAAGTATCTTACCAAAGAGCAAATTACTGTAAGAGAGATATCTACTGAAGCAAGTGTTCCTCTGATTTATCACCCCACTCCCTCATTCCTATTGCTCACTCCTACTACTGAGGCTATATGGAGCCAGTAATCCCTACAAAGGAGTTTGACCTTTATATTTCCCAATAAAGGATGTAGCAAGCTTTGGTGCAATACCACCAGATTCCCCTTCAAATAGATTATCTTATCTCTACAGACACAACACAAGAACCCAAGCCACAACGAAAGGGTTTGCTGCTGCAGGTAGATTGTTACCTAATAATTGGGGCATGCACATTGATAACTGAGCCAAAGCTGAGACTATTTGATTAACCATTAATTTTCAGAATTACTGGAAAACAGTTTCAAAATCACTAAGAATCACAACACTGATTTGAAAAGGAATCAGAAACAAGAGTCTTGCTATCACCATGGATACAACTAATGTGGACTCAGGATTTAACCGAAAAACCTGGAACTTCATACTTATACTGTTGGACAGACTAGCTTATTTAATATTAATACTATTTTTAGTATGCTCTGCTTATAAAACTGTAATCAATGTACAAGGCAAATCTTGCTCTGTTTTTTATTGGAATACAAGAATCAGGGAAGCATTCATCATTAGCTACTTCATTTTTTTGGTTGTGTGCTGCCTGTGACATCAGCATAGTTCAACACAACAACGAGGAAAGCGGATAGTGATGTTCCCAGTTCAAGATGATCATGTGATCTTTCAAATATTTTGGGAGTAACTATTTCAAATATTTTGAGAGTAACTGTATTCCCATCCAGCCTGAATGTCAACCAAGTCGCTCCTCTGATGTAACACAAACACTATTCATTCACTTCGTTATGACCCAGATTATAAAAATATTCAGACACTTTACTCCCAGAGATTTTGGTGAGCTTTAGGTATGTGAATGCCTGTAATAATATGGATCACTGACTTGGGTTTACTGTCAGGGATGGATCAAAAACAGTGGAATGCTGATGGGTATTTGGTCTTGTTCCAGCCTCAGCACTCCTCACGACTCTATTATCATTTTTCCTTCACTGACACCTTCAGATCCTCGTGGAAGATCTCTGCTGCAAAAACCAATGCAGCTACAGACACACAGTACTAATTGCAGAGAGAAGGCACAGATGAAGGGGAGGCAGGAATGATTTTCACTGGTGCCTTCATATAAACTTTCTTTAAAATAGCACAAAACACTCAGCTGTATCAGATTGAACTAAATGTGCATTCAGCCCAGCATCCTGGTTTGGACAGTGACCACATGCCTAGAGAAAAGTTTAAGGACAAGGTAAAGATAACATGGTTTTATCCCAATACACTTGCCCAGTTTCCAGCAATTTCTTAAACTAAAAGCAGTTTTTGACACTTCTTGACAAGATCTTCTTCTGTGATGTCTCTAACTGCTTTCTGAGCACTGAATTAACATTGTGCCCTGTGACAGGGAATGTCACACTTCATTGTGATGTGGAATGCAGCTCCTTACAAAAAGAGTGGGCTTAACTGATGCTTCTACTTTCCTCAGGTTAATGGCTCTCCAACACTATTTTTCATAACCTGATGTAAATAGGAACATTTAGTAATTACACATCATAAATATAGATAATTCATAGAGTCACAGAATGGTTTGGGATGGAAGGGACCTATAAAGATCATCCAGTCAAACCCCTTCACTATCTTCTTTCAGGTGCCTTTCAATTTAGACGTGGAATCAAGATGTGTTCAGACAATTGCAAGCAATTCTAGCCCAGAAGCCATGGTAGCTACATTTGTTCAGCATAGTATTACAGATAAAAAGACTTTTCCTGCTTCCTTTCCTCCCCATAAAATTTCACCTGGAACTCAAAAAATAACCATCCAGATAACAGAAATTGCCACAAAATGTTTCCATTTCAGCAAGCTAGTATTTCTGGCAAAAAATCAAACTCAAACCTATTTGGTGAGGAATTTCAAAGTAGCTGTAATGAATTACTTAACTAGGCTCCCCAGGCCTAGCTCATCGTTCAGTATATGTGCTGATCTCTTCCTGATGGCATTTGGCTTAGTTTTGTATCCCTGAAAAATAAACAGAAGGGTTCGCCAGTGGCTTCGGTGAGAACAGATTGAGGCTATAAAGAAATCAAGACGATTTCCTTCTGGAAACTCGTAGCTTTCTGTTAATAGAGGAATCCAGAGGAACAGAAAGCAGCATGACCTGTGGAAAGATTACATTATCTCAAAACATCCAGCCTTTTGAAAAGGAGGACGTGTAATTAAAATGCAGAGATTGAACAGAAAATATCTCAGAGTGTGCAGCCCTGGAAGCAGCTTCTGTGGGCCAGGAGAGGAAGGCAGGGAAATGGCAATGGGCACTGAGCCACTAAAGTCCTCTCAGAGGTGGGTAAGAGAGGACTGAGCTGCCTTCTCTGCCTGGTGTCCAGCAGGATCAGTGTCCAGCACCAGCTTAGCTCATACACACTGGCTGTCGTGCATTTTCTAGGGAAAGTCTGACGAGGAAATGAGCAAAGACGGATATTTTCTGAAGTCCTCTGCATCCAACTTCAATGAAACAAGGAAGCAAGAAACCTGCAGTTGCTGAATGTCGGATGTATCAAATCCAGGACTGATGGCACAGCTTTTTGCAACTCTTTTCTAGTTTCATTTCACACTAAAAATACATTATGCCATTTCCTAAAAGGTTTCACAAATGCTTCTGGGGCACTAGGAAGCGAGTAATTCTCTTTATCCTGACACAAAAAAAAGTCTCAGTTCCTCATTAACCTTTTTACAGGATGCGATCTCCTGTAGTTCTGCAGAAGAGACACTGCCTAGCTGGGGTGTTCTTGTTTCCTGTTATTTCATAGCTCTACGGGGAAATAACCGGCGGTTTCGAAGAAAAAGAAAGGAAGTAAAAATGGCAAGGGAACAACAGAAGCATCTCTATTATTTTTCTACACGAGGTTATCTCTAGATGGCTGTGCCATCACCTCATATTTAAAGAAGCCTAAGGGGAAATCAAGCAATTCACACATCGTCCTGCATTAGACTGTATCTGAATCAGATGGTATTTAAAGTCCATTATAGATAGAATACGATCACACATGCACAGGCATCCATATCATTTTTGCAGCAACACTACTCTGGGAACCACCAGGAGCTTGTGAAAGGAATCAGAGCAGGGGCAAGGTGACCTCAATACAGCATCACAGAGCTCCAGGCAGGGCCAGCTGATCTCACCACAAGGCAGATCTGCACAGAGGCCAACCCTGGGCAACCCCCTTCTTCTCACAGATCCTTCACCATGCTCCCTATCTCAACACTTCAGCAGCCCATGAGAAGGGTTCAGGCCTGTCAAGTCTTCCCATTCAGCCTATGAATTGCACATAAAACAGGTAGATGCCGTCTTTCACCTACTTTTCTTATCCTCAGTCTTCCTACCTCTTCTGCAAAATGTGCCTTCACCACCCACTGAGACCCCCTTATTCAGCTACAACGGGGTCTCAGCTCACCTTCAGGACTTCTCTCATCCTCTCAGAGACACTTGACCATCAGCCTACCACATCTCTGATTCCCAGAGACACAACCACGCCCAGGACCTCAGGCAGAGGTGGCCTCTCCATGTCATTACCAACCTCACCCTCAGCTCTCCACTCACCCCCAACAGCTCGCAGTCACTCAGCTTCCTCCCTCCAGCATCCAAAGTAGCTTCAAAAGCCAGTTTGGGAATCATTCGTAGAAAGAAATCACTCATGATTGACACATAAACAATGGTTGTACCATGTGTTGTTCCCCAAGCCAATTAGTGGCCGTAAAACAGCTGTTTGAAGTGAGGGAGGTGACAGGGGCCAAGGCAGCTTGTCCCTCGTCTGAGCTACACATCTGGACAATTAGCCAGAGCATGCCACGTATCTTTAATCTGCACACAAAGGTATTTCACCTCACAACTTTAAGTAAATAGACCAAATACGTTAAAGCACCATAAACAACCTTACCTTTAATGTGATTTTTCACATTTTTTTTTTCACACACTCATCAAATATTTAGAAAATGTATCCAAGTGATTAAAAAAACCCAAAAAACTTCCAAAATGCAGCCTTTCAGGAATGAGAGTGCAGGGAGGATGCTCATGGGCGCCCAACAGAGCTGCCCCTTGCTCTGTAGCTCTTACCCAAGGCAGGCTGACAGGGACATGCAGCAACCTGAGCAAGAAGCTGGTGGATAAATCACAACAGAATCCAACCCAAACATTTCAAACTCTATTCTTTATGGCTGTAGTTCATTCTTGCTGTCCAGCTCCACTGTTCTAATCTTTTATGGCAGGACTTCGCCTTATATTATAAATACCTTTCCACCATCCACAGGCAAAGGTAGCAGTGGATAAACGTTTGATTTCCTCTCCAGCCAATGGGCAGCTGCTGCCTAGGAAGTGATAAATGAAATGATAAAGCTTAATCAGTCTTATTGTATATTATGAGAAGAGTCATAAATCAAAGCTGGGTTCTGAGGTTACCAATTGGAGTGATTTACTTGATTTTATATCTTTCCTGATCATAAAAGGAATCCCCCAAAGCCTAAATCTTTCCAAGCTCTTCGCTTTGTTGACACCCTACAGCATTGTGTGATTTTTGTATAAATAAAAACATAAAATCTTGGTGAAAGACTGTAGATATTGTCCTGTAAAATCACACAGAGCATGTGGAGCCGAACTCCAGAAACAATGAGAATATTGTTCAGAAAGGAGCTCTTGAGGGTTTTTTTGACTGAACACACACATATAAAACTGAGTATTTTTGGTACATTTTGAATACCACTTAAAATATATTTTAAAAAACCCAATACATAAGCAACCAAACTCCTCATCCATTGCACATACTTTTAATGAAAGCAGTATCTCATCTTGGTTGTTCTCTAATGTTGTTTTTGAAAAATGGAAATAATTCCTGCTAACGGGCACAACTGAAAATGAACTGCTCAAGCTCAAATGTTTCCTAAGTGTGCCAAGAACAGACCATAAAGTGGATTAAAAAAGAGAACTAATTAGTTTATTTGTCTCCTAAAACTAAACTAACAAGCAAAAGCCTTTAAAGAACACCGGTCAGAAATATTGATATCAAAGGAAAAGACTGCTGATAATCCTAGATTCTTTTGCAATGATTTATTCCATATTTTATTGCACAATTTATGAAGAGAATTGCAGCGATTGGAGTCCTTACACTACTACAAGAGATTAAAAGATTTTCTTATCAGGCAATTCAGAATTGTGATGATTCACACCTTCATTATTTCTTGAAACGCTCCGGCTTCCTCCACAAGGTACAGCAAAGGTTTTGCATGACTACGTCCCTTAAACTAAACAGGGCTCTTGTCATTTTCCCACGGTGCTCAGAACAAGCCAGGGGTGAAAGAGTAACCGTTTTAAGCCAGTTAAACAACCATCATTATTTTAAAATAAATGAAGAGGAGCCCAGTTATTTACAACTATGTGCTCATGTTTTATGCATGCCTTACCTTGGAGACATTTGATAGCCCCCCAGAACACTTTGTTAGCTGTAGTCTTCAACAACTGTTTGGCAAGAAGGTCACATTGGCCTGTTTGCACCGAAAGAGTGGGGATTTGAAGACATGGTATAGTAACAGAACAAATGGCAAGACACTGGAAAATTATTTTTGCTGGCAGGGTTTGCACACAAGCATAAAACCTGTGTCAGAGAGAGTCGCTTCAGTCAAAAGTACATGCCAGTACTTCTCACTGCCAGGTTGAATTAACGATACGCCCAGCCCTGCTGTGCAGGGAGGAAAACCAGAATGAGAATGAGCTGCTTGCAAGGAATTACTTAAAATCAGCAAAGAGGAGCCATCATACTTGCAGAGAGTTTTGTGGGATGCCCCAACCAAACATTAGCACAGATCAGACTGCCCTTCAGGTCTGCCAAAAAAGATGGAAACTCAGACCCAAGATAGAAGGTAAAGCACCTGAAACTAAGGGAGGAGGTCCAGGGAAGACTTTTCTGGTTTGCATACATTTTTCTGGCGTATGAGAGACCTGAGCAGCTGTGCTTGAGAACCAGCTGTACCCAAATGTCTTGTTCTACACAATTGCTCCACAGCATCCTTATATGAAATTATGTTTGGGTTCTGTAACAGGTAGATATCTTCTCTGCAGATGTATCTCCTCTCAGAGACATCAGTGCTGCCTTGGTAATGTTAGGGAAGGGTTTGTAAAGGATGATGAGGTGCTGTGTGACAAGTCCTGACGTAAGGACTGCGTGTTTTAACCCTACATTTCGGCCATTATGAACTTCAGATTATGACCCCAAAGAAGCTGAGAAAGGAACATCTCTTTCCTTTTGTAATATCTCCCATGAAGCAGTACTGGGAAGAATTTCATTGGGATAGTGGAAGCCACACAGAAGATGCCAAGGCTGATGCCCAGGCTCAGAGATGGCATGCTTTCTTCTGCATTATAGTCACGCAGTAGGAAAGGTGAAAGGTCTCCCTAACCCCTACAATGCACACACAAGCTTCACTCAAGAGGTCGCAGTTCTGTTTTGAACACAAAATGTACCCAACTACACATGAATTGTTGTCTGCTGGTACTTCTCCTATTGCAATATCGATGAGCTGTGTGTCTTAGGGATGCTTGGAGCGCAGCAAACCAAAAGCACACCTCTGTACCACCTTCTGTCTCAAAAAGCCTCAGAAGGGCCCTTCAGTGACTTTCCAATCTCCATTTAAAAGTTCTTTTTAACCGAGAGTTTCATGGGTGAGATATTTAATAGAATGTGACCCCCATAGTTCATTTAGCTTTGTAGACAGTGTATTGTGCTTGAGTCTCTCATCCATTCATGCACTTGTATTACCTCATAAAGGTATTTTTAAGAAATAAAACATGAATAGGGAGATATTTTTTTTTTCTCTAACCTTAGCGATTAGCTGGAGATTAGAATTCAATTGAAGAGTTTAGTTAAATATGGGTTTGTGTGTGTTGATACAGCTCCCCATTGTCACAGCAGGTATGAGATGTTTGGCAGTTTCCCAGCTTGGCTCTCCAGTGGGGGCTTGTAGCAACGCAAAAAGCAGTGTCCCACCTTTCAGTGGAATAAAATGAAATGTTTCTCAGAGAATGCATATTGAAATCTTGCCAGTATTAAGGGAGAGAAATTGGCATGAAACTATCATTGTTTGTTACAAAACTCTAAATTTTTTTGACAGAAATGTCTGGTTTTACTGGATTATTTATATATAGTTGGGGTTTGTTCCCCCTTCAAGCTAGCTCTGAGGAAACAATATTAGAAGAAGAAATAATTAGGGAAGCCAACAGTCAGCTGCTTTCTCTGAAGAATATTGGGCAGATGACAAACCCACTACAACATTTGGCACACTATTTATGGGCAGGAAATTTTAATAGAGAAATGACACTCTGCAAATCATGCTGAAGTTGTCTGAAAGTTTTTCCTACTAAAACTGAAGGACCATAATGACAGACAGACAAAAATGAAGCAACTTCTGTGCTTTCTCCTTGTCATGATGGTAACTCATAGTTTTCTAAGTGTGAGATATCTTTTTTCCTGAGTAGTGATAACATTCATAAATGGTACTTTAAATGAGACAGAACTTTGAAAGAATCTATTCCAGGTTACCTTATCATTACCAACAAAAAACTTGTGATTTGCACAAGATATGTAATTTGAAAGGGTTTTTTTCCACTGGTGTAACTATTTTGCTCTTTTAACTCTCAAAAACACAAAAAATGCTGTCAGAAGTATTCCCAGCTGCTCAGGTCATGCTCAGCTGTGCTGATACCAGAGTACAGCAACACATTTAGCACATTAAGTCTTGATTACAAGGCAAAATTGGAGAGTCAAACAAACTCTAACATCTCATTCATTAGGAAACTGCACAGTTATGGTAAGTCCTGAAGCACGACAGCAGCACTGCCACCTGCTAAAACATAAAATAGAGGCAAAAACACCCAAACCAGCTGCGTCTGTCCCCCGTGAAACAACCAGCACATGGTACAGAGGGACACTAGGGTGGAGGCGTGGTGAATGCCCCAGCACCCACCTCAGCAGGTGGCACACCAAAGGATGGCACCACAGCATTTCCTCATGTCCTCTGTGACCTCTGCTTTGCCCCGGAACTCTGACCTTGTGCTCGTGCAAGTGGGAGCAGAAAAGGCGTCTCCATTTCAGCAATCCCAGGTCAAACTCTAGAGGCATGTGATGAAGGAAATGCCCATGCACCCATTGAGCTCTGCAGCCCATTGAAGCCACAGTTTCCAAAAGATAGGGATCACAGACTGGTGTAGCGTTACAAATGCTGCACCAAGAGATCCTTTCTGCCAACATCTAAGCAATGGCAAGGAAGCACGACGATGCAGGTTCAGCTCTGTGTCCTGCCAGAAAGCTGACTTCACACCCTTGTCTCCTCTATGACCTGGCTAACCTAGCAAGTGACAGCCGTGTTATAAATATCCAAGAATCATGAGGTGGTCACTTTCCCACTGTCACAGCTAATTAACTTCTAGGAATAACTATGGGAACTATTTTATTTCACCATCCCAAACATGGGCCTGCGGTGAATGTGTGTATCTGCCCTGCCTGAGCTGGCTGAGAAAAAACACCCCTCCACTAAACACCAGGGCAGTGGGTATGTGCTGTGTATCCAAGGCTCTGTATTGGCTGGAAGCAGCACAAAGATTTACACCACGATTTTCAATCGCTTGTACACGGTGACACTTGTGGACAGAGGAGAGATAAAAGAGTTCATCTGTGTAAAACCTTTGAAAAGCACATGCTTACCTCTAAAAAAATAAATAAAAAAAAAGTCTATATAAACTGTCATTTCAGTTTAGAAAAATCTAGGCATAGCCTCATAATTAGGAACAGCTAAATTGCCTGCTCTTTAGTCAACAGCACAAGGAGAAATTTATTTCATTTAATAAACTGCTCTTAATGATTACTGTTTGTTTGCTTCCTAAATCTCAAATTAAATCATGTACTGCAAGTGCAAAATGCTGGCGAGGAGGTTTGTCTCCCGAACTTAAATGACAAAAAAAATCTCTTCAGTTTTCCAGTTTGAGGGTAGCTTTTCCTCACAGCCCTTTATCTCTGACCTGTGAGCCTCCTGCCAGCTCCTGGTCAAAAAGAGGGGCCTTGACTTATGGGGTGGAGGGCTGCCAAGAACACGAAAGCAACACCTATATCTCGGGGACACCAGAAAGCTGTAAACTGGCTGGATATAGAGCAGCAATTGTTTTAAAATAATTGTCTGCCATACCTGCATCCTGTTCCTGTTCCAGGAGTTTACAATGGATCAGTGTACCCAAAGTGTTTACATCCAGATCAACCTGTGGCAACACAGTTTAAAAGACCTTTTCTTTCCCTCAGCTGGACTGCCCCCAAAAAAAACAGCCCCGCAAGGAATTTGTTCTCCCCTCAAAAAGAGGATTCCAAAAAAGGAATGATCTCTTTCTCATCCTGCCCTTGCACAAGTGCTGGAGCTCAGAGACGATGGCACAGGTAGGGATGGCAGCAGGGAGGCCATATCATTCATGAATTCCCTGTTGCAGTAGCTTTTGGGGCTTCACCGCGACTTTCCATACAGCTTTCCAGGAACTGCCAGCTGGAATGCCCCTGTGGAGAAGCCATGCTTTGCACAGAGACATATGTGCGCTCACATACATACACAAAGCCTCCGAACTCACTGCAGGAAAGGTTTTAACCAAACAGCAGGATAAGTAAGGTGTGGAAATTACCTTAATGCCAAATCCTTGTGAAGATCAGCCCCTTCGATTTCACCACAGTAGCAAGGTGATCCCACCCACAGCTGGGACAACTGCTACTGCTTTCACTTCGCTATCTGGTGGCATAAAACTATTTTAAATTCATAGACAGAAAAAAATGACAGAGCTGAGAGGTTGAAGTTAGAGTGAGCCAAGAGTAGGAAGTGCTGCACATTGTATCCTAGAAACAGCTTTCAGCTCCTTGGTCCTTTTTAGTTATTCATTGTAGAAAGAAGGTTGGAAGAACTGGTGCAGATAAAGTAGATACCAGCTGAATTTTTGCCAAGTGGTCATTAATCCCTAAAATTTCAATCTTATTTTTCTTAAAATTTAACAGCACGTACAAGCCCTGAACTATAGAAACATAAGTGAGTTAGAGCTACAGGAATGTGTTTATGGGTGGGAAAAACAAAAGCTGGAATAAAATAGCCTGAAACATTCCCTCACCTGCAGTCACAATAAACAAGGCTACATAAATGATGAAATTGTATCATGTGGTTTTTATCTGTAGTTTGCAGCAATAAAACATGTATGTGAAAGACTGAACACTTTATGGTCTCATGAAACATGAGGGGATGAGGATGGTTTTCTCCAAAAAGAAACCGGATTTTTTTTCCTCATTATGAACAAGAATCTAGTCATGATTTAATGGTCCTATGAGAAAGAGTACTTTGCCTTGGAGAATTAAACAAAGCTGAGCGTGAATCCAGAAGATTTAAAAGCAATCTTGGAACGATATGCAGATGCTGATTAAGATGTAGACATGCCTGAAAAAATATCCAGCCCCTCCTTATAAATCCACCTTCCAAAACATATATCAAGCTTAAAATGGAACAAAAGTCCTGCATATCCTTAGTGAAATCTAAAGTGACAAGGAATTCACCTGTTTTCAGTTTTCTCTCCCTTTTGGAACCAAGTTAAGATTGCTTGGGTGAGAGGAATTAGCATGTTTTGCAACTTTAAATCATATCCAATAGGGAGACAGTGATTAAAAATCCATCATTGCCTTTGAGTTTAGCTTTATCCAGGGCTGAACCTTCAAACAGAGATTCCAGCATGTAGGAGGGGAAGAAAATCTAACTGGGGAAAAGGAGAAGAATGTAGCTTGCAAATTCAGAATTATTCCATCAAAGATAACTAGATCATCTTTTTCATAGCAGGAATTAGAAGTGACAGATGGTCTTGCTGCTGACCCAAAGGTGTAGAAGTCCTGAGATCCAATCTGTATTTCTGGCTTTGAAATAGGTTTCCTGTGCAAGATAGTGGGAAAAAAAAAATAAAACCACCAAAAAAAAGCATTTCAGTAATGGCCAGCTTCTGCAGACTTAATCTGAAACACCTAAGACCTGATTTTTAGAAAAGCAGCCTGTGAGCCCCAGTTTACATTTGGCAGGAGGGACAAACATAAAGACACCGTGAAAGCACAGTTTCTTTCTCTCAGCTACTTTCTCTCAGTTTCTTTCTGGATAACAAACGCTGAAAATTTAAAAATGTAAAAGCGGTGCCAAATCTTGAAAACACTGACCAGCAGTCTTGCTGAGTGGTGTTTTTTCCATCTGTGAAACAGAGTCATTCTTCCACTTATCCCCTTTCCATATTCCTGTGTGTCCACAGGACAATATAACCTCAGACAAGAGAAACAGAACAGAGGTAACACCGATAACAATGCCTACAGGTAAGACAACTTTTACATTTTCAATTACATAAGCCTGCCTTCAATTAAATCTCACAGACTTTCCTCACATGAACTGAAATTGCCTATTATGGTGCTGAATTGCATTAAGCACTGAATTTAAATTTTATTTCTCTATGCAGATATATTTTTAGGTAGCTTATACATTTCACTCGCTTCTGAAAATGGTAAATCAACTTCACTTTTCCTCTAAAATAAATACCACCATAAAACTAAAGCTCTCCAGCAACTCTGTGCTTTTGACCAGAAATTAAAAGTTCAGCAAAGATGTGGGTGAAAACAGTGCTGGTATTTACAGCCCATGCAAAAATCTGCTCAGGTTGTGCTGTACAAGACTCTGGTTGCTCCCACTCTTGCGCTTCAGCAAGGAGGAGGAGGAGGAGAACTCCAGCTGACTGAGGAGCTCAGAAAGAGGATTAGGAAGAGAGAGGCTGAAGGGGAGCAACCCAAACCACAGAACGGACAAATGTAGCAACCGGTACAAGAAAAGGTGCAAAATGGGTCAACTGAGGAAAGGTGGTACTAGGAAGAAAGAATTAAAATAGACTAAAACTGGTGCTTCTCCATCATCATCATCAGACTGTGAAGCACAAAAAACACCCCATGGGCTTCTCCATTGAGTTCCCAGATAACCCCGTGGCTGATCAGTCCTGTACCCTGATTGGTAAAGATCTCTACTTTGCGTCTAAATTCTAAAGCACTTAGCAGAACATGAAGGCACAAACTGAGTTCCAGATGATGGATTGTGTTTTATCATTTTACTGCATTTTAAAACTGAGCATTTCTTTGGAAAAAGATATGGTTGTGAAGTCAAGTGCTGTAAGAATTCAGTCTAGGCTAGGATTAAAGGTTCTTGTGCAGATTTAATCTGACATCTCAAATGTGTATTTTGACACTGTCTTCATTCTTTAGGTATCTGAAAGTTACATGATCTCACACTATCATTTATGTTGAAAAAAATATTTTTTTCAACTTCATATGTTTTTTCTGCATTTTCTAGCGTGAAGATTTTGCAGAAATGGCATATAACATTCGTAGGGCGTATTTGGTGAAAATGAGCTTTTGCTGCTGGATCCCTTCCCTGCCACCTTAAAAAAATTTCCAAGCACTGTCATTTTTACTGAATTCCAAAGCAAAAATAAAAACCCAGAAAAAAATTACTTTTGTTTGTTTGTTTTTTGTTTTGTTGGGTTTTTGTGGGTTTTGTTGGTTTTTTGATTGGGTTGTTTTCGTGGGTTTTTTGTGATTTTTTTAGGGTTTTCTTGTTTGTTGGTTTGGGTTTTTATTATTATTATTTTTGCAGCAATAAAATATATTTTCTTTCTCTCAGTGTAAGTATTTGGAAACAATGCTCTTTTTAAGACAAGTCAAAAATTACAGCACAAATGAATGGAAAATAAAAGTAGTCTCATGTGTCTTCATGATACCTTGTTAGATCATCAGAGAGAAGCTGAGCATTTGCTGCCCTCAAGTGGTGTCCTATTTTTTTCTTTCGAGAGGCCTTCACAGTGATGCTTCATCCTTTTTATAGCTTAAGTTCAGGGCTGCTTTTTTTGAAAGAAAATGGAAAGCTTGGAGCAAACAGAATTCAGCTTTCATTCAGAGAACACGGGATTTTAAATATATATATATATATGTATTTCTCTTTAAATACTAAAGAGATCTTTGATAAACCTAGTTTTGGATATGCTTCATCCCTGCATTGTAGAAAAGAAGGATGCTGACATAGACAACCACACAAAATGTGGACTCCAAAAAAGTCTAAATATTGCTGATTATTATTTTGTGGCTTTGAGTTTTGCACTGGGCAAAACAACCCAAGAAATATGGTCTGAGAAAAATGTTCTTGCTTAAAAAGCCCATTTCTAAATGGTCATGGGGAAAAATTGAGTTTCTCATATCTTTATAGGAGATTGTGTTGAATTATTGACAATGGGCTAAAAATGAGAGGGAAAATGGGATTCCTATCACACTTCAAGAGTGGATTATAACTGACTCAGGAGCTAATTCAGTTGCAGCTCAAAGGCAGCTGGATCAGATTCTAACTCAGCTGAAATGAGAATAAGAATTGTATTTTCGCTCTGCATTGCACGAGAAAATACGCTCTTTCCAAATATACTCCAAACAGAAACCTTCTGTAACAATCCAAATGCCTTATTACAATCTTCACCTGTTTTTCCAAACCAGCACCAATTCCTACTGACTGAGGAGCAATTCAGGGCTCCCTGTACTGGAGCCTGTTCTATTCACGCTCTGAATACAGGAGCGTTAAGGAACTGCAGAACTACCCTATTTATCAGGCTGTTAATGTGTGTCATCAGACCACTCAGAGGCCACAGGCGCCAGGTCCCCACGGTGGTACGTCATACAGGCCCAAAGCAAACAGATGGTGCCTCAAGGATAACACACACTCCTGGTTACGAGAAGATGCAACAATGAGACATAATGCAAAACTGGGGACAAAACGAGCGAGGAGAGCAAAGCAAGTTCTCCATGGTTCCCTATGTCTCTATGTAATAAAACACATCTGCATATTAACATGAAATAACAGCTCTGGATGCATTTCTGTTTTCCTCCCTCTCCAAGTTTGTCCTAATGTCCCTGTCCCTCTGACATGTGTTGCGAAACCAGTCATTTTCTGAAATGTCTGAAAATAGCAGGTGGGCATGACGTGAAATGACTGAACACCCATCATTTGGGACTGATTCCAAAGGAGATGTATAATGCACACTCAAAAAAAAAAAAAGAAAATAAGAAAAAAAATAAGGAAAAAGGAGAGTAAACAAGAGTTTCTATTTACTTCTAAGATCTTACATACCCTGAACTACCAATACTGCATCCTTCTGGACAACATCCGCCTGGGCAACCCCTGCTCCTGCCCCTCAGAGCTGCTGGGAGCCTGGCTGGTGCCAAGGCAGAGCCAGGGAGGTGTTTCTGCTGTTCTGGGGAACCAGCAGGGCTCTGCATGAGCCTGACACAATCAGCGCAACACACGGCAAAACGTTTCGTTAGTGTGCGACGGTGCTGCAAGATGAGAACCTCAGCTGCCCTCTCACCCGACTTACCCCTCAAAGCCTAGATTTAACCCTGGTGTTTGGCTTGTCTGCTTTTAATAGAGCTCCCTTTCCTTTCACTTTGTGAAACCACCCCATCTTTTGTACCTATTCTCTAAGCCACGCAAGAGCATACGTCCAGTTGCATATCACACTTGTCTTCACAGTTGACAAAGTCAAAGGTACAGCAATTACGCTTTGGGAAGTTGCTGGAAGTGCCATTTCCCAAAGATTTCATCTGTCTGAGGAAAAGTGTAGCACGACATAGCTGCAACAGAGAAGCCCAACCTATTGTGCAATTGGAAAACTTTGGGGAATTTCATGAAGCAACCAAGTGGGAAAGCTGAAGGGTTTAGCAGAACGCTCATAATTCCAGTCATTTTGTGAAAACATCCAAACATTTATCCTAAACAAAAATAAAAATTGAATAAGACTTAAAAACACTCTAACTCCAGTACTTTATGTTCCTATGACAGATTTTAAGATTATATAACTTGTCAAGTAACACAGTCCTTATCTTCGTCACACCACACCTGGTTTTCCGTACTAGCAGATGTCATGCGAGTATCAAAATATATGTATCAGGAAAAGAACTTAAAATGTCATCAGTGGAAAGATCAGCGCAGTTGAGTCTCATGCGTTGGAAAAAAGGCAATCTATCTCCAGAGATACTTTCTTGCAAAGAAGCCCTCAGGACTGGCAGCGTGTAAGGACAGTGCTCATGGGGATGTCTGTGTCACCCTACTCTGTATCTGACCCCAAAAAACCCTCTTCGTTCAAAGATAGGAGTAATCACAAAGGGGCTGGTTTTGGTTTAGTTGATTAAAAGTTACTTTAAGTGAAATATAGCATGTCTAATTGTAGATGAAGGAGAAAAATAGGGATTTCCTTCTGGTGTTATCAATGTTAAGCACTTGTCATCCAGGACAAGAAACAGAATACATAAGGAAATCGTGATCCTCTACTGAGGAACATTTTCATTCCTAAATCCTTCAGTTCCTGGTTTAGGCATTGGCAATACTGTTACCCTGGACATCTTCACACAGTAGTCAGCATTTCATGGCACTCACTGCTTTGTAGTCTCGCTCCTGTTTTTACCATCACGCCCACCATTAGTTCATTCCTGTGTTGTTTCAGCCCTTCTTCTGTTTTAGCAAGGAAAGAGCTACAGGAAAGAGTAGGGAAGACTCTACACATCAGGACCCTTTAATTTTTCCTGCTATATTCTAAAACTGCAAAATCCTAAATGGAACAGTTTGGTGGAAGAGGCCAAGAAACCAGCATGTGTGCGTGCTTAAATGGAGAGACAGCTGAACCTGCAGCATCTCCACAAATAATTTCCCTGGCAAGGAGTGAATGCAGTTTCAGAGACTGTGGCTCATTTATTATTCCCTATTAAATGTATGAGAAACACAGCACCAACAGTCAGCCAGGCAGAACACATACCAGGGCAGAATTTATGATTAAACAGGCAAACAAAGCAGCACTTACATTTCTGAGTCTACAACTCTGCTCAAGCACTGGAGGAAGAGTGACAACAACGAAGCCCATAAAGAAACCTATTCATAGGGAGCAGGGCAGAGAAAAGAAAGGTGGAGCTTTTGCTGCCTGATTGGGAAGAAAAGACACAGAAGAGACATGTTCTTGTCCACACAATGCCAACCATGAACTGCCATGACTCCTGTGACAGAACAGGGCTGCAGAGAAGCCTTGAACTAGATGTTAAGCAGCAAAATACGAGCTGCATGCTCATGC
Source organism: Cephalopterus ornatus (assembly GCA_013396775.1). Classification (NCBI taxonomy): domain Eukaryota; kingdom Metazoa; phylum Chordata; class Aves; order Passeriformes; family Cotingidae; genus Cephalopterus; species Cephalopterus ornatus. Next base: position 327,388 of record VZRE01013486.1, read on the forward strand.
TATTGACCCAAGAACTCACAAATCAACAAATAACTCGGAGCTGTTAAAAATTCCTTAATTAAAGGTACATTTGTGGCTCCCTCATTCCAGGAAACAGGAGAGGTTCTAGTTTGTAAAGCAGGCAGCTGAGATCCACCCCAAGGAAAAGCATGCAGACAGCAAGAGGAGATAAACTCGCAGGGGAAAAAAATCACACTCTGCACAGGCACTTGCACAGAACAAGCTGAAGGACCACCAGCTGGCTGAGAGGGGAGGAGTCGCAGTACAAAGCACCATCTTACACACGGCAATACAAAAAGCAGGGTGGAAAACACCCTGCCCGTGAGCAAGAGGGGCAAGGAGCCTCAATGACCTCCTTTGGTCAGAAGAGGCAGAGGCAAGCATAAAAGCGCGAGGGAGTCATCCTGAAACAACTAGAACTTTCTTATTGGAAGGTTTTCTTAACTCAGCACTCCTCGGCTGGGGCCCCTTCTTAGGGACGTGTGGAGGAACCCAGCCCCGGGACTGCAATGTCAGGAGTTTGTCCCTCACCAGCAGCAATCACTAGGGTCCAGCACCAGCTGAGCTCCAGATACAAGCACCACCCTACAGCAAAGGAGCTCCAGCCCCAGGACACCGCACAGGAATAGGAAACCTGAGTCCAGCTAATGCTATCAGCAGGCACCTGATGGAAAAACTGCCAGGTGAGTGTGCAGCAACACGCAGGTTACAGCAGGCAGCCACAGCAACGGGGTTAGAAGTGAGGGCAACCGGAAAATGAAAACCATCGAGCTTGAGCACGTGGACAGGCAGCCTGTGGAAAATGCCAAAGCCAGGGAAAGGCACCCCAGCTGCTCCGGGGTCAAAAGAGACAAGATGCGTCAGCAACATCAGAGCTCTGCAGAAGGTGTGTCCCGAATGAAATCGCAGCCAGTTTCCCCACCAGAAGGATGAGAACAGACAATCAAAAGTCCCTCTGCTGGAAAGAATACGAAGATTTAAAAGCCCATAACTGAGGCAGAGCAAAAATCCACATTCCTCAAGTCAACACTGTGCCCAAATACCAGGCAAACAGCAGCGAAGAAAAGCCCAGAGCACCATGAAAAGCAGAAAGGTGATTTAAAGTGTATGGTTCTACCTTGCTTCTTGCCTTCATTTAAATATTTAATCTTACTGTTTGGTAGTCTATTATGGAAAACAACAGTGGTTTTGGATAAGACACTGAACGAGGACCATGGTTCAATTTCTTATCTCTTCTATTGTCTTATAACACAACATCGGCAAAATATTTTCTTCTCTGCACCACTATTTCACCTCTTAAATTGGGCTATTCTTGCACACTTAGATAAGAGAAATTTCCAGGCAAGCTTCCCCTTATTGTGAGTTTTTACAGTGACTGGTACAATGGGGCTTTGACCCTCACTTAGACCTCTAGGTGCTACTAAATTTGAAAATGCTCACTTACACATTATACAACGCCTGAATGAATCCACTACTGCAGATGGAGCCTCATATTAACGTAGAAAAAGTAGGTCATTTTGCTAAAGAAAGGTTATTTGTAAACCGGGCAGAAATAGGCAGCTGATGTGACACAACACCACAATATGGGGTCTATCATGACTACATACACTAAAATGGTTATTATAGATTTAGGAGAGAAACTAGAAGCTGATATGTCTTCTTCTGTTTCAACCACCATGAGGGCAATGATATGGCAAAATGTGTTTGATTAAGGGTTAGTCTCTTATTAGTACTCAACTGTTACCAGAATTGTTAACTTGCTTGTGGCAATTATATAATCTGTGTATTGCAGAAGGTACGTGAAGATTTCCACTTACAAAAAAGTGATGTTCAAAATCTGTTTTGACTGCAGAATGGAAACTGTTGATTTTAGCTGGTAATGGGTGAGTTGTGGCAGCTTTCTCACGACCTTTCTGCATAGGTGAGATCCAAAAATGCTTTTTGGAACAGAGACCTAATAACTATAAAGCAAAATGCTTTTAGAAATCCAAGTTTGTGTAAATCTTGGCCCAAATCTTAATAGATATAGATAGAGAGATAGAGAGATATTACTGTCAGTGCTAATTACTATTTTTCCACATAATTCTAGGAGAAAAAGTGCCAAGTATGCAACAGAGGGGGAGAGGGGAAGGCAGAGAGATCCGTGTGTTCCATCAGAAGGCCGAGAGGGTGGTACTGCTACAGCTTCGCTCATTCACCTCTGTGGAAACCTTCCACATAAAGATGCACAGTAACACTTCAAAATACCACCATGGGAGGCAGAAAAATGGATGAGGAAATGAATATGCAATACAGGTAACTGGAAACCAGATGAAAAATCAATAGAAAAACACAGTATGCCTGTGGTCTCCACTGTTTCTATTCCTCTTACCTATCTGTGAAGCTAAGTAAACTGATTTATAGTTCAGTATGTTCATTATTAAGGAAAATCGACCAAATTTCTGGTCTTAACAAAAAGTTACCATCTCTGTAAGTTAGGCCATTGTAAAGTATCTCACTTTTTTCCCCTCACTTTGGAGTTCATTTGTCTCTGATAAACAGTTATTGATGCAGGACAAATGCTCTATTCTTTCACACTTTTCCTAGATCACAGGGTTGCAGGAGAAAGAGAGGCACGTGATAGGGCTAATGAACTGCAGCAGGTCTCTTGGTATGGCAGAAAGGGTGTTTCCAGCTATGGTCCAATAACCAGAAATTAAAAGGGAATTTCTGGCATTGTGGATACCATTTCAAATCACTGTTGCAATTTAGTTTTTTTTAAAAAAAAATCAACCTCACAAGACTCAAGAGACCTTTAGGGCTGCCAAGGATTTATTCACTGTGTTACTGCAAACAAGTTCCTTCCCTTCCAGGTGCTTCTGTTTGCTTTGTCTTGCCCATTTAATTTCTTTTGAGTAAGGAATATCTCCTTGTCTGTGTTTTCAAAGAAATTAGAGCAAGGGCACTGCAGTCTTGAGTGATATCCCTTGCTGATATTTTAATAACGATACCTTGAAGATTCATTTAGAGCAGATGGCCTCCAAATCTTCAAATAAGCAAGGATGCTAAACGGTGGGTTTGGTTCAGAGCACTTTGAATAAATGCAGGACTCTGAGCCCACAGACAGCTCAACAGAACCAATTCAACCACTGGTAGCCCCTCAGGTGAGAAATGCAAGCTGCCTCCACAAAGGAGTTGTAGAATTTCCTTCCACACAAAGCAGCCAGTTCTGCTGCCTACAGCAATTCCTCTCACAAAGCACTGCTGACCTACAGATGCTGCCGAGTCCGGGGGTCAGGGAGGGAGGAAAATGGCACTGAAGCAGTTGCACGGGGAAAAAAAGCTAAAAGAAGAAAACAGAAACTAACAGTTCAAGCAAGAAATAAAAAAAACCCGAAAACAAAAACTAAGCCAACGCAAAAAAAAAAAAAAAACCAAAAAAAAAAACAAACAACCCCCCCCCAGGAAAAAAACCAAACAAAAAACCCCCACAAAAACCAACCAAAAACAAACAAGAAAACAAACAACAACAACAACAAAACACCCCACAAACCCAAAACCCATCAAAACATGAAAGTGGTGGGAAATGCAACATTCAAAGGGACTTGTCAGAAGATAAGCAGAGCACATGCTTTTTTTCTATTAAGCAAACCACTTCAAAGGATATACTTAAATAGTAATTCAATGCATCCTACATTTACTTGTTTTATGAAGTTGCCAAGCTCACCTATTTTACTCCCAATGGAAAAGTAATGTTATTTTCAACACTTAGTAGTTATGAGTATAGCATGTTTTACCTTTAGAGAATAGTCATAGAGGTTTCTTTAAATAAAGTTGTGTGCCTCACAACTGATTCTTTAGCCTCTGTAATATAGTCTGTTACTCATTAAAATGCTGGCTGACCAATGACTACATATGTAATCAAGAGGGGGGAAAAAAATAAAAGAGAAATTACAGTCCAATTGCCTATCTAGAATTAGCTCTTGCAGTCTAGGTTTATCTCCCCATTTTCAATTGATTTCCTTGTACAGATCCCACTAGTTGCTCATCCCTAATCCCAAAGCAAATTCCGCACCCATTCCACTTAATTTCTTCACAAGTTTCTTCATTTTAACACTATTTTTTTTCCACTTCTGACACTTTGCAAGATGTTTTCATTTTTTCAAGTGATATGAATTGTACCATTCATTCTGCTGACCTTTACAAAATAAGAGGAACCTTCATTTTTACAAGCCTCCCATTAACATTCAAAATGTCTGTGCCACATTTCCTATAGCCAGGTAAACGTGGCTGAGAAGATTAAATGGTCTGGTTAATTTGCTGATTCCAGCAGAATCATTCAGACTTACTTAAGGTATCCACATTTAAACCAAATGATTCATACAGCGACAGTGAAAACCAGAGGAATTCCTAATTATTAGCTAAAGTGTTAGTGGTAATGTGAAAAGATTACAGATGGTTTCTCAAGGAATTTTAGCTTGTTGGGTCAGCCTTTTTTGGGGGGTTAAAGCATCATAACAAACCACAGCCAATAACTCTGCTTTATTAGCCACTTCTGGTTTTCAACTGCTGTAGGTTTTAGTCCTCAGCATCCTTCCTTGTCCCACAGATTGAGGCTGACTAAGTTGGATACTGGTCAGAACAGAAGTTTACTTTTAGCTGCAGTTTTGAAAGAGTGACTGTATTATTTCACATTTGTTTGCTTTATTCTGAAGTTTTTTCCTGGTTCTTCATTGGTTTTGAAATTACCAGTTTTCTAAAAGCAGGTACCCAAGTCTCCATAACATGTAACGGTGTCACACCTGGAAACAGAAAAATTGTTTCTATACATTAGTATGGGGACTTGCAATATCTCTGAGAATGTAAAATACTCCTCAATTTCTATAGCACTTTTCACAGGTATCAAAAAAAGAAAAATACAGCACACTTCACTGCAACGTTAAGCAAAATCATTATTAAACAGAGATTTGACTTCACTCACTCCTGATATAAGCAGTAGCTACAGCTGACTACCCTTTCTTGATATCACACCAGTCAGTCTCTGGAGGATCAGATAACACTTTGGAGAATTGTTTTTCTTTCCTGGAATGGTTTAAGAAAAGCTTCTAGGAGAAAGAGACAGACCGTGGTCTTCAGTGACTTGATATTAGTCCAGCCTTACACCCATACCTCAGGCAGACAAACATCACAGCTGGACATTTGGCCGAAGTGACGCACACCAGCCCCAAAGCCACGTCAACAATCAAAGAGCAATCCCTGGACCCAGTGCAAAGGGATAGCTGAAGCTGCGTGGTGTGCCTTGTACAGAGCCTCAGAGAAGGTGCTCTAATGGTTCAGATGTTCATGAGAAGACTCTGTTAACATCCTTACAGCCTTTTGAAGACAGGCACAAACTTTCTTGTCCTGGCCTTGGTCAGCTCCCAGCAGAGGTGACACATTTACAGGCTGGGGCTGTGCTCAATCTAACAGTAACAAGCACAGACACCCCGCCAGACACCCAGGCAGCCCTACATCCATGAAATCAAACCTATGGGCAGAGAAACCTCACTGACGTGAAATCCCAGCAGAAGGATTATGGAGATGTCTGGAGTAAGACAGCTGTCACAATATTTACTTTACATGTGACAGGAAAAAACCACTTTTTAGACATTTTTAAATTGTAACAGCTTAATTCGATGATAGCAATTTATATTAAACATGCTGATAGAAGTTTGAGAACAGGATATTATAGAAAGAATCAGGTTGCATCCAACATTCCAGTTTCAATAGAAATAAAAGGTTATTTAACAAATCTAAAGTAAATCAAGTCAATTTACCACTGAAGCCACATACTGTGCTTCAGCAGGAAAAAATTTTCCTAACTTCTCGGGGGTAAAAACAGATTTCAGTAGATGCCTAAAGAGAACTCTCCCTTCTCCAGCACACCCAGCTCTGGTTTGGTTTGTTGTAAACACATACGTATACTTACAAAATAATCCCACTGTCAAATACAGACACATTAAAGAGAAGTTGGCGGGGGGGAAGTCTTTGAAATACAGTACTCTAATTAAAATTGCTTTTGGCAGGATATAGACAGGAAGCTTAATAGCGCAGTATATACCACACAAGTCACATTTAATAAATTCCTTAAGTCTGGTAGGCAGGTTTCGGTCAGTTCAGAACGTCAGCTGAGACAGACTCAGTTTGCTTCCTCCCATTTAGCCCTGATGCGAAAACATTGAGACAAACCCTTTCCCTGCAGAGAAATTATCATATTGGTGTATCTGTACAAAGACTGATTACTTTCTCCTGGAAGAGAGTGTTACCACAGAATCAACCTCTCCTGTTTGGACTCATCAAAAAGCCACCCAGAAATCGTAACAAGCCACATAAAATTGCCACTCTGGAAGAGTTTCTCATATACGGTCCCTATTTGACTGAGAATTGGAAAGCTTCAGGTTTTGTGCTCTAAAATAACTCCTCGGCCAGGAAATAGGAGGGTCTATAAATCTATCTATGAGGGTCTATCTATAAAAAATAGTACTTTTGAATATATATGTTACATGCATTTCGAAGACAATTACAGAGAAATAAAGACAGAAAGAAGTATTAGTTTCAACTCAGCATCAAGTATCTACCATTTATTCAAAATTTTTAACTTGTGTTTGGTAAAGCCCTTCTGAGACTCACTAACCCCTTCCTTCCTCCTCCTGCTTTTCTACTGTCTAGAGGAAACTTCCACTTTATTTTGCCATTACCAGCGTTACTCCCAGGTATCTGAAAGTTCAAATGTTCTCGTGCCATGAGATGTATTTTCTTCTTTCATCCCACCCTGAATAAGCAGATCCTTTGTCTGGTCTATAATATCCATTTTGGCTGAAGTTCTTACTTCCTATCTCCCCTTTCAGCACAGACACACTTTTCCTATGTTTCAGGTCTTAAAATCTTTCACTTAACAAAGAGCTGAGAACAGGAGAAAGGAAAGAATAAAAGCTGGTTTGTTCCATTGTGGAAGTCCTTCATATTCTGTTCTGAGAGGGTCTCCTGCCTCAGATATTTACCAATTCCAGATGTTTCCGTGAGAAGATTAATCCTGCCTCACCATCCCCAATGAACTTAATTGTTCTATAGCATCCTGCAGGATATGGAGAGGGGAAAAAGAGGGTATTTTCTTCTTGACCCTTAGCTGCAAAACAATTTGTACCCTGAATTTTGGAACAGACAGCTTCTCCAACGCTCCCATGGTGTAATCACACGAGCTATTCTCTGCCTTCAGGCTGTCTCCTTTCATTAAAGACATTAAACTGGTTTTATTCAATGATATAACAGGAATGAGCTCCTAAACTGCCCACTTGTATTGGTTTATCTCCTGAATTTTCTCAACATGCATTTGGGATGTTCTTAAACTTCAGACATCTGAAATTCACTCTGTAAAGTAGTAAAGGCACAGTAAGATAAACAAAGCAGTATATGAACAACAGAAACCCGAGTGGCAGAGCTAGCTGGCAATGCATAATGCATTTTTTTCAGCAGGTAGAGTCTAGAAACCTTACTTCATTTATTTCAAGAAGGCACTGTGAACTTATTGAAAGCATATATTTGGAGACAGAATACACTTCAGGAATAGCTTAAGTAGCTGTGCTGTTCAAAGATACAGATCAGTTCAATAAAACCTCATGAAAAAACCCCAGTGGTGAAATTTAAAGCACTAAAGGAAGGCACAGCATGCTTTGGTGAAGGTGTTTTTCCCTCTAACACCTAAAGAGCATCATGTGCTGTGATGCCATAAACTGTTTATCACCAGATAATAGCTGAGGTACTTGAGCTACCTTCAGTGTTTTTAAAAACCTAACATCATTCCTCTACCTACAATCTACAAAACTTCTTAGTTGCGTGCTCACTCTTCTGTGCTTCTTCGGCGTACCACAGCTACCCTGTGTCCACTCAAGCAGGAATCACACAACCCACTGGGATCACCTGAACTCCACAGGAATTCCCCTGCCACCACAAATTCAAGATACCCATTTGAAAAACACCTCGAAAGATCAGCCGTACCTTGAAGACCAAAAGGCGAGGTTGTCACACACAATAAGGGTGTGAGATCAGGCTTCAACTTTCTCAGTACAGACTTTTCCTTTGAAAATTTAACCTACTTTCTACTTCCCAAACAAATAACCTGTAAGAAGCACACATGAAGTTATAGAACATGGCTTCTGGGAGAGCATCTGCTTCAGAAAACCACTTCTCAGAGAGTTTCAACTCTCTGTCTCTCACTCTCTCATCTGGCCTCCATTATTTCATAGGAATTTATTTAAATGGAGGCTGATCAGTAATTTATTATCCTAATTTTTTATTCACCCTTAATTTCTCATGAATTAAGTGCAGAACTATAATCAGTTAGAACCACTAAAGCATGGCATACTAGAGTTATCTTACCTTCTCTTCAAAAAAAGGGTTAGAAATAAAGAACTCCAGAGGCAGGATTGAAGAGTAATTAGTGATTTTGGTTTCCCAAGAGGAAAAAATTCAAAGTCTGTTATCAACATCTTTTCTCTGTAAATCAGGTTCTTGGAAAATCCATCCAATTAGAAACATACACACAGGTGGAAACCCTCCTCTCTTACAGATTTATATAAAAATAAGCCTAGCTAGATCTACCTCTCTTTACCTCGTACCAGTAGAAACAGCTATTAGAAACAATTAAATTATTAACTAATTAACATAATAGCTCACCACTAACAGAATTTTTAGTCTTGCATTTAGAAGTAGCAGAGTGGAAAATTATCATTCTGCTGCCAGCAGAGCACCAGGAAGCTCAGTGTGAAATGCAGAAATTTACCTTCTAACCAGAGGGGTGTTTTTTTTCCCTCACATCTCACGCTAGTCAGTAGCGCAGAAGAGATAAATGTCTAAGAAACAGAATTACTGTTTGGATTAACCACAAGCAATCAGGCTGCAAATTCCTCGGTATGCTGCCATCCCACAACTGGATACTCGTGTCCCAGTTCTGATCTCACTGTCCGGGAGAAGGAGAAATGTCATTGAAACCTTAGAAATTGTCCCAGCACAAACCAGAGCGAAGAACGTCCCTCCCTCGGTACCTACCTGTGCCTGCCCAGGCTGGGTGCTGGTCACCTGCTTCCCCTAGACTTGAGCATGGACTGTGAAGCAAAACAGTTTGGTGGGGAGTGGGGGCTGGTTTTATTTGCTGTTTTATTTGCTATTTTATTTGGAGCCCTTACGTTTCATACTTTCAAGAAAACCTGAGTGTTTACATTTTCCTCGTTTAAATACAAGCTAAAATACATAATCACACGACACCAAGCTTCTGATGTCATAGATACCACATGAAGTCATGAAAGCTGTCAACACTGTGCCCTATTTGTACAAAATTAAAAAATAGCCTTTTACAGAAACATCCCTCATTTTCACTGCCACACGGCTCTTCTCCTTTTCTTTTATACATGCTAAAATGCATAATTTATTTTTCCTATGCAAATAAATCCTAGCCTTTATTTAACCCCTCTGTTTGCTCCTATTTATAAAGGATTCAACCAAAGAAGTACAACTTCCTTTTTCCCAATTTCTTGTTCAAGACCTCACTGTAACACCTTCTAAATGACAGCAAATAAGTTACAAAACACCTGCTTTTAACCTCACACAAATTAAGCAGAAACACCACCACCACTACAAATTAGACTGAAACACCACCACCTCCACACCCCATATATGTTTATTTTTTCCTCATTTAAGGCAAACTCGTTCAGCTTCTGAGCTGTCAAACAACTAGAGTTCTTTGGTTAAGGAAGAAGAAAAATAAAGATGCATTGTGCTTTGCCAGGATGGCAAAGCAATGTGGTTCTCACCATCTGTAAAACTGCAGTCCTAAAAACACTGTTACCACTCTTTTTTTTAATAAATTTTTAAGCATTTTCTGTTCAGCTGGTGACCAAAGGTGTAAATCACTTACTCTCTTACATGTTTATCATTATGGCATTTAAATCACCCCTCTATTCGCTGCTCAGATTCTTGGTTTGCACTCTAAAGGATGTAACCAGTGGCAGTAATACTTTGGAGCAATACAGAAGAGATTTGAGTGAATACAAATAAATACATGTTCTAGAAAAAAAAAAAAGATTATTTTCTTTTTAGTTACATGTTTTCCTAATTGCCTGTAAGTCCCTAGGTTTGGAAGACCTGTCCAAGAAGAAGCCATGGATTGCCATCACAGCTGGCTGGGTCATCTTTCCTCCGCAGTCTTTAATGGAGGTGATGGATGGGGACCAATCTAGGAATGATGAGCATTAAGGCTTTAAATCAAAAGATGTGGTGAGGTGGTTTACTTAATTCAGCTGTGACCCTTTGGATTTTTGCACCCATAATGACGTCCAGCCAATCAAAATGGGTCTTGGCCTCATTTACCTCTCAATAGTTCCATTTTGTACCACTGCAAAAAGCCCACTGCTGAGAGACCCTGAAATGCATTCCTCTGGAGCCATCCTCTGCATTAAATCAGGGCTTCTTGGTGAAAAAGAGGGACTTTACATATTGTAAAAAATACTGGTATTAATATAAAAACTAGTACTACAAGGAGTAGTGCATTCGCAACAGGATGCTCCTTATATAAACAAAAAAAGGCCAAGATTACTAGCACTTACATTCCTTCTTTCAGAAATGTCTCAAGCTTAATAAATTAGGGGACATTGTTTATTAAATTTGAACAAGCTAAAACTCACCTGCCAATATCTCTGAATTCACAAGGATCATGAAGAATCATTATCTACGGTGTAGGAGATCTTCATAGATGTTGCACACAGGTTGGAACTCCACTTCTACTTTTGCTGGGTTTGACATACTATTCCCCCAGCGATCTCCTGCTTTCTAAGCTGATTAAATCAGTGTGACTGATGGCAAAGGGGTTAGGACAGCAACACAGACTTTAGTTAGACGGAGTAAAATTCACCAAAGGAACATTTTGTGACACACCAAATACTGCCAACAGTGAATGCATACTACACTATGGTGTCACTTAAAACTTTTTAAGTTGTGTTTCTCAAAATTGCACGTAGAATAGCCCTATTTCCAGCTGACAAAAAAGTTGGGTGTCATGAAAAGCCATTATAGGAATTATAAGAAGTTAAAGAAAAACGTACTGCTCAGAAAACCAAGAAAACTCCTCAGACTCGCACAAATTACTGCTTAGGAGCACCAGAAGGGCAGATTGTGAGGAAGGACAGCACCACAGAGTCAGAATTTGCACTATTCCTTTACTGCATTATTCGCTAACAGCTGAACTGCGAAGTCAGGGCACAGCCAGTCGATCTGTCGTGACACTGTCACAGAGGCTGCCAACACCACTCTGCCTCGGCCTGACGTTGCCAAGCCTCAGGTGAGAGGCAGCAGTTCATTGCACGATGATTCCTGCTTTCTTATGCTGCAAATAAAATCAGTTTTCTGAATCTACTGAAGATCAGGACTATACCCACGCTGCAACAAGCACATCTCAGTGGAGCTGACTGAGAGAGTCTGTTTCACAGCCTTTTCACCCAGGAATACAAGTGTTCATCCAAAATAGTTTTAGTTAGCATTTACCTAAGTGGAATGAGACGCAAAGAAAGCCATCTGAGCTTCTGTGTAATTCTACTCCCTCTCTAGGAGAATGCAAGCAGAACCTACCTTCTACCACACCAGGTACACTAACACTGTTTTAAATGGCATTGCTCTCACTGTTTTTCTAACCTGCTGTCTGAATTTAACAGCACACTTACAGCTACCGCCACTTCAGCTCCGTGTTTGGATTAGCCCACAGGTTATTTTTTTTGTGGTTTGTTTTCTAGTCAGTCTCATACCCCAGCTCCAGGAGGCACTTTGCTGAAAGAACAGAAACCACTAAACAGCGGATGCTGCCAGAGACCGGGAGAAACCTCCGCATCTGGGGTGGGCAGACCTGGGGGAAAACTCCTGGGGCAGAAGGTATGAGCAGAACTGGATACAACATCCCAGGATCCTGATGAAGATACAGTCTGAAGGAACAACTTTCCAGCAAAAACACAGCAATACAGGACTGGCAGGAACCCCCAGCCAGTCAAACTCAAGTACAGGCACCGCAGAACAACACACCACTGAGAGGCCACAGATCTCCAGCTCCCTGTGCCACCCCATATGCGCAACAAAGAGGTAGAAAGGCAGGGCTTGGGGAATACCAAGAAGTTCCTTAGTGTCCCCTTCCTCCACCGAGGAGAGATCCTGAGCACTCAGACCACGGAAGTTTGCTAAACCTTCTTTTAAGATTCCTGTGAAGGGGCTGCCCTGCCGGGAGAAGACGAGAGGGCCCTCGGTCAGTTGGGGTGGTGGTGGTCCCATGCAAGCACCATCTCTCTTCAGCCAGCAGGACTTTGAGAGTGGGTGTCATAGCCTCCATTCGCCCCAAACACCCAGCCAAAAACTCTGGGCTCCAAACCTGAACAGTGGGATGGGCATTTCAGAAGGCACGTTCTGACAGACACCCCCAGGTTTGTTGCAGTTCCCAGTGACGGCACTTTTCTCCTTTCTTTTTTCAGCCAGATAAGAATTCTCTCATTAGTGCCCAGAGATATCAGAACTCAACTCCTGTTCTCCAGCAGGAAACTAAACTCTTCAGTAGCCCTCCTTCAAACTCTGAGCTGAAGTTCCTCAAAATCTAGCATTTATTTCGTGGGAATTTCCATCTTTTTCAACCAAGTTTTACTCTAAAAGGAAAAGAGAATTTCCAAATTTTCCAATGGAATAAAAACTCTGAATTTTTTTCCTTAAAAGAGAATACCTAGGAATTTTCAACTATATTTTAGAAATTCTTTACTGCTTAATTCATATATACTGTTCTTATATTATTTTGTGATATGCCAGGAATTGAATATAACTCCCATTAATTCATAAAACATGTAATTTTTTGTTCAGTTTTGAAAATCATTGACAGTAGGGATTCAATACACACTGACGGTTTTGCTCTTCTTTCTATAAAAAACTTCTTTCTCTTGCTGAAAGTTTCATCACATTTTTCCTAACAGAACATAAATAAAAGATGAAACCAAACTTCAGGCAAAACATGCAGTTTCTTTTTTAACCTTTTTATTCTTTTGAAACATTTTGCAGAGTGGAAATATGTTTTTAAAAATTCTTTGTGAAAATGCTTGAAAAAGATACTACATGGGCATATTTCCATATAGAAAATTCATCAGATTTTCCTGACAAACTCTTTTCTGACTAATTGCATTGGGATTTTCATGAGAAGGGCCCCTAAAAACCTCACTGAGTTGAATATGGAATTTGGTTTCCTCTGTATACTTCCTTTTGGGATCCTGAGTGTACATACTTGCCCGGTACGGACTTTTCCTTTTAAAATTAACCTGTTCTCCATTTCTCAGATAAACAAACCACTAAGGGACATGTATTAGATCGCAGAAAGTGGTTGCTTTTATTGAAAATTCAAATCCAGGAAAGTAGGTGTCCCACCACATCCCTTTACGACAGTTTCAATTCCTCCTCTCATTTGTTACACCCAGGCATTTGCTTCTGTGAATGCTGATCAGTAAAACCACTTTATTTTACTTTACTTTACTCCCAAAGTATACCAAAGTGTTTATCTGATTAGTTTTCTCCTTCTTTCTCTCAACACCAGAACGGGGGTGACCAGAAGTTCATGTTAATTGGCAATAAATTAAACACAAATTCCCCAAGTAGGAACTCTTTTACCTGCAACAGTTGCCTCAGTCACTTATGCTTCTCTGCCTGCATTGGAATTCATGGCAAACAAAACCAGCTTCATAAGCACAATGAAAAACAAATAATAATTTCACGAAGTAGACTCTCACCACTCTGCTAATAGCACTAATGTGCATGTGTTAAAATAAAGATCCTAGAGCTTTTACAGAAATATATTTCACATCCACCTACTGTAAACAACATCAGACTCTTTACGCTACGACAAATCGAAGTTCACAGGATGCTTATTCTTAAAACAAACAGGTACTAACATTTCTGTCACCGATGATTAAGCAAAATAATAGATCTAAACTTGCCGTATATTCACATGAAACTATTTTTAGGATTTAAACAGTCTTTTCTTACAGACAGAGTTCATTTTCCTACCTCTCTGCTTCCTTACTTGGCATTAATTCATGATCAAAATGCCATAACCAACACCAGGAACTCAGCACACATGCAGTCTAACTGGAGGCATATAGAGGACTCAAGTCCAAACTTCCTAAATACCATCTTTCATTTAAGGGATCCTGATGGTCTGAAGTCCACATGTGACATGTCAGAGAATCAGACTGCCCCACGCTGTCAGACTGAGGACCTTAAAGAGATTCCATCACCTCAGATCATTTCTCACAGAAGGCTTTCAGGCCCAGTTACGCACAAACCGGACCAAAGCTGGAGTCTCCCGAACTGACCACCTGCAGCGGATTACCTGCTCACAGGAACAAGGCAGGCACAGAGGAGTGAAGGGTGTCAAAATCTCAACCTATAGGGCAGCAAAACAAAATCTTTGCTGCATTTTTTTTGTGCATTTTGTCACGGTTACAAAGGTTTGATCCAGGCAGGGTCCTATGCCATGAAGTAGACGCCATTGCCACCTCCCTCCTGGTGGCACAGGTTGCCCAGGGAAGCTGTGGCTGCCCCATCTCTGGAAGTGTTCAATGCCAGTTTGGGAGGGGCTTTGAGCAACCTGGTCTAGGGGGTGTCATCCCTGCTCGTGATGGGCACTTAGGAACAAGATGATTCTTAAGGTCCCTTCCAACCCAAACCATTCTCTGATACTTTAAAAAGGTAGAACTTGCATGAAGGAACGCTTTAGCTGAAATTTAAAATCGCACAGGTTCCAGGTCTGGATCAAAACAGGATTCCTCTGCTGCCTCTCAAAAGCTCTAAAACTCTTTTGCTCAGGACAGTTCCTCAAGCTGGTAAATTGGATTTCATTTCACTACAGGGACATGCACATGAAGAGAAAAGCCCATCTTCCCTGGCAGATACACACAGGGAGAAGGGGAAGGCCATTCATGCAAGTCACACATGGGTCAGCACAGCACTGGGGCTGCACTTCCATTGACCACCAATGCAAAAGCAAACCTGCACCCTGAACATCAGGCTTGGTGAGGAAACTGTTCATTCCCGTCATTTACACCCATTTGTTCACTTTTCCTTCTAACGTGAGCTCCTCTGAAATGAAGAAACTTCAAATCTTAGTTATCGGTATCTAGGGAGAAAAGAGGAGGTGGCAAAGGAAAGGAAGCAGATAATAGTAAGTCAGAGAAAACTCTTCTACTTCCATACAAGCTCCTTTATGTATTCCTTGAAAGAATCTTTTGTTAGTTAACTGATGGGTTTTCTACCTGTTTTTTACTGTGTCCTCATGTTTGTTCCTTGTGTTTTGGATGGTACAAAATTAGATTCTGCTTCCTGAGCCAGTAAGGAATTAACAGACACCGTAACTGAGTCATGACACTTGCATTTGCTCATTCTTGTTATCAACTTGATACCCTCCCTGCCTCTTCCCATTCCCCAGGTCTATGAAGGAGGCCACTACGTGGCAGCCCAGTTCCAAAAACAGATGGATGACAGGGTCAGCAGCCTCTCAGTGGAAATTTGTCATGCCATTAAATACACAGGGAGCAAATATTCAACTGTTTTTGCTGCAATTACAGATGGCAGCAGTGAGAGAGACAACAGCAGTGAGAGAGACAACAGAGAGGAGCCCATTCCATGCAGGTACAGTCAAATGCTGCGTTAAGGATCTTCCCTCAGTCACCTTTGCAGGGAAATATTTTGCAGAATAAGAGATCTGACAATACTGCTTTGTGAAGTTCAACTTTAAATTGCCTTTTTCAGTATCATTCCTTTCTTTTAATGTGATATTTCCATATTGTGCATTCCCCACAATTCATTGTATGACTTTTATTTTAGAAAGGTGAGTAATGTACTGACCCTTACATAGTCATGAAAAGACTTTTAGCACCTTCCACTACTCCCTGGGAGTAGCACTGCAGCTGATGTAATGATAACTTAAAAAAATAAACAAGTCCACAAAACCCAGAAGCTACCACTGTGAAAGAGAGTCATGCAGGGAAAACAGCAGAATCTGAGTCAGACAGAACATTAGCTTAATAGTTCAATTAAAAGACCCTAAAGTGTACCTGCATCTTCTCATTTCTGAAGTGTGAATGATGATGTGCCTTTAGAAAATTCTAAAAGAAGCATCCAGAGGGCTCCAAATCCAGGTGCCCTGCATCATACTTCTCTCTACATCCTGCACAAACAAGCAATTCTGTGAAAATGTCCTTTTTTTTCCTCGTTGCAAACATGCCCTGATGTGACTTTTGCCTCTTTTGCTGTGATCTCATCTCACCTAGCAAGCTGAGTAGATTTACATGTCTGATCACTGTTTTGCTGGAGGCAGCCAAGGAAAACACTGGCTTGTCCCACATCTGTGTGGCTGATTCAGTGGATGGCACTTTCTCTTCTGAGTCAGCACCGAGTCACTGGTGGGGCTCAGTGCTGCGGGATGTCGTATTTCCAATGGAGACATGTTTCAACTAAAATACAAACCAAGGGAGGTCTAAGCACAGAACTCAGGACTAAACACAGTTCTTTTCAGGCAGGACAGTGACTGCAACAGCTTTACGTGTGTAAAAAATTCAGAAAGATAAACAGTTTTCTATTTCTTGCATGACAGCGAAACTAGATTATTTCATCTAACTATGAAAATTAAAACCTTCTCATCAAGCAGTAACATTGTTTTGTCTCCCCTGTGGATCAGTCTCCTCATCACTTCCACACACAGAGAATTAGACCTCTAGTCTTACTCCTCCCAGCCGTATTTGCCTTACCAAACAGAGCCATACATAAGCCTTTTATTCCACCACAGCTCCTCTTCCCTCCCTGCAAAATGGAGCTGGAAGCACTGGATGTGTGGCCCAGTGTAAAGCCAGTTTTCCTCTAGAAAAGCCTGTGGCCACAGTAATGGGGCAGGATCTGATGTGAGGGTAAGGGTAGGAAATGCTGAAGAGGATCCAGAGCTCATTCAGGAGTTAAACCCTTTCCTGCTTTTACCTCACATTTTTGTTCCTGCAGAATTTTCTGAGGAAGTACAGAGTAGAAAGGTCTCCACGCACAAACTCCTGCAAGAGTTCCTCTCTCTTTAACTGCCTGTGTGAAAAATTCCTTTTTTTTGTTGGAGTTCAGGTCCCCAGACACTGAACAGTACACCAGACCCACAGGCCTTTGTCCATTATACCCGCCAGGACACCACAGGACAAATAGCTTCAGCTGTTTTCTGGTGGCTGGGGTCAGACACTCTGTTTCTGTCCTGACTTCACCTAAGGCCCTGCATGTCCCCTCCTCTGGAATACCCAGTGGGAGTTCTTGTGAGGCTGAACGTGGGCCACGCTACCCCACTCAGCCCCAAGCCTTCCTCCTTCTCCCCACCACTCTGTGCCTCCTGTGTTGGGCACAGCCCATCACCAGCACAGGATGCATGTTCTGGCACCACTGGCCTCCAAAGCATTGACAAGTCTCTGGGAAAAGCACAGCCCACAGGCTGCTGAAAGTGCAGCCAGTGCCCAGGACTTTGTGACCTGGTACCAATAACTGATGCTTAAATCCAGGGCAGATACCCAGTTCCTCTAGTCTTCTAGCTATTGGTACCATGGGATCAAACCCACAAGCAGAAGGTTGCTTTAAAAGAACAAATTCCACAGGGAAATGCACAGGACTCACAGCTATCAAGTTAATTTGCTGAAACTATGCCAAGTTGTAGAGGGTATAGATGTTCTCACCATAAATGGCTTTGGCTTCTGCTTTTCATGATTACCCATTTCCACACATCCTTCCCCTGCAAAGTAGGGAAGTATGATGATGGTCTGCTCCTTCCAGTGCTAGCTTTAGGTTGATAGATAACAATGCAAAAGTCCTTAAGGAGACTTTTGGGTCACGCATAGGCTCTATTTTAGGTGGCTGGTGTGGTTGCCTAACTGTATGTTAGATTGTCATATATTTACATACATTTACAAAGTACACGTGACTTTCTCACCACTGCAGCTAGGACTGACTGGAAAGCATGCTCACTTATCTCCAATTTTAACTCAGTTAAAACCTTTTTCCATAGGAAAATGCCAATTCCTGAAAAATATGCACAGATATTCTGCAGGAACAGATTGATTGAATCAAATCTTCTAACACACTTCCTAGGGAAACCTGGCTGGTTTCCTGCTAGCTCGCTGGCCTCCCTGGAAGCCTCCCTGGTGAGCAGCATGTCTGGGTTCATGGGCTCCCTGCTGTGATCATCATGGGGAGCCCATTTAAAATTGCGAAATAAAATCCTTCTGCCATTAATTAAATGAAATTTCATATTCTTGCTCTGTGGGAAGTGAAAAATTTCGAGATACTTAATTTCAATACAGAAAGAATGTGAGAATGGCCATAAACTTGCCCATTTCTCCCTCTACAGGAATTTGAGGTTCTGATGAGCCCTTCTTACACATCAGGGCTTACTCCACTGCCCACCTCTGGCTGGGTAAAGACAACTGGTGGAAACCCAAACCCGATAAATTAACATTTGCAAAAAATTAAACTAAATTAAACTGCTATGAGTTTAACAACAAACAGGAGCCCAAGTTCCCAAGGGATCGACCACGGAGAGCAGCTGGCAATAAAACTTGATTGCATGTGGAAGTGGTTAGGAAAACAAAACAAAACAACAATACAACTTCAGCACGCAAACTCGAAACTTCTAAT
The DNA here is from genome assembly GCA_013396775.1 of Cephalopterus ornatus. Lineage (NCBI taxonomy): Eukaryota > Metazoa > Chordata > Aves > Passeriformes > Cotingidae > Cephalopterus > Cephalopterus ornatus. Next base: position 346,120 of record VZRE01013486.1, read on the forward strand.
CTCACCCAGGCCTTGGGAAAAAAAAAAAGATAATCAAGTAGTGAAAAGAACAATTCAGTTTTTATGCCGTGCTTTCCTACTGTGAATCTTAGAAAGTTTAATAGAGAAGGCCCTGTTTTGCAAATAGAAAAAAGCACACATAAAAAATAAGGACGATTAGCAGGCCAGTGGTAGGTTTTCATACCATAATCCAGTATTCCATAGCCACAGGCCAGCTCCCAACCTTTAAGAGTTTACCAAGGTGAGTTAAAGATTCAGATTCCCATCAGGGCATAAACCTTTTGGCTCTTCTTCATAGTCAGTCACTGCCTGTGAGCGCTGGACTGTGCTGCTCACACTGCCAAGGGACAGAACATCCACTGAAGACAGCAGGATTTCCAAATACAGCAAGTTTGTTCAGCTGGGCTGATACCAACATGATCATCTTCTCCCTCCTAACAGCCAGTGATATGAAGTCTTCCTCTTTGGGAACATCTATGGCTGGTATCTGCATCCCTCTGGCTGAAGATGCAACCAAGATGTATTTTTGGTCTGTGCTCCAACAGCACATCTCCTACACAGAGAAATGGCAGAGGTTTGTCTTTGCCCATCTCAGAGCACAGTCAGCCCGGAGACCTCTGCCCATAATCCTAAAGGAGCATTTTAGCTTCAAGCATTACAACATCTATGCCAGCCTGAGACAATATTTTGGCTATCTGATTGAGGTAATTTGCACAACAAGCATATGATTCTCTTGTGGCTGGTGTTAACGTTTCAGTTCAGGGCTGTAAAGGGTGTTGAGAGAAATGAACTAGACATCTGGTCATCCTGTAGGAATTTATGTGGGAAGCTAGAGAAGCATCTGCAAACCACTGAAAAACAAGTTTTAAACATAGAAAAGGGAAAAATAACATAGTTTAGCAGGCATGGGTGGCAGGTAAGACGAGGCTGCATTTTCCACAGTGCTACCCTACACCACGGCTAGGCACTGTGAGTGCAAGGAGCATTTCCATATTAAAAGATACAGAGGAATTCTCTAAACCACTCGTGCAGAGAACAGTGTGATTAAATTTTGTATGGCAAGAAACAGACTTCCAGAACACATTAAAACAGCTCTTAATAAAACAAAGCTCTGCCTTGACGTAACCTTGCTACAAGCATGACACATCCACCCCTCCGTGTAACAAATGCATTTGGGTGGGCATTGAAGGAGAGCTTGGTATCAAAGATGAGCAAATTAATTTCTACCCTGATTTTTTTTTTTCTGCATTGAGAATCACCACTTTTCAGTTCTGTTGCTGCCATTTCTTTGATGCAATAGCTGGGAAACTTGTGGGAAGAGAACCCAGACTTCCTTGGTTCCAAGCCAACACGTGAGCCACCAGACTATAGCACCTTTCTGCACAGAAAGGGCAGTTACAGGCACAAGAGAAATGTTCCATATGGAAAACAAGTCAGAGAAGAAACTCAACACTTACGAATTTTGCTGACAGAATTTTGTTGTTCATTTGTTGGTAATAGAAAGGTTTTTGAAGGAGGAAAATGTGATGGGTTACAACGGCAGCATCATATATTTTTAATACTTCTCAGTTTGTTTAAAAGTTCAGAGTTCACACTGCTCAGAAAAGTGACAGCTCCAGCAGCAGAGGCATCCTCCAATCCTAGACATTTATTGTAGGTATTATTTGTTGTTTTAAAAGAAAAATGTCTTCCACCGGAGGACATGCTGCCTCTTAAAGGGAAGGAAGGGTTCCCCTGCAGCCCTAAAAAAAAAAAAAATCCTATTTTTTTAAATTGGCAATACTACACATATCTGAGGCGGGGAAAATTAACCATTAAGACCTGTGCTTTGAAGGATGCATTACTTTCATCTGCGAGAAAACATCTCACACCTTTGGGAGTCACAGATCCAAATTCTTCTTTCTAAAATTAAGACTCGACATGGCCACCTTTCTCACAAAATGGACTTGCAGGTTAGATAGCCAACACTAATAATTCTCAGACAGAGAAAGGAATTGAAGCTAAAAAATTCAGCACTTAGAAAGCACTTAGAGTACTTTGAGAATTGAGTGATCAGGTCAAGCAAAAGCAGCCAGTAGCCATGAACTCATAATGCCCAGTCAAACTGAAGAACAAAAAATAAAGTAGGCAGTAGAACATCTTACCTTGCAATTTCCAGTGAAATTCCAATTTCCCTAATACCAAAAGTGAGAGCTTGCAAAACTTAATATAAGAATCCTTTGCACCTTCCTATTTTACAAGAGTTCCTGATTTAGGAGCAGATGAGTTTTGAAGATTTAAATCTTCGGGGTTTGACTGCTTAAGGTGCAGTTAAATACTTCTCATTGCTACTATTGTAATGAGCATATTTCACCAGTTAATAAGGTAACAGACTTTGAAATGTAGACATATGGGCAGCGTGGGAATTCAAGTGTACTCATGTGTTTCTGTGGGATGGAACAGCCCTGTGCCATCGAAGGTGAAGATTATTAATGCCTAGAAGTCCAACATCTGTTACACCACCTTTACACACTTCCACGTGAAAACATACTCCATATGAAACCCTGGTAGGAAGCACGGCCTTGTGAGCTCTGTTCAGGCTGATGGGATGCCCTGACCATCCCTGCCTGGCACATGCCCAGCCTCCAATTTCACCTGTCAAATGAAGTAGTGCTGCACAGTATTCCAGTAAACACCAACCTGACACCATCACGGAATCTTTTACTTTTCCTGCTTTTAAGCTACTGTAATGGTTTGGATTTGATTTTTTTTGTTGAATGTTTAAATTTTATAGTTTGTAGGGGGTTTTTTTATTTTTTTTTATGAATATAAGGGAAAGGGAGAAGGGAAAAGTTATTGAAATGTTGAAATGAGTAGATTAAAGTTGTGTAATAATATATCTATGTATTTATATATAATTAGAATATTATGTATATAGAAGAAGGGACCTCGAACACTTCTCTCTGCCCCGAAGGGAAAAGGGAGAGGGAAGAAAAAAAAATTAAAATAGATATACACAATAAAAATTTAGGAGTAACTAATAAAAAATTAATAAGAAAAAATTTTATTATTTTCTTTGAGATAGTAGAATTGTATTAAGTGATTGTTGGTATTTTCCGCTTCCTAAGGCTCACAAGGTCTTATTGGGTTTTATTCTTTTACACGAGCAGAGTTGATAGTAGAGAATTTGTTTCCGGATTTACCGGAAAGAAAAGAGAGTAAGAGGTTTCTCTCTTTTCTTATTTATATTCTGGTTTATGTAAAAAATCATATGGAATACTGGGAAGATGACCACATCATTATTTAATATTCTAAGGAGATAGTTTTTTTTTTAATTAGTGTTGGTTTCTATGTTTCACTTTTTTCTTGTAACAGTAGAAAATTTCAAAAATGAAACTGCTGCTGAGACTTATTTTGCTTCACCACCACTTGCTTTACCACCACTCTATTTTATAAAAGATATTTGTTAAGAAAAAAAATCAGCTCTTTTGAATTTTATCCCTGTTCACTGTGATAACAATAGTTGAAAACTTCAACAAGCAGAAACAGAAGATCCCTCTCACCCTGAAAAATTTGTGCCAGATTTGCAACAATTTTTCTTCCAAGAACATCTACACTTTTTAATGCACAAAGCAAACATTACAAGCCCCTTGTCCTAATCAGAAAAGAGTTGATTTAACAGGAATTGTTAAAACTTGCACACTCTGGTGCCCTAATGAGGCTTAAGCCAGAGGTCATTCCTCCAGCTAAGGTGACTGTAGTGGTTAGGGTGTGTAAATACTTGCACAAATGTGTCATTTGAGAACTTTTTCTGACTTTTTAGTGCAGCCTCACCAGTGCTGGGCAGTTGTACAAATGTGCCTCCCTCCCTCAAGGAAGGAGGAACCACACCTACACAACTGCTGGTTAAAAAAATTACCATACCCCTAATTAGTTCAAAAAACATGCAAAGGCCAAGGCTTTGGATGAGGGAGCTGTAGAAACTGAGTTAACTGGTATTTGCACGGATAACGTTCATCTGGAGTGTATATTCATTAAATAAATGTTGTGGGGTTTGGTCACCTGAGTCAATATAGACTCTTCCATTTATGCTGTTGCCCAAGAACTATGTTATGATGTACTCGGAGAAACAGGTGCCTCTAGGATACAAATTCTCTCCTCCTAAGGCAGAAGGATAAAAGATACGAGGTGAATCACACCCTGCAATGCCTGTTCTCTCCACTGACTATAACTGGAGCCCAGTGAGATCAGCTTTGATAAAGATACCATTTCAAATGTCTGTAGACATGAAGACCGTGCAACATGATTCCCACCCCAGCTAAAGGCTCCAAGAGACCACAACAAAAAGAGCTACACCAATAATCAACTGAAGTAGAGTTACCAGACTACTTGCTACCTTCATAGGGCACAGCTCCTCCTGCTCCACAAGTAATCCCAAAGGCTTTTGACCAGACTGCCTGTGTGGCAAAAGGTTGGATGACTCCTGGTGGATGTACCACATCCTGTCACTGCTCAGGAAGAAACCTGAGGACTTCCAAGTCCCTTGAGGACAAATTACTCAGAGAAAAACGTTTTAAGGGTTTTATTATTATTATTATTGTAATTTTAAATACTTAGTGCCTTAAAATAGCATGACTGGGAAGGGTGGATTCACGGAGCTGACATCTGACAGATGTTGGCAGTTAAGAAAAACTCCTGAATCCAGCCCAAAGACTCACTGACTGAAATGGGCTTGACACTCAGACGTAACCAGGGAAACAAATGCCCGAATCTCTCCATCCTCTGGGGCCTGGGTGCCAGATGTGTCAGCGTCTAGTCAACAGCAGAGAGGCCACAAAGTACTTCCTCACCCTTTTAAACAAAACCCAGTCCTGGCATGTGTCATTTAATAAATGTGCCTTTCAGTGCTTGATGTTGTGGTTCCCAAAACAGCCCCAGCAGCAGGAAAGGAGGATTAGTGTCTTTCCAGAAAGGATGCAGCAGTGAGTCACGATCTCAGCACTGCTGTGAGTCACTTTGACAGTGCTGCTGACTGGCTCAGCTACGAACATAAAGTGACAAAACATTGCCTTTGCATTAGAGATCACGGGCAAACCCCCAAATCCAGATTAGAGGATGTCTATGGTCCAACTCCGTATCCAGATAAGAACATCCCCTCTGCTGCTGCTGATTTTCGTGATGACAGGAAGCAGAGAGGAGGTGAAACGTGAGACAACTGGACCACAGCTATCTTTGCAGCTCTGCCCCATCACCCACTGAAGCAATGAGCTGCACCAAAGTCCTGACTTTTCACTTACTGGAGTAGGTGCTGCTTCCTAAGATACAGCCTGTGGAAGTCCTTGACAGTCATCCCTGCACCTCCCTGGGAGGTGGCCTGTGTCAGGACAACCTTTCCCAGGCACAGAGTTATAGGGAACAGGCAGGAGATTTTCCTTGCCTACCAGTGGGCAGCAAAAGCCACCCTCATTGGGATAAATCCATAATAAATATCTCTTTGCCTAATCTAGGTCAAAACATTATGGATGGGTTGGAGTCACCATCTCCTCTGTAAACAGCTGACTTCCCTCAAAGGTTGGACCCTTCCTGGAAAGCCTTCAGCTTTCAGGTAGCAGTGTCACTTAACTTAAGCCTGAGTATAGTTGCTAAGATGATCCCAGGAAAAGGTGATTCCAAAGACATTGCCTGCTGAGCCAAGCAGACCATTCATCCCCAGAGTGAGGTGAAACAAGGCAGATAAACCCGGAGGTGTCCCAAACCTGCTGTAATGGTGAAATATGAAATGAGTCGTGGAGGCAAATCTAACCCCCTGCACCAAACACCTCTTTGTTTCTGAGAGGCATTTGAGTACAGATAAAGCAGCAGCTCATAACTTCGAGAAATCAAAGCAGTTAATGGCATGATATAATTCGATAGGATACCTGGCATTTAGATGGAGACAAGAAAAAACCCTTTCATTATACAAAAAACTCAAGTCACAAACACTACCTCACATTTTCAGATTACATATTTTAGTGAGTAAGTAAAACTGAGAGGGGAGCAAATCATTCTCACTAGTGAGAGACTTACCAGGATGCGTTATCCAGTTACTTTAGGATGTTTACAGTTTGGGAATCTCTTCCTTGCGTCCCAAAGTCAAATTCCCTTGGAAGGCTGCGTGCGAGAAAAAACATATATCTAGAAAAACAAAGGTTTAAATTAAGATTGTGCGTGAGTAGCATTTTCCAGCTGTTTCTGTCAGTATTTTGCTGCCAGAAAGCCCTGATTCTTTGACTCCACTTCTGAAATAATTTTTTATTATAGACTTCATGGAAAAGACAAAGGAAAGAGCTTGTAAAACCTTTTCTTTACTATTCAATTTTCAGCAAGGTACATAATAGTTCAGAGAAAGTGGTATCCAAGCAACAGGTTTGAAAGGGGCAAAGTATTAAAAGATTGTTCAGTCAATTGTCTTAGCCTGAACATGCTGTTAACTGGCATAATTGCCTTTGATGAAAAACACACTTTTTATAGTTATGAATAACCACAGTATATCCAAAAGCTGTATTAATAATGAAGAATATAATTTCTTAGATATTTTTCCTTGCATCCAGCACACACTCACATACGTTTTCTCCTCTAGCCAGAGCATCACATCTACAAGAAACTAAAAGTTGCCTCCTTGAAGTAATACATTATTTTGATTTTCAGTTAACTATAGTCAGCAAAGTTATATCTCCTCAGCACTGAAAACATACTTAATGTCAGATCTATCTGTCTGAATGGACTAAAAATAATTTTCCGCTCTTTTATTCCCTTAGCTCCATTGAACTAACATATCTGAAAGATCATGAGTGGGATTCTATATAGGCATTATTAAAGAAGTAATGAGTAATGCAACATCATACTAGTGAATCTGTTTGATTGGAAGAATATGTTAACCATGGCCTAAGCGTTCCCCTGTGATCGCTGAGTCAAGGTTAGGGGTGATGATTCATAATCCAGAAAGACCACAGTTTGACTTTCAGAATTTCCAAGGTTGGCAGATAGTAAAAAGAAATCTCTCTATTCCTGCTATGGATATAGTTAATGGAAAGACAGCAAATGGATAATCTTAGAATGCTGTATGTGCAGAACTGGGCAACAGTCCTGGAAATATTCGTATTTAACAAGCACAGTGCTGTTCGCACACATAAAATGGTGTGTTACGTACTTGGAGCATTAGGCTTTGGTTCAAAAACCAGAAGTGCACCTTATGACATGACAACGCTCCTTCAAAACTGCCACAGACGTGGCTGCTTCCCATAGGGATTTAAAAACCAAAAGACTTCTCCCAGAGGAAGGTATCTGGCAGTGTAGAAATGAGCTGCCAGAAAACGGGTTACCAGGCAGCAAGAGAGCACCAGTGAGGAGATGCAGCCATCAACCTTCTTTCCCGAATCCAGAGCTCCTCTGGCAGAACCTGTGGCAAACCATGTACTTGGGCATCTGCCTGGTTCCTAGCAGAACTTTCCACATCAAATCTCTCCCTGTCTGCGCTCCCCTGTGCTAGAGAGATCCTGGACACGAGGTGCTGGTGGGGACACTCGCCCCCGTTTGTCCCAGCCTGGAGACCAACCTGTGCAGCTCAGGGCAGGAGCACTGCAGGGTCTTGGCAACCCCTCCACCTCAATCCTCCTGCACCTGGCACCAGGCGATCCAGTACACCTCCCTGGAGATTTCACCGATCCTTTATAAAGGGGACAGCTGAAAAATCGCCTTTTGTCTCAAATAGGAGACAAAGTTTTGTGTCTTACATAAGTATGTAAAGTATAAGGAATGAATTACACTTGGAGATGAATACAGAGAAATGACTAATCGTGGGCCAGCCTCACAGCTACCTCTCACTCTCGTTTGGCTGCAAGATGATTTCTGTTTTCCACTCAGCTAGTTCAAGTCAACCTAAGCCTCAAGACAATTCATGATAATCAATTTGTGTGGCAAGCAGCAATTTTTGGAAGAAGCTTTCCAGAAAATGAAATTTTTAATGTGGCGTAAAGGATTTCCTTCAGTCCTCCATTCTTACTGTAAATAGTTCCATCCAATAATTCTCAAATCTGATACTTGATTTAAAGAAGAAAACGCCTTAAATTGCTCTCCAGTGTAAAAATCCTGCCTGTGACAGTTTCGATCATTGTTAAGTAAAGACATTTTCAAAATGCAAATTCACTAATGGAAGATTCAGCAAATCTTGCATCAGCTTGGCAGCAAACAAACCTGTTCACACAAATCAAGTGCCTTTTCTGGCAGGGAAGGTAGGTAAGGAGGAGCTGCATTACTTGTATAATGTACACTGACACCAACCTCCCAAGGCATATCATTGCTCAAAAATCCTTTACACAAACACATCAATAAGAAAAGAGAAGATGGTTCACTGTCAGGACTTGATAGAGATGAGACACAATGTTCAAAACAAAGCTGGGGACAACAACGACAGTGCAGTAGGTGACTGAAAAATGCAGATCAGTAACAGGGGCTGGGAAGAGGGAGCCATTGGTCAAGAGCACATGTAAATAAAGCTATATAGAAATCATAAACTCACTTTGCCTTGTGATATCAAAAGTTGCAAGAACAAGGAAAGTGTTATCAGATAAGAGATTCATTTTTGCAGTTGTTGGCTAAGACACACTCTAAAAGGGTCATGGAAAACGTACTAAAATGGAACACTTGTGTGCTCATCTTCCTTGAAGCATAAGGGACTGTACATTCTGATGAGAGGTCAGGGCATAAAGAAGAGGTCTCAGTAAATATCTTAGGGGTACAGCCCAGAAATTTTTGTTTTAAAGGTCAGTCTGAAAAATGTTAATACGATTCTTTAGCGCCTCTTGTACACTCAATGCACTGCATCACTTATATATAAACTTGCCACCAAACTGTGCATCGGTAACTGATTTCAGAAGCAATTTTCTTTGTTAATTACAAAGTGATTTAAATTAGAACTCCTGCTTTTGGGACTGTGCACTCTGTTGAACCTCAGATTTCATAATTTTTAATACCATTTTGAGAGCAGATACAAAACAATACATAAAGTGGATGCTTCAGAACTAAATGTAAACAGCTCTATCCTAAGCCAATAAGCAATAAGTAGTTGGCAGGTGCTGTTTGATCTTGCCACCTACACACACAATATTTGACAGTGAATGAAAGACAAGTAATGCACTTGTGTTCAACCTCAAGCCCTCCGAATTCAACGTTGGGACTGACATTTGGGAACAGATTTCCAAAGAACCACTTAGAAGAGATAACTTTTCATGCAAAAATACAGTACAATGAAGTATTCAAGGAGCTCAGCTGTACTTCACTCAGCTGAAGCGGCACAGGAAACTTTTCGTACTAAGAGGAGGAGGTTACAGCAAAGGCTTTATTGTGCAACTGGGATGTAGATGATACCTGTTCAATTCTCTCCTGCATCTTAGACATCCTACCTGATTGCACAAGCACCTCTATCCTTGAAACAGAGAGATCCCATCCTTAAAATAATAACACCACCTCCCAGCAGTGTTGTGAAATAAATATACACAATCTAACATGCAGCTGTCAAAACTATGGCAGCAGAGTCAATAACAGTATTTTATGTGGATCCACAAACTGACATTCCATAGCCATCCTCCTGACAGATTCGCTGTTTCAGCCTACAAATCCCCTTTTCTTCTTTTTTCCTTTAGATGAATGGAGCTGACAAAGCTTCCTTGAAGCAAGATCTCACATCCTGCTATTCAGACTTAATTAAGTCTCTTAGGACTCCTGGACTATGAGAATAATCCAGTCCCACAGGGTATCCCGGGAAGTCCAGGCCAACCAGGCTCAGACCTCTGTGCGAACGTGACGAGTTAAGTCCGTTCTTGCAGCTCAGGGCAACAACCGTGTAGTAAGAACTGCAAGGCTGAGCTGGGGGAGAAGTGCCACGGGAAATGGGAACACTCGGGTTTACTAGTCCCACGTGGGCCTGTTTGGGCAGGGAGTCAGAGGAGGAAGTGGACCAGGACATGGGGCTCCAATGCTCTGCTGGCTAAGAGACTCCGCTGGTTCAGACACCAGTAACCAACATTCTCACCATCACCTTTTTTGGCAGACAAGGTTTAGCTTACATTAATGGTTACTTCAGAAGCCTCTTTTACTTCCTAGCTCCACATAAGCCTACACTCTAATTGTACTTCATTTCCTTAATGCAGTGTTAAGTCTTGAGGCTCATTCAAAGGCTGGAAAGAACATTAACTGCTTTGTATGTATTTTTAGGAGACATTTTGATGGCATTTTATCATGGAGCTCAGACTTCTCCCTCTAAAAACAACTAAGTTGTCAACATGATTAAAATATGAGCATTAAATCCTTTAAAGCATTTATTTAAGTTTGTGACTAGGAATAGGAGAGTTGTTTGGATTTGGAGACACAGGACATCCAAATCTGTGCTATGGTTTAAAAGCTAAAAATAACTTTTACTGAGAAAAGGTCACTGGACCTTCATAACCTATCTACAGGTCCAAGACTAGAACCCACTAATAAAATCATAAATATTCTTTGACAACTTTAACACAATTCAGATCTAAAATTATCTCATACATATAAATTTTAAAAATGTGATCTTTTGTTACTGATTTCCCTCAAATGCAGCAATTTCATTCATGTTTATGAAAGAAATAAATTGCTTTTGAGCAGGGAAGAGATGCAATGAATTGAAATTGAAAATCTGACAAGTTTAACACAAAACCTGTTTAACACATTTGTTCAGATTTGGTAGAGCACAGCCTCTTTCTCTGCAGAGCCATAAAGCTATGGAGGAGCTTACACAAAACTCCAGGGGTCAAGCCCACAAATCATCACTCAAACATTAGCCTCCATAATGCAAACATTCCTGTTCCTTATAAGGGTTTTTATAAGATATTTGAATAAGAATTACTTTCAGAAAACAGACTCGGGCACGATGACTGGATACTAAACAGAAGTTTAGGTATGGAAGTGCTACTGCAGCTTCAAAACACAACCAGGTTGCAAAGAATACCACCAGACCTCTACACTTCTCTGGAAAATAGAGAGGATCCCAGCTCTCCGGCAGCAGCCTACAGGACCCATGAAGTACCAGCAGATGGTGCTCTGAAAGCAGGCAGGTTTCAAACAGAAATCAGCTTTTATGAATCTAAATTTGACAAGCACTAGCTAGAAAATATCTTCAGTGCAGATATCACAGTAATATAATGAACTATTCCTTCCTTCAGAGAAGAATACAGCACAATAAAAGGGCAATTTCCTCCCTAACTCATCTGCTTTCAGGTGATGCTGCTTTCATTATAATAGCACTGCTTTGTTTCAAGAGCAAAAGTGCCAGTCATCACGCAGCAATCTCCTCCTTACCCATCAAAATGTCTTCAAGACATCATTCCTTCTTGATACTTCACAGATTTGCCTTGGAGGCAAGAACAGTTCAAGTCATTCCTTTATGAAACCAAAGACATCTCAGTGTTGTCAGAAATTGTGAAAAATTTGGATGCAAGATTCCAGTGCCTCCTCTTTTCCTCCTGCCTGGCAGCATAAAATTGTATTGACTGAATGAATCTTACAATTTATTTCTTTATATATATTCTCTATTTAACAGTTTCCAGAGTAGGACTCCTCCTCACAAGATTTCAGCATGTACAGGTGCAGTTACACAGCTGAAGGAACATAGAGCACCACGTAAAATGAGAGTGTAACACTGGAAAGCTGCAGTGGCATCACTAGAAGAAGAAATTGGCAATAAAACAAATCAAGCTATTAAATTTCATTTATAGCAAGTAACAGAATTAATGCTATATCAATATAATAGGTATAACATGAGTTTTACGTTATAAGATTGCTATGAAAAATCACCATGGACTAAAACATAGGCCACAGCTTTAGATGCTCCTCACAGAATGAAAGTGCTTCTACCTGATTAAACTAATAATTTCTTTTAACTTCTGTCTTCACAAATTTCTACCTATGAAGCTTCATAAGCTGCTACATGAGCTTTTACCTTCTACCTTAACACAACAGGAATGACTAACATTCAACCACAGTCTTCTCCTGGAGCAGCAGCCCGAAAATATTTAGGACTCTTGCTTTTTCTGGTTTTGTCGAAACAAAAAAGTTTTCTCTGCTTTTCTGACAGCAGGCAGGGAGGAAACAAGGCCCAGCACACCATCTCTGACCTCCCACCTTCCACCACTGGGTCCCCAAGTCCTCAAAAAGGCAAGGCAATGTCTCCTCACTGAGAGCAGGGGAGGGATCCACCAGGATGCACAAGAGGAATGTGCCAGGACCAGCCAATTGCTCTGCCCAGGCTGGGCAAGACTTACTGATCCAATACATGAATAAAATAAACAAACAAAAAAAAGCCCAAAACCCACTATGTGTTTCTACATTCGTTTATTTACAGAAGTTTATTTCATAACACGTTCACTAAACCAGGAGCCGAATCTCCCTAACAACATAAAATAAGGTGTGAGGTACTTGCTTCTCTCTTTGGCTTAGGAATCATGCCAGCTTTAATTAAATATTTAATCATTAGATGCCTCTCTAAGGACTCTGGAGACTTGAATTTCCTGGACCACCCCAGGATTTTGGTCCGTGATGAGGCATCCCAGCTGTCAGCAGGGAGATGTATCAGCAGCAGAGGGGAAGCAAGGGCAGTGCAAAGCCCTGGAATGACCAGAGACAACGTGTCTGGGCTGGAGCAGCAGGGACAGACAGGGCTGTGCTGGAAGAGAGGAAGGAGGAAGGTCTGAGCTGCTGGTACCTGAGGCAGAGCTGCTGAGGGAGTGTCTGAGAAGAGGTGTGCAGGAAACATTGAAGGATGGGAAAGAGAACGGGAGTGCAGTACCCTGGATTGGTGCAGTCTGGGAACAATGGGAAACAAGAAACTCCTTACATCACACCACTAATCCTAATTAACAACCTTGGATATCAAAGACTTAACTTGTGTAGGGCATGAGCTTGACACTCCTGTTGGTTTGGATGAGCTCAGGCCACCACTGCCTGCACACAGAGCAGGATTTCAGCCTCAAGGACTGCAGCTACCCCTGACTCCACAGCAGCTCAAATCTAAGCACAAGCCTCAGATACCAGATGTGTGGGGGTTTTTTCACATAGAGAACATCTCTGGTTTTGACAGAAGAATTTAATAGCAACGTTTCAGTTTCCTCTTACAATTTAGTTCCAAATTCACATTAAATACTTGTAATTTCTCTCTCTATTGATTTGTGATCAACATGAAGCAGAACACAACCTCACTTATTGCACCAGAACACTCATTTTTTTGCTGTATCAACAGAATAATTCATGTTTTGGTTTAGTACTCATTAGTTTCTATGGTCTCTCCCTCATCATTAAACTTCTCTCTGATGCCTTGCTTGATTTTAACAGGAGCTTAAATCAGTAAAGGACTGTGAACTCTAGGCCAGGTCTGGTTTTGCTAAGATTTTTTATACTATTGCCTGTAAAATGTTTCTATCTGTTTCAAAGTGAAAGGTCAAGAATTATCATGAGGTTGTTTCCTCCTAGTGAAGGACTAGTTTCCCACTAATTCATTGATTTGCATGCAATCTGAAAGTTCCCCTTGCTTAATATCTTTGTCAATCCCAAACCTTTCATTACCTTGATGAAGAAAATACATGATCTATCATTTGACACTGTTCCTGCATTAATATTTCCATCATCTCCACTGCAGTTAATTGTCTTTATTTTTTTCTCTTGGAGTAGTGGCTAGAGGCAACAGGTTATGTTGCAATATTGCATATGTGAGATATTATCTCAACTGGAACTGAAGCAATAAACTGACATTTGCTTTCTGCCTCCGTTTCTCGGACAAGGGCGTGCCTTAGGATCATAGGTCAGCCTTAGGGTCTCAGTATGTACATTTCCCCCCTTATGATTAATCTTTCAGGTCTTCATCTATAACAGAAAGATATTCTTTCATTCCCCTGGAACATTTTACCTTTAGCTCTATTTTATTTTCAATCCTCTATGACATCGTTTCTATCAACTTCTACTGGTACAACAGACCCCTCCAGCACAAAACCCTAGGACATGATACAGAATATTAATTCCTTTTCTGACCACACCAAAAAGGAAAACCCTGAAGTGGGAGCAGCAGGCAGTGGATTTAGACAGTTTGTTCAATAAACAAGAGGAGCATTTTGGAGCTGCAGAGCACATTTCAGCTAAGGGTCTCAAAACATAAAATAAGTTTCTCAAGAGCCTTGCTGAGATAGGGTTATGTGAGGTTCATTTAATTAAGATTTAGTTGATAAATGAGAGTAATGTTTGCATTTTTGCAGAGGAAATCATGACAGTGACAACTAACCATATTTCTCATTCATTATGTGAAATTTGTGATGCTTCTGGAGCAGAATTTTATAATAAGCTGTGAAGACAGCCATGGATAAGCTTCTTCACAACAGACAATGTCCAAAAACCTACAACTCTATTATGTCAAACCATAATTGATTTCATATTGACTAGTGGTGTCACAAATTCGGGTCAAGGCACTGAGGTGCAAAACACACCACAAAAGCAGAGACGAGAGCAATTATGTGGAAAATAAGTGACAGGATCATTGAAACAACTTTATCCGATATTTCATGGGAAGATTACTTGCCATTCAGGCAGAAAATGTATGCCAAAAAAATCCTTAAACTAGGAAAACAGTTAATTAATACACTCACATTCACAGATGGTTTAATCAAGTACAGCCTAGATGACTGAAAATGTAACTGTTTGTTACTGTGAGTAAAAGACATCAAAATAAATCTTCAGCATTAAATCCTGACATGAATATGGACCTTCTAGTAAGCGAAAAGTTCCCAATAAAATTAGCATAGGCATTTCTTGACAATTCAATTAGCTTAAAGGAAGATATCGTTTTACACAGATCAGCAACGATCTATCACTTTTAGGAGCCAAAACCCCACTCAAATTTACCACTAAAAACATTAAATAGTGTATACATCAGGCAATATACAAATTCCAGTAACTCCATTGCTACAGAATATTACCAGATTATTAGTAAAATGCATGTTGATAAGCACACAAACAGATAAATGGATATCAGCTTATTTTTTAAAAAATGTTTAGGGAGATTTGAAAATGTCTTTGACCATTTTTCACGTAATAATTTCATGTAAAGTCAATCTTCACCTATACTTAGGCTACATGCTATGTCTGCTTACACACCCCCTGCCTAAACTGGGAACATCTCCAAGAGGGAAAACTTACCTTGTAAATAAATACCAAATAAATACAGAAATATCAATGTCTCTCCTCTCTCCCAACATCTCTGTTGTTACTAACACAGGCAGAAAGCCTGGGCCCACTAGAAACAAACCTACGAATCCACCTGGGAGCTCCCCTTTCCCTTCCAGCACGTTCCCTGGCATGAGGAGCCCACACCTTGGCATCCCAAACGCTCTCCTAGCCCTGCAAACAGCATGCAAGAGCTGGGGAGGCAGAGCATCATCTCTCTGACTTGGGATAGCAAAAGAAATTGGGGCTTTCCAAATCGTTTTGGAAAGTAGAAAGCCTTTGGGAGAGTGAAGTGGAAGAAAGTTTAGGTTCTGCGTGGTGCAGGCAGAGTGGATCTGGCTCAGAACTGTCTTGGTGGGCTGAATAGTCCTGAGACATTCATGATAGCACCCCTGAAAATGGAAGCATGGGTCTGTGGAGCTGCCCTGCAAATAGATCAAAACTGTTTGATTAAGGTGGTGGAAATACAGAATTTCCTGTTTGCTGTGGAAAAAAGACACATCAATCTCATTAGTCTACAGTGGGGGTTAAAAACTGGGACAATGAAAAGGGGGAAAGTTAAATCATGGAATCACAGAATGGCCTGGGTTGAAAGGGAAACCAAAGATCATTTAGCTCTAAACACCCTGCCATAGGCAGGGACACCTTTCACCAGACCACGGCTCTCAGAGCCTCATCCAGCCTTGGACACTTCCAGGGATGGGGCAGCCACAGCTTCTCTGGGCAACCTGTTCCAGTGCCTCACCACCCTCACAGGGAAGAATTTCTTCCTAATATTTTATCTAAATCTGTTCTCAGTTTGAGGCCGTTCCCCCTTGTCCTGTCACTCCATGCCCTTGTAAATAGTGTCTCTCCATCTCTCTGCAGGGAGCACACAGGGCTGTGTTATTGCTGTCCAGTCAGTCGAGGGCTCCCACTAGTGTTGCTCTTTATTTCAGCTCCATCACTTGAATAAGGAACTAAAAATAAGGGATTATTAAAGAGAAGGAAAAGTACAGTAAGAAAAAGCAGCTGTCATACTGGTTAGGCTTCCCAGTTACTTTCACACTCAATTTTAAACTCATCAGTTTTAAACCTGATCCATGCTGTCAGCTCCTCAAAGCTTACACAATCTGCTAATTTCCTGGTGAAAATATTCAGATGCCATTATCGGCACCCAGTGAAGAACTGCAACACTTTGTGAAGAACTACCAGTGAGGCAGGTTTTAGCTGACACCTTCAGAATGGCTCTGGAGATGGATGGAGATCGAGGTCATTTGTCACCGCTGTCTGTGTCTGCTTTTAGGGGTGTCCATGAGCATGCTATGCCTGGTCCTCAAAATACATGGTGGTGGGATACAGAAAGGATCTGGAGCCAAGGGCAAATCCATCTGGCTAAAACATTTAATGTGTGGGATTCGTTGTTTTTGCTTCAAATCAAAGCTCGAAGTTGAAGATCCTGCTCTTAAAAACAAGTCATGCAGAACTGACTTTTGGATTGGGCAATAGCAGGTGACATTAGGAAATGAAGGTCCTGGGAGCAGAGTTAAAGCTAGAAAGTAGATTTTTCCACAGCTGACTTCTTAGGATGGTTCGTATTAGATAGTCAGCAATTTGCATTGCTTGATAATAACACGTACTTTTCTCCAAATATTTTTATGTAGCACTGACAATTTTGACTGTTGGAGCCTTCGTAATGTTCCAGCAAAGTCCACAGCTTCAGAATTATATCTTCTAACACACTGAAGTACATCCCTGACTTGGATTTTCTTTTCTAGCAAACATGATGAGCACACAAAGAATAAGTGCTACTAACTGGGGAACTATGAGCTTTTTGGTCTGTGTGTACTGAAATTGGATATCTGAATAGGAAGGGACCACAGGAAGAAATTTTTACTTTTGGACTAGATGAAGACATAAGGCACAGTTAACTTCTTCGTATTTTAATTGAAATCTGCATCTAGTCTGGAAATTCCAGGCTCATATCCTGGATCCTTTATTAAATAGATATTTTATATTTGTTCCCTGTGCATCATGAGTGGCTGGCATGACTTGGGAGAGCAACCAAACTGCTTTCTGCTAGTACTCAGGAGACCACTGAGTAAATTGAAAAATACCAACTATTTTACATTTTAAAATTCTGGGGAAAAAAGCCGGGAGATAAAACCCACTTGAACATACAAGAGAAAGATTTCTGACTCTTCATCTCTCTTGGCACAAGAGCACAACCAAATGCACAGTTCAGAAAGAGAAAGCCACACAAACCCAGATGAAAGACGACAAACATTTTGTGTGTAAACATGCAGCAACAACCTACCTAATACATGGTCAATTTCCTGATTTCTTTTTTTTATTAAACCTTTAGTTCAGGCTTCTGTACATACATATTTTTAAGTACCTGCTATTTACCAAATATATTAGGACAAATTATCTGTGGGACAGCAATTAGGTAAGAACTGGGGAAGAAGCTGTGACTTTAAAGCACCAATTCCCTTCCCAGTAAAAAAATGGAATTCTACAAGCAAGTGTCAGGCCAACATTTATAGCATTGATATTGTAGATGCTGCCTCATACATTTTTTACTGGGGACATTAATTTTCAGTTAGGTATTAAAATAATGGAAATTATTTGAACCTGTTTAAAAGATGAGAAAAAAAGAAGACTTCTGGGCCCCAGGAAATCCACGAGTTCTGCCCAGGGTAACCTTTGGACATGCCAAAATCAGTGGCAAACCTTTGATTACTTACTACTGGAGGGGTGGCACTGCCCAATGTTGAGGACCATTAATCTTCCCAGATGCCCTACATAGGGTACAGCCTGTATTGCCCTGAATAAATTATTTTCTTTTCTAAAAAAAATATTTCCTGCCCCTTGAACTGCAAAGAAATGCTTTTTTTTCCTCTTGATACATTTAGGCCCTAGTCCACTGCACATTTGAGACAGTCAGAGCTCTTTTTCTTACTTTTCTGGAAGTTGTCTTAGAAAATAATATAAGACATATAAGTAGATTTATGGGCATATGTAGCATTGCTGCCATTAACAGAAGTATAAAACTTCCTTGTGCCTCCAGGCCTACCACACACCAAGTTTTGCATAAACAAATAGTAGTTTCTTTTTTAATCTTCCTGAACTTGTGTTTATTTAAAGTTATCCACTTTATCAAAGGAGGGATATGTACCAGCCTCTTTAAAAAAAAATAAATCTGAGAGAAAAAGGTCATTCTCTTGAGTTTGATTTAAAGGAGGAGTAGTAAAAAATTAAGATTAACTGAGAAGTGTGATGTTGTTACTGAACCAGATCAATACTACACTGTCTTCCTTTTTCCACATCTTTATAATAACACACGCTTTTTTGTTTTTCAAAATAGATCTTGCACTTTTTCTTCTAAAAAGGGAATCAAGATCAATTAGCCTTGAACTTTCAAATCACTTTTTTTCAACCCTTAAAGGGATTTTTCAAGTTAAAGAAGGCAAAGTTACTTCCTTGTGACCCAGAATATAACTTCTTTATTAGGTGTACCCAGGGTTTCCATTTACAGCACCAGACCAATGAAGATTATCACCAGCGATCATTTCCAGACAGGAATTGTGGTCTTTGAGGAGTAGACCTTGATTATTTTTTTACCAGAGATAAAAACACTACTATAGCAGATTCCATCCTGCTGCAACAGGTTTGCTTTTCCAAATCACCTTGCCCTTCCCAAGCGCCTCAGGAGCACAAAGCCAGAAATGTCCAGAGTTTCACAGTGGAGCAACGGGAGGAGGAAAAGCCTCTGCCTGCTCCTGCCCATTCTCTCTGTCCCCAGGAGGGGGAAGCCGAGTTCCACCAGTTGCAGAATTAAACTGCAACAGATTAAGTGAAGTGTGGGTTGGTTTCTTTTCCTTCACATCAGCTGCTCCTATGCTTGCTCCCATTAAGAGAGTTGACATGCTCTGAGCGTCCCTGCCTAGGCTCCCCCACTGTGGGTCATCATCTTTCTATCCTCACTGAGAATGCTCTAAATTTTGGGTCAAAGAGGATTTTTTTATTTTTTTTTTCTAGGAAATTTTGCTCTTGAGCAATAGGAGCACGAAGCTGACATGAACCACACTGTCTTTCTGGCTCTCGCCTCACCCACAAAAAGGCACTGCTCAGAGCTTTAATGAGGCCTCCTGAGCACAAAGATCAGCTTCAATTAACGTGAAATGCAACTGTTTTATTATCCAAGGCCAGCAGCCTGTCTGGAGGGTTCTTCTCCGTAATGAGAAGGATCGTGCTACTTCGAGATAAGGCCACTTTCACTGCTGGAAATGAGGAGGATGATTCAATTGCCAGAACACTTTCATGCCGTCGGAGACACCTTGATCCCCAGGTCCACCTTGCACCTCCAGAACCAGTCTCCAATGCCCAGGGCATCTGTCCCGGCCCCACTGCCCACCTTTGGGCAGCCAAATCCTCCGCTTGGACATGATGCCTGCCCACCCTGCACGGCAGGGTTTGGTCTGTGGGCAGGCGTGAGATGTGAGCAGCACACAGGGTGCAGGCTGAAGCGTGGGATTCCGCTCAGAAAATGAAACCTTCTCATGAAGTTCTGTAACCACAACGAAGTGCTGGCTGTGTGTGCATCTGCAGGGTGTAAAACCATTAATTCTGAAGCTGTTACCTACAGTTGCAGCTGCTCCAACGATACAAAGCTCTTGTCGCTTTATTAGGAGCTTCTCAGGCCTCAAGGAGCTCGGAGTAACAAAGGACAGCTGTGTTGAGTGGATCATTTATTTTTCAAAGGGAGGGCAGGCTGCCTGCAGACAGGGAGTGATTTCCCCACGCTGAGGAGGAGCCTCGCTGCCAAGCAGTGGCTCAGCCTCCACGGTTCAGACCTGTCCTCCTGGGAAATCTAAGCCAAAAGCTCATGCCAGATAAGCACATATTACTGTCCTCAGTGGACAACTTCAAGCACTCAGACGATTATGCAAAGCAATTTTTTAATTCAGAGCAGAATCATCTTTGAGAGGTGCCTGCTTTGATCTGCCTGAGGGCCAAAACCTGTGTCCTTTCCCTTTCGATATTACTGGAAAAGGTAAAGGTGATCACACCTGGGAAGCCTTAAGGTCAGCAAACAAACATGGTATGAAATCATGGATTAACTGAGCACATACTGCCCACTGGTTTTAATGAGGAAATAGCACATGCATTAGAAGTAGATATTACTCCTGCTACACTGTGGTATGCACACAGAGCTGCCCCTTTTCTAGTGCATTACAATTAGCCTAAAAATTTGACAAGAAATGACAGATTTTTTAACAACTATTTAGCAAAAGATGTCCAGGTTCTCTTGCACTATAGTATTTCTCACTGGGTGTATTAGTCATGAACTTTTAACTCATCCTGGTTTCAAGCCTTCCTCGAAATAACCAAAAGCAAGCAAAGCAAAAGACAGAAAAACCTTTTTTTATACCAAAGACTTGGAGAACATTTTTTGCTTCCTAGTTCTCTGCTGTGTCTTTCTGTACATCTGTAAAATGCACAGAGTTTTGGTTCTTGTGGGAAAGGCAAGTACACAAGCAGTACATAGTATTGTTGACCCAATAGTATTGTTGTGTTTTCCTAATGGAAAAAAAAACCCACCTCCTTATTGAGTATAACACATCAGGGAGCAGAAAACTGATTCTGTGCATGCCAATTTTTGTATAAAATTAAATAAAATTTGGCACTGTGATTTATATTTCCAATATAGAAGCAACCGCTTGAATATAAGGGTTTCTAAGAGCATACAAGGTTTAATGATATACAAGACTCACTGCAACTGCCTCCATTCCAGAAGCTTATATTTCCCATCAAGAAATGCTGACTATTTTCTTCCGCATTAATGCAATTCAATGCAACACAAATTATTCTTTTAAACTATTTTTTTAATTATGCCTGTTGGAAAAATCCTTACATATATGGAAGCTATGTTAACATTGTGCAATTCAGTGTCTGACTGCATCCATGCTCATTTCCCTGCCAGTGCCAGGGCCAATGCCAATAACAGCTCCGTGGTGTAAACCCTGTGCATTTGATTCTGTGGCACAGCAATTCAAAGTCTGGGGCTCTGGGTAATGGAAATTATTTTTATGCTAGTCTTTCTACTAGTACTATGTTTTTAATCTAAAAAAGAGTCACTTTAGATTAGATACAAGGAACAAGTGTTTTAAAAGTGGTTCTGTGCTCAAGAAATGACTGGATGTGGCATTTAGTGCCAAGGTCTAGTTGACAGGGTAGTGTTTGGTCAAGGGTTGGACTCGATGATCTCAGAGGTTTTTTTCCAACCTTAATGATTCTGTGATATAACGAGGGTGGTGAAACACTGGAACACGTTGCCCATATAGGTGGTAGATGTCTCATCCCTGGAAAACATGGCTCCGAGCAATGTGATTTAGGTGAAGGCGTTCCTGCTCATTGCAGGGGGTTGGACTAGGTGACCTGTAAAGTTGCCTTCAGCCCAAACTATTCTATGATTCCATGACTCCATGCCTTTCCTGGTCACGTCAACAAAAAGGTGAAAAGACTGTTTTTGTGATGCCAAACACATTAACCCTTCACACAGGCATGTTCTTCACCACTGGGGTTGGTAAGCGCTGCACAGACAACCTGGTTTGGGGTTGGCAACTGTGGGAATGGCAGCAGATCCAGCACACAGTCCTCTCTCTCCCTCTTAATTTTCTTTATTTTCAGGGTCTCTCTGGAGTGACTTATGTAACAGACTTGATTAATCCTATGCAAATTTTTGCTTGTACGTTCTTTTTGTATGTGCATTTTTATTATATATTTTTTTTTGTGCACCTACAGACACCACCAGATTTCAAGAGAGGGTGTGCTCTCTGCCACAGTACCATACCTCAAGGACCCTGTGTCACTTACAAATACCGAGCACATCCCAAAATTCATCTCAGCCTTTTCCTGGATCTCATCCAGACCCAGGGCCTTAAAGAAACTTGCTGCTTGGTGCAGTCTGTGGCCTTGTGCTGGCCTTGAATGTTCCCCCAGCATTCTCTCCCTGACACATATCATTAAGCCAAACCTACGAAAATCTTTATACATGTTAGAAGTGGCATATTTGCTCTCAAACAACATCCACTGAGGTATTTTTCTATACTCAGAAGATTTGGGAGACTCTTTTTGTGAGCTCAAGCCAGCGAGCACTTGTGTGCCCTGTGTCCTTCCTTGCCTCCTCCCCGTGGCCTGGAGTGTGTATCAGTGCTCACAGCTCCTGGAAGTGTTGTGGGGCCAATCCTCTGGGTATGTGTGGATAACCTTGATTTACTGGGCAAAAACAAGCAGCTTCTTGCCTCTTTAAACTACTCAGTACTTTAAAGTACTCAGAAAACCCACTGCTTCCCCTCATTACTCATGCTCAGAGTTTGGAGAGGTCTTTCCCAACTGATGCACATTTTGTCCTTTAGGGTGACAATGTTTTCTCTCCCTTAAAGGCTGCCCCAAAGGCTCTTTAAGCCTTTCAGCTCCTGGCCTAGCTGGGGGCAGCAGCCTCTGCAGTGCCTCTCCAGCCAAAACATCAATCACTCATTAGATTAAACATCCATTTCTCCAAGAATTTCAATGCTTTTATGAGGAATAGGTGATCCTAATTACAATTCTTTGTAATTTCAATTCTTTGAAACCAGGAACGGCTCTGTATCCGATTAAAAGAACTATAAACCATCCATGTAAGTTAAAGCATTGTAACTTTATTCCTGCTATTACAGTATTGTTTGTTGGAGAAGCCCAACCCCACAGAGTTGGGATGCTGATTCTCAGAAAGCTTGAGAGCCATCTGCTCATGTTGGCTTCAGCAGAGATCTCTTCACCAGAGAAGGTGGCTGCCCCATCTAGCTCACAGTACAAAGATTATGTCAAATGGCATCACTGCCCCACAGAGCATTAAAACCTGGCTGACACTGTAGCCTGAGAATTGCACACGATTGTGCATTTTTCTCTTTTTAAAGAAAAGGGCTTGACCGTACAGAGGTGTCATGCAAATAAAATCTTAACTTGATAATCATGGGAAACAACACATCATCTGTTTAGAGGTGACCAGCCCGGGGGTTTATGTATGTTTAGGAGTCCTCCAGGCACCTACACACCGGTTATTGTACCTATAGCTGTCGAGTATTTGAGGCCAAACTTGGGTTTATAGTTTGGCACCCCTAAGAAGCAGTTTAAATGTGGATAAAATGGGTTTGTCATGACTGCAGTGGCTTAGTTCAGAGCTGCTCCTGGAAGACCGCACCAGAGCAGCTGCTCAGCCACAGGGGCTAAGTGTCCAGGGGCAACAGAGTGGGCTGTCTCACTTCTGGCCCTAGTTTTTATGGTGAAACAGCCGGCTCTTCCCACCATTCTCTTAGCTTATTATTGAAGAATAATGTCTACCCTTTTATCTGTAGGTACTTTAGAACTGTATTAGGATCTGATCCTCTGGCTGACCAGGTCCTATAACTTCCTTGGTCTGGGACTCTAAATTTTTCTCACCTAATCTGAAACTTCACAGTATTGTCCCCAGGCTGAAAGAGTCAAAGACATCTCTTGAGTTGGCAGAGATATTAATAATATCCTAGACAGGATTGCCTCACATTTCCTGCATTCCCTGAATTTTTTTTTCCTTAAGAACAAGTCTCTTCCCAGAAACACATCTCATAATGAAATTATCACATAAACTGCAAAGAGTTTCTTCATGATTGCCCTAAGCTTGGTATACAATGAAAATCTGCTAAAACATTTTGAAGTCTTCCCTTGACAAATAAAATATGCTTATTTTAATTCTTCAAAGCTGTTGGAAGACAATAAGGTCACATATTTATTCAGCTAAATCACAAGCAGACAATGCTTGTTTGGGCACAATCGTGACTAAGTTTCAGTATCTACTTCTGCCACAGTCACTAGAAAAACATGCTTTTAAAATGTGCTAAAAAACACTGTAAACATTCCTACTACAGTAGAGTCATATTTGATAAAACTGTCTGCTGGCATGCTTGAAAAATGGACCTAACCAAGTCTTCCCTGGTTTGGATTAATAATACACCCCAGTGCTACGGGAACTGCTCAATTAACATTTGCAAGTGTACGGTACATGCATAAAGCCAGCACTGACTAACACACACTGCCTCTCAGGCCAGGGGCTGTCCAAAATATATGAGATTTCTGAGGCATTTCACTATTATGTCCTGGATCAGTTCTCACTGAAGTAAATAAGATCTCGATGACTCTCAGTTTTCTTGATTCAGATCTAGACTGCAGCTTTGCTTATTCGTATTTCTTCCATGGTGCTGTAAAAAAACACACCTTTTTTTCCTAACGCAACCATATTATTGTCTTTTTTTTTACATTGTTTTTGTGCTACTTCATTAGCTACACAGAGACAGAGTTTATGCTAATTTTTGTGGTGATTTACTAGACCACTGAGGTCCTGATTCTGTAAAGAACTTATTGAAGTAGTCCCACTGAACCCTGTATGTACTCAATTATAAAACCTACTTGCCCGGGGGATGGAAACTTCCATCATTACCCATCAGGTCTTTTACATAAACATTAGCATATAAAACTAATTTTCTCCTTAGTATTTTCAAACACTTACCTTAACAATGATTATTTATAACCAAGAATAGCTAAAAGTGTCTGATTTGGAGAAGACCATACAGGATTGTGAATATCAGAAAGGAGCAAGAGTTCTCAGTCCACAAGTTTAAAGCTTTGAGTCTTGGTGAATTAAGAGAAAAATCATCCTGTAAACATACTTCAAAGTATTTAATCTTGTTTCTAATGGTGTAATTGCAAGGTTTTTCACATCTGAATAGAAATAGGGTAATAAAAAGAAAATACAGTCTCCTGAGAGCTGACAGGAAAACAAAAAATTATTTCAGTGTAACCAGTACAATTCCACCTGTATGCTACTGTTTTGTTCTGGGCAATCTCAATTCCCATCCAGCCTGACAACAGATGAGAAGCAGACACTTAACCAAGACAACCACATTAAATTACAGCTACGCTATTATTTTACTGGATAATTGCAAGAGGTATTTGCTTTCAGCACTTGAGGAAAGGCCGCACAAAGCACTCTCAAAGCAAGCACCACGGCCAGCTGGGAGGAGACCGAGCTCTGCTGGCACCTTCTTGTGGTCAGACCCACACTAACTCACCTTGTGGCCTTGTCCCTGGCTCGAAGTCTGTCGCCTTTTCAGCAAAGCCTGTTGCTGAGGCATCAGCGCAGACAGTGACCAGCCTCACAAACCTCTCTCTTCTCAGCATGGTACACCCCATCAGCAGAGTAATTACCCTGCCTGTCTCTGAATGCAACTTCAAAGGCAGCCCAGCCATACAGCCAACCATAAATTCAACAGCTGGACCTCATCAGAGCACCCACATCCAGTGAAACACCATCAATTTCTGTAACAAATTAATAACATGCTCTTTAGACACTTTCTCAGGCTGCCACTGGTCAGCAGAAAGTTAACTTTTTCTAGAAAGTATGACTCAGACAGAAAATGCTCAAGGCCATGACTCTAGAGCAACAGATATCCTCCTCTGCGGGACTCACTTTCCTTTTAATGAGTTCCCAAAGATTTTTTTTTTACTTGCAGTGGGAACAAGAAGAACGCCAGATGAAATCTTCTTGGGCAAGACCATACCAGACTAACCCCACACAAAGCCATAGTCAGAGAATGAACCAAAGATAAAATTCTTAGTTACAATTAAAGCACGCTATTGGGGGTAATACAGGCAGAAATATGTCTAGGAGACATGGGGATATAAACAGTCCACACAGCTTACTGAAGTATGAAGTTGGCTGGAAAAAAAAGCTACTGGCACTGAAACTTACTTAGAAATGGAGAGACTAATGCCCTGATTAATCCCCGGGAGGTAGTAAAGCTACAAACACTTGTAATACATGTCAGATGTATATCTAACTTTGCAGTCTTAAATAGCAGAAATTTCAGCGACAGAAATATCCCAGATACTCTTAAATGATTTCCACTGCTGCCAAAGCTAGCAACGCTCCTTTTAGGAAGGAGTGCTGCCCATCAGTCTGGCAGGGAATGGTTTTGGCACTCGGGCGCTTTCACAGACCCTCGCAGCCGGTGGCTGTGCTCGCTCAGAAGCGCGCAACACCCTCTTCAACATTTTCCACTGTGTCACAGAGTAGCTGCTACACCATTTTCGCCTGTGCTCTCACAGCCTGTTCTGCTTTTGTGGCTGTGTGGGTGGACAGGCATGGGCAGCCCCTGAGAGGCTCGGCGAGGAGCCCGTGCCCGTGTGAGCGCCGGCAGAGGAAGTCGCTCCGCATGCACGCTCCACTGAGACCCTTCCAACTGTGATTCCAGGAAAACCTTGCATGGCCCTGCGTGGAGAAACAGGTGTCTGGGCAACTGAAAGCTCCTACCTCACATGCTCTAGCAGTTTTCATCCCAGCAGATTAAAATCCGACTGAAAAATCTCTGTATGGCAGGCAAAGTAAGAAATTAATGTCTGCTGAATTCTGAGTTGCTTCGGTGATGTGTGTTGTGTTGCCAATGTATTCCTGTGGTTTTCATCCCCACTGCTTTCTTTCCTGACCTTCTGTGCTCCTGAGTGGAGGTTCTCATAAAGGAAATGGTCAACAGAAAGACACAGCTTTTTGACAACATGTCATCTCACATTTCTCGTAGATCCATGCCGGCCTCGTGCACACATGAATACACACGTGCATTTCCCTTGCCATAGTCCTGATATCCTGAAAGCAGAGCACAATATGGATTCCACAGTCTGGGTAGATATATGAGCAGCAGGCAGGAGAAATGGAATTCCCTCACTCCCCTAAAATACAGTTAATGCACAACCTGGCCCATTTGAAAAGCAAAAATTAAAACAAAACAGAACAAACAAACAAAATAGGAACACTTTAAAAAACCTCAATACTTTCTCTAAAGCAGTCTTATGAGCTATTATGTTAAGGGCAATGCTTCTTTCTATCAAGGATGATGTGTTATACACTGAGTGGGGGTGAAAACCACTAGGGCAAGAAAAATAATCCCCAACCTTTCTTTTAGTTCACAGACAAGTTGCAAATTCTTCCCAGCAAAGTTCTTAATCATCAGTTATCTTGTCTCCCGCAGCCAAAATACTCTAAATCTTAAAAACAGACATTAAACAAACACAATTCTTCGGGAAGATGTGCAACAGCACACACTCTTAAGGAAATGAAATAAAACTGATTGCAACAAGGGAAAAGACCACTTCTGAGAGGAGATGTGTCAGTCCCTGAAACAATCACTCATAGAAGCCCAAACATCACTTAGCAGCTTTTTTTCTCCTAACAAAACTCCCAAGGATTTGAGAGGGAGGACAAACGAGGGACACAGCTGCACATACATGAGCAATACTTAAAGAGGAGAATAGAAGGTATTACATCTCCTCATTCACACTACAGAGAAACAACTCTTAACAGGCGCTCTAGAAATCGAGGCCTGTAATCTCTTAAACATTCAGAATAGGACCTTAAATCATCTGGTGAAAGCCGTCTCTCAGCAAACTCAGACCTCAAAGGCCGAATGACTGCACAGAGCTTTCAATTATAAAATAAATATTTGTCTTTACAAGGGCAACATTTCCCTGTTTTCACTTATAGCACGAACTAGCACACTTTAAAAAAAAAAAACTTCCTGTATGACCAAGAACATTTCACCTGTCTGTATTTAAGACTCTTTTTAAAAATTATCTACTGGTCAAAAGAGCAAATTATTTGTATTTTTTTAATAATAAAACTGGGGACCACCACCAGGACAAGGATTTGGGTTTTTTCTGAGGCATAGTAAAAATGTAAAGATGATAGAGAAAAGCATGAACTCTGGCCAATCCTTTTTTTTTCTCTTTTCAAAAGATCAGTTCCTACAACATTTAACTTGGAGATTAATTTGGGTTTATTTATGCCAGTCATTTGGTCTTAAAAATGGGTTTACCAGGGGTTTGTATGCCTGCCTGCATTTCAGTTTTTAAGGTTTTTTTACATTTTCTATTTAACATTTTGAGAAGAGCCAGTCCATTGACAGTGCAATGAAAACAGCACTTTCGATGCCCTGCAAAAAATACACAGAAGTGTTCATAGAATAAAAAATTTGTCAGATATGTAGCTCTTATGGAGCAGAGGTAAAGGACCACTTTTAAAATCCATCCATCCTTTTGTACCGACTCATTAATTGTACCGCCTTTGAATTTGGTTTCTGTTCCACCATTCATTGCACCGCTGTACAGGTGGAGAACAGGAGGTCATGTCAATAATTCATCAAACTGCAGAAAAGCGAGAAACAAGAAATGTGATGAAGGGTCAGTGTTCACAAACACATTTCAGAGCAATGCTGTGGCACAAAGCCTATCAAATGGCTGGCTAAGGGAGAGCAGGGAGGAGGTGGCCAGTCTAACAAGACCCTTCACTGCAGCACAGAAATGAGAAGGGAAGCCAAAGACTGGAAGCAAATCCAGGCCACCGCCATGGGAGAGTGAGGAGGAAGCTGTTAAGGGTAAGAACGACGAGCTCTGCGAATGAACCACCAACTGACATGAAATGTCACGTGGATCTGTTTGTCTTGGGGGTGAAACTGGAGATCTTCTTGGAGGCAACACTCTAGCCAAGCATTTGGCTGAGAGTTTTGGGCCCTTTCACTCTGGTGGCTTACAGGAGTCAAAATAGCAGGTTTAATGGTCTCTGCAAAGTCACCATGTCAAACACAGACCCCAAACAAGATAAGAGATGAGTGGGGTACGCGTGGGGGCAAATATGTTGGAGTCCCCCAGCTGGTGTTGCCTCTGCTACTGCCTTTGGGGTCAAAATGATGGTGTCTGAAGGGAGCCTGAGTGGAAGTGGCAGGGAAGTCTGTCAGACCTGGGGGCCAGCCAGCTTTCTTATCATTCTAGTGCAGCATATTCAGAAAGCAAATTCAGGGGGTTTTCTCTGTTCTTTGTGGCAAGGGGAGTTTTGTGGCTGAAACCAACTGCCCCAGGAGCTGTGGGTACGTCAGGTCCCAGAAGTGCTGACCCCTGGGGAACTCGAGGGGCTGGAGCCAGATGGCAGAGCAGGTGGTACTGTGTCCAGCACTCTCTTGAACAAGGTCCCCTCAACTGTCACAAAGTCAGGGATCAATATTTGCTTTGCAGTGCTGGCTGTGCAACACAACCACTCAGATGTTAGTACATCAGCTCTTTGCTTACTACTGGGAGCTTGTACCCCATGTTCCTGCATTGCCCAGAGCAACAGGGTCCCAGTCTTCTCTGGGATCAGGCTCTGGTACAGATCACGAGTGGGTCAGACAGAGTCCCCCTGATCAGAGCTGGAAAAACCTGGTGGTGGCCACAATGGTCTGATGAGGGCTCACACTGGCCCTGAGAGCTTTTGGAGAGTGCAGCTCCCTGCAGAAGTCCATGCCCTTGCTCCTTTGCCTGTCCCTGCTCAGTGTGTGGCCCTGGGGCCTGGAGCAACTCCCCCGCTATGGATTGGGCAAATGAGAAAATCACTCTGAGGAAAGCTGGAGTACTTTCAGTGCACCAGCTGCACGGCAGCTATCTCCCAGGAGTGTGCTGACATGTGGCAAAATTCATCTCCTTTTCTGGAGTATTTCAGGGAAGGAGCATGAGAATTGGAAGTGTCCACAGAGCAGCTGACACCCAGCCAGATCACTTTCTTCTTTACTCCAAGAAAAATGACATCTGTGCCAGTAAACACAAAAACTCATCGTAAATATCATGAATATAGTAGATCATTACCTCTTTTCTCAGAAAAGACCAGTGTCTTCAAAATTTCTCCTTCAGAAACAAAAGTCAGAGCAAATTATGTCTGAAATTTGGCTAGACCAAGATCACATTATTATCTTTAACTGTCACAGGAGCACATGTAGCTCTCTGTGATGTAGATCTTACTTTCCAAATCTCTCTTTTTTTATTCTTCCTTTCTCTCACATTTTTCCCTGCTAAACTCCATGACTAAGAAATACATCAGATGACCTCAAAGGAGAAAACAAAGTGACAATCCTGACAAAAAAAACCTGAGAAATAAAAAGTCACGTATCTCGATCTGAGCTGTAACTGGTACAGCAGCGTACAGCATTACATCATTACACTGCCTGCATTACATCACGCCAACATCAGCGATGGGAAAACAACAAAGAGACCGGATTGCAATATTAGCTGGAGACAAGTAGAAGGAAAAAAGAATTAAAGAGGTTGTGAGAGCCAGAATTAAAACATCGCAAAATAATCCATATATGCAATCAGTGGTGAAAGAAGTTCGGGGCCGGCACCGGGGGCCGGAGGAAGATGCTGGAGGGCTGATCACCAGCTGATGAGCCAGGCAGTGTTGCTTCTTTGTTTGCTTTCTGGGGCAAGCCCTTGCCCTGGTGTGAAAGGAAGAAGGAGACTGCACAACCATGGCTGCATTTCATGGCATGACAGCTCACAAGAAACCAGACAGTATTCAGAGGCAGAGCCCCCCTCCTGTACTCACCATAAGACTGACAGCTAACGACATGCCTCTAACCCATTATGGAATCAGTCTTCATACCCTGACCACCGCATCTCCCAAAAGACTGGGCTTTTAGGGGAATTCAGCCAAACCACTCGTCTGTCCGACAGCCACATTTTCAAAAGCCACATGCCACATTACACTGTATCTACAACTTCGGATTTCAAGTGGTATCAGAGGGAATTTTTTGAGTCATATAAGGGGCAGAACAGCTTTTTACATTAAAATGAAACTGCAGTTCTCATCAAATCCTAGGAGTAGTAACATTTTTTTTTATCAAATAATTCAATAAACAGCATTAAGTCATACTGATTTCAGTTCCTGTTTCTCACTGCTTGGCACCCGTATCATATCCTGTTGCATTACGTGGTTTGCTATTTGACTGTGCCATGAGGAGAAATAAACACTTTTCTAAATTTCCTAATTTTAAAGACAATGTTAAAACATTATTTTAGGCATGTGATGGGCACTGTTTTGCTCTTACATTAGTGTATCCAGGAATACAGCTGTGCTTTTCTTCAAGAAGGAATATTTTCACATCAGAGATTAGTTTCCAAAATTTGCTAGATTCTTTAGTTCATGGCAATGGTTTATAAAAGGACATTTTATAATGTATTTGCTTTCTAATGTTGTTTTAAGAATATTGTTTATTATACCCGTTCTTAAAATACCTTTCTATAAGGTCCATTTGGACTATCAGCTTGGAACACCATATCGGTTTCCAAACCCATGCTTAATATGTTTTATAATTTCAAATCAGAGCTCATTTACTTTAACAATGTAATGTTGATATAATCAAAAGCATAAACAAGTTAAAATTACATCTATAAAATCATGGATAATATTTTTTCCTTTAATCTGCTTCTTAAAATTCTTGATGTTCAGTGAGATCTATAACAAAAAATGTTCAATTTGTACCTCTACTGCATTTTATACTTATGTCCTTGGAGTAAATTTTACTCTTGAGGCTTTACGTAAGTGCATTTGTATTTGAGAAACATCTCACCCATTCAGCTTTTGCTGAGATGGCTCTTGAGCATTCTCTCTGAAAGTTTTGTTAGCTCTTTCCACAGATGATCAGAAACAAAGAGATCTTAATTGTATGGCATCTTATGAGTCTAACCTTACAACAGTTTGGGAAGGCTGAGGTTTGAAATTGGTTTTGGAAGGTTCTATGTATATATATATGTGTGTATATATATATATATATTTTGTTTTAGTTCAAACAAGAGATCAGTCAATTTATGCATCAGGAACTCCTTTTTCATGCTCTCTGAAGAGAGTTTGCCAGTCACTGGGATCAGGCTTAGCTGTGATTGATTTTTTTTTTTTTTTAATTGCTCAGAGAATTTTCATTGGGCTGTGTGTCATGTGGGATAACAAATCCCATGCTGGAGAAATTATCCTAAAAACCAACATCTTCCTCTTGGAGAAGGAAAATTTCTGCTGGATGGTCTCAGGCAACCTGCTCCTTCTCTTCCTTAGCTAAAGGCATCTGCATCTGACTTGATTCTGAATTTGTTTTTCAGCTGTGCTCGTTCTCTTGTCATCCTTGTGGTTAATGTCACGAATATGGGCAAAAGAAAATAGTCTCCTTCTCCAGAAGGCATTTCGCACTATAAAATCTGTGAACTCTGTTTCCACAACAGTTTCTTTGATGCATTATCAAGTGTCCTTAGCAGAGGAGCTTTTGCCACTTGGGATCAGAGAAAAGTGTATTTGGCAGAAATGAATCTGAGGAAAAGAGCAGAGGGCAATTCAGACAGCAAGAGCACTCTTCTATTTGGGATCACTCCACATGTGGCCTAAATATGAGAGCCTGAAGAGACATTTTCAGCAATTATATATACTGTTGTCAGTCCTTTTTCTTTTTTTCAACACACCCAAACACAGTGAGCAGGGAAAAGTATTGTAAAAATATTTTTTTCCTTTGCTTTTCTTAAATCAACCGGAAATCAACTATTGAATACGCACAACCAATAAAGAACTGTGAATACCAGCCCTCTTTTCTAACAACATAACTAAATATAACATAGCCCCTTCCTTTCCTGGGTATAAATAAATGGGTTGCCATTGCTGCCATGTACACAGAGCACCCGTTTCCCAAAACAGGTATTTTACAGGGCTACAAGTTTCCTCTTTTGCCTGGAACACTCTTGAAATTTAGGTGTTTGAAGTGATATTTTTGGCCTGAGTGTGAGAACAAAATGTGAGACAGAGAGCAAACAGATGGACTATTGTTTTCTCTTAGTTCATTCACTTCTGTCAGGAGTTTTTCTTGGCAGTTCTTTTCCATTTCATCAGGCCAAGCTCACCATCTCGAAGGATCTTAGAGTCACAAAATATTTTATTTTATAATCACATCTTTTCCCTTGTTTCATCACCACTCTGTTTTTTAGCACTCAGCTTTGCTGTTTTACCCCAGATGTCTCCACTAGTTCAAGCAAACTACTTGCTTTTGTGCACTGTCCTCCCCTCATCCTCTGCTTTTAAGATGCAGTGTCTCTCTTCCATTTGCTGTTTCTGCTAGCTTCTCTGTAGACAGCGAAAAAAAGTGTTGGAAAAGAGTTGGAAAGTCTTTCATGCCTTACACCTTCTTTTGTTCTTTACTCATACATAAAATTGCACAAGATCCTCAATAACTGCGTTAATGAGCTCACCACTGGATGTGTGTGTTTTGCAGATCCACCCGTTCTCTTTGTTGAAAACAAACAGCTCTCTAACTCTCTGCTGTGTAGATCACTTCTCTGTCTAATAGCCCGGAAAAATTAGGATTTTTTTTCCTCTTTTTTTCCCAGATCTTCCCCGTGTTTCTAGTTTCAGAGTCCATAGGCAACATATTTGCCAAGCACAAGCTTTAGGAGTTCATTTCTTCTCCTGGCAACTTTAAACGCCTTAATTTGTGTCAAGTGGTGTGGCCACACAAAAGAGAGGACAAATCAGCTGTCAACAATTTGGGTGTTTTTAAAAACACTCTAAGAACTAAGGTCCTGCGTAAGGCTGGGCCTTAATGAACATCATTTAGAAGGGAAATAGAAGACAATGTTGCCTTATAGAATAAAAATTCATTAGGATATCAGGCAACGCAGATTCAAAAGCCTGGTGCAGGCAGTGAAGAGGTTCGCAACTCATCTTTCCAAATCCCAAAGAGTCTCCTGGCTATGGAGACACATTTGTCTTTCTAGCTTATTGGGAAACTCCTTTCCACCAGAACTGGTATGGTTAGGCTGCTCTTATTCATCATGTCTGAAAAAACCATGATAGAAACCATTGCAAAGAAAAGCTGAAGAGTGCATTTTAGAAAGAACAAATTTAAATCCAGGACTCTAAAAACTCGCTTATAAAGTTAAGTCATAGGCTTTTAAAGTCGGAAAGCCACAAAGAAGTGATTCCATGTCCACCCCTGTTCACCAAGTGCAGGTTATTAAAGCACCCAAAATAACAAAAGAGTAGTTCCCAAACTAGGATATCCCATCAGGAAATAGTTCAGTGAAAGATATGAATTGGCTGCTGCCAACATGTTCTGATTCAGTGGTAATTCCGTAAGAATTTTTATCTTCCTTTAAATTTAGAATAAACTCAAGTCTGCCCTCTCAACCTTGTTACTAAGTTGAAGTGTATCAGTGATACACAGAGAGGCTGAAGTAGTGTGCCTTTAAGACCCAAAACTGAGAGAACCCTTTCTTGTTGCTGGCTGGCAGCAGAGAAGGGATTGAGAGCTGCAGTCTTGCACAACCCTGGAACTTCACGCTCCTCGTGCACAAAATAATTCGTTATTCCCAGGGGGACTGGAACAAAGGAGAAATAAAACACGAACGTGGCAGACTTCAGCCACTGACGCGGTGCCGTTCGTTCGCAGCGCCGCTGTGACAGCTTCGTGCTGCGTGTCACAAACGCTGGCAAAGGAGTCCCAGCTGAGCTGGCGATGGGGGCCTGACAAAAAACAAGCCAAACACAGCCACTGGTGTGGAGCTAGAAACGAAACCGCTGAAACTGAGAACCACGGCTTTCAAACAGCCGGCCGATGCTGCAACACCGTTCACCAGCGCGGCTCTGTCAGAATTCTTATCCACGGCACTTTGGGGCGCAGCTGCGCTCTCTACCAAATCCCGTTTAGTTATTTACCAAATAAAAATATATAACAAATATATTATTTATGTGACCATAGACCCAATGGACTTTGAAACACAACTTTCCCAGTTCCCTGGACCCCTGCGCGCTGCCGGGCGCGGTACCCTGCCCACCCCCGAGAGCGGTCCCCGCCTCGCAGGGCCAAGAAGATGCCGCTCTTTTTGTGCTCCCTCAAAACCCGGCGCCCAGCACTGACTCCTCAGCCCTCCCCGGTAGGGCCAGAAGCGGCACTGAGAAGCACAGGCGGTGGTTTTGCGGGAGCGGGAGACTCTGCCAAGTGGCCCCGGCGAGGCTCTGGAAAGGGGTCGGTGGGGATGAGCGAGTGCCCGAGACCCTCCGCATCGCCAGTGCCTGGGAGCGAGGGTTTGCACAGCCCCCGGTATCTGCGCTGGCCATGAACCGGCCCCGGGCGCACAGACACGGAAATCCCCGGCGGGAGGAGGCGTGGGGAGGGAAAGGGGAAGGGCCCACAGCGGGCAGCTGTCAGCTTGGCTTAGTTCAGCTCAGCTCAGCTCAGCTCGGCACGATGAAGCCGCGAGGGTGAGTAGTGACCCCGGGCCGCGGAAAGAGGGGACCTGCCGCCCGCCTTATTCATCGCTGGGGCGCGGGAGAGCACGCCGGCTTGGCTCCGGGACAGGGATGCGCATCCCCCTTTTAGGGAAAACTGAGCTTCGCTGCTGCAGAGGGCAGGGAAAGCGCTAGCGGGGGTGGGCTGCTTGACTGGAATCAGGGGCGAGGGGACCCCTCCCGATCCCCGGACAGCGACTGGGACGATAAAGGCTCCCGGAGGCAGCTCCCATCCGCCGCCGGGTCCCGCGGCGCTCTCGGCGCTCGGAGCCGCGGGAGCGGAGCCGAGGGAGAGGGGATGCGGGTGTTGCCTGGGCACCCCCCGTCAGTCGGGCAGGGACCCCTTGTCTCTCCGCGTTCGAGGGCTACAGGCAATTAACGGCCATTTTATGGAGATTTTTAGCCGAAGGCAAACGATGGGAGATGACTCAGCTGGGTTTTTATTGCCCAGGTTGGCGTTTCTTTAGGGCAGGTGTTAGAAAAGGTCCGCAGGTAACTTGTTTAGGGCACCTGCTGATGCGAGAAGAGCCGTGTCGCTACAAGGTTAGGGGGTAAAGTGCATCTCGAGGCGGTAAAGTGGATCTCAGACAGTTGTTGCAACTGAAAGCATCGGGACATCTTTTGCCTGGCAAGGTTGTGCTAGAGCAGCAACGTTCCTTGGCTCTCAGATGAGTAGTGATAGAAAAAATGCTGGTAGGAAGAATAATCTCATGTATCTCAAGAATGTATGAAAGGGGAACTGCAACTTTCTCCTGTTTCAAATGGCATTAAAAAAAAGACTGAAGGGGGACGGTGTGGGAAAGAATTGAAAAAGGAAAAAAAAATAATTAAAATTCAAATATCTTCTAAAAATCAGTGAGAACCTAAGAAACTAGTGCAGCTACACCTGCACTTGAGTTCACTGCTAGCGTGGGGGACACAGGAGCTGAGTGTACATAGAGGGCAAAACACAGGTTTTGCTGCAGGCAAGGGCATTTCTCCCTTTTTCCAATAGGAGCTTGGAATTAATGCTATTCCAGAAGAACATGGTGGGTTGGCACTGCCCCCACACAACCACAGCTGCAACCTCCTCCAAGTAAGAGGATGAGATCTGCCCAATCTTGGCTGTGCATCATTTATTAAAATAAGAAATCAGGATCTGCTTTGTATACATACATATGAGAATCAGTTCTGGCTGACTATCTGAATGTTTGTTGGCATTAGCAAAAGCCTACCATGGGAAATTCCCTAAGGAGTCCTTTAAAGATCAGTCAGTTGTTTTTTCCATTTCATTCAAATGAGTTGCTATATCCATAGTTTCCATTTGGGTGGGGATTGGTAAAACAAACGCAGGATTAAGAAAGACTAAGGACTACATTAAACTGAGCTCATCAAGACAGATCTCTACAAGCATGGCACAAAAGTGGTGACTCCTGCACAGTATAAAAATACAACAGGAATGCAATACAAAGCCACGTGCAAAAGCCACCAAAAGTCACAGCCAGAGACAGAGCAGAGCAGAGCTGCCTCTCTGGAATGTTTTGGTACGATTCCTTAGGAGAGTTCCTTCAAGGCTGATTGCAGATTCACTAAAATAAGTAATAGAGCAGAAATGTTCTTCACTGGTCATCCACTTAAACTTTTGAAACCTCATCTACGAAACCGTTTCAAAGGACACAGAAAAGAAAAATTAAGTGTTTCCTTCATATAAAAGAAATACAGTTCAGAGTGCTTCTCCCCTAAATTTTCTCCATCTCTGTCTCTGGAGATGGGGCTTCAAGTAGGGGTAGAATTTGTGTCAGGAATGTTCTCTGCTTTCTCCATGGGACGCTGAATATGTTTTGGGGGTTATAACTTTTGGGGGCCAGGTGGGAATTAGAGACACTCCTCCACAGCAGAGGAGAACCCAAGCTGTGCCTGGGGAAGCTGATAGAAGTAAAGCTGGGCAGAAGAGATGCTGTGCCTGGGAAGTGAAGTATGAATTCCTAAGCTTGGCTGGACAAAGAAGCAGAAGCTGTGGGGAAAGGGCAGAAAGCTTGGAAGAGAGAGAGAAGGGATGTTGTAAAGCACAGCTGATGGGGGAAAAGCGAGGTGAGAAATGGCTGATGGGGGAGTGAGCTTAGGTTAGGGCTTGGAGGGAGGAGGGTCAGGCAGGGTTGGGAGGGAAGGCAGTGAGCGGTCTGAGTGGGACATCCTGGAGCTCGATCCCAGCTGGACATGGACTGCTGGGGGAATCTCTACCCATTGTCCCAGCCCTTGGCTCAGTGTTGGACCTGGCTGAGGTTTGAGAACAACTGGGGAAGGGAGCTGTCCCCAAGCAGTGTGGCCTCCCAGTCCTGCTTGCTTGCAAGAGTGAGCTGGGTAAACCAGCAGTGAATCAGTGCTCATGTCCCTCTGCCCATCAGCTCAGCTTTGCAACCTTATTGCACCTGGGGCAATACTTAGGTGGGCAACTGCAGCCACAAAACTCTCATTCCAAAACCTTTCCAGCATTCTGAAACCTTTCCTTTCCCTTCCCACTGCACTCTGGAGGAAGGAGAGCACAATGTGCAACTAGGCATGGTGGTGAAAGGCTACTTTAAAGTAACTCCTAAGAAAGTGCTGCACATATATCTTCCTTAAAGCCCTATGGAATGACATTTAAGTCACCTGGAATTTATAGACAGGTTAAACTGGGTTTTCTTTTAGCACCCATTTCCTATAACACTCTTGGGTATCTCCCGCATAGATTTGCCCCTCCTGAGTAACCAAACACACCAAATTCTTTCCAGCAAAACCTTTGCACAGCTCCCTACTATCAGCACGTTTCCTGTTTACACATTTTTATTGAGTGCACAAACTGGTGGGCAACGTGGTCGGCTGCTCTTTGACCTTTGACCAGAAAAAACCATAACTCCCTGAGTTTCAGCAAAAGTATGAAAAACCTCGGTTTCAACCTGGGCATCCACTGTCCTTCCCAGTGACCCAGATAGCCTCCAGGGTCTGTTTGTCCATCTTTGTCCCGTCTGTCAATCCAGTTTGTTTTTCACAAGAGAGACAGGCACAACACCAGCTTCATGCCCTCTGCTCTGATTCCAATATTAGTGCATTTTGCTGCTATTCATGGCCTTGGCCACCCACCTACAGTTATGAACAGAAGTTTTGCAGCTGTCAAAAATGCAAATGCTTAATGGGGCATTACACAGTAGCAGTACCTAATTTACCTACTTCTGCCACTGTTCTAAAACAATCAATATTGGGTTTATCGCTTATTTAAACAAGAGAGATTCTAAAGTCAATCAGGTAACACTCTTGTTTGCTTTTATTTTTAGTTATGGATTTTTGTTACTGCTCCTTCATCTCCTGAGAGCTGGTAAGTACAGAACACTTCAGTTAAAAATTAAGCTTCCCTCCCTATGTTTCCCTCCTTATGTTTGTTATGTTTGGCCAAATACACAAAGTAGTTGTAAAATGTACAATATAAACATCTGCGTGTTTTCAGCAAGATACTTAAGAATTCCTCAGCATGAAATGTTTCTCTGACATGCATCAGGAAAAGAAGAAACAATTTTTATCAGTTTCACTGCAGAGAACAGCAAGGGACCTTATGGATGCTCTTGCTGAGATTGCTTTGCTTGTTTCAGAGATACCCGTGCTTACTTTTGTCTCCCAACAAAAGGCCTTCGAAGTGGACTAATAAGGGCAGTTGATAAGCAGATCTAACATGCCCGAATACTCATGACTAGAATTATACATCACAGTGTCCAGCAGCCAATAGCCAAAAGTCTTCTACTACAGTTGCAAAATACCCCTTGCAAAACAAAGGTAGGGTTGAGCCACATCACCTGGTGATATTTAAGTGTTTTTAGAGTTGTCTCTCCTCAGTTCTTGCTTAATCACCGAGAAGCACCTCAAAAAAATCATAAAGGAAACTCCCTGGCCCCAATATCAGGACAAACTGTACCAGATTCAGTCTCAGTAGATGCCAGCTGGCCTGCTCTTGCAGAACGCCGGTGATGGATGTTCCTCCATCTTCCCAGAGTGTCACTTCTCCTGCTGTTGAAAGGGGTTTCCCGAAGTCTGAGCCACAGCATCTGTGTTGCAGTTCAAG
This sequence comes from Cephalopterus ornatus, assembly GCA_013396775.1. Classification (NCBI taxonomy): domain Eukaryota; kingdom Metazoa; phylum Chordata; class Aves; order Passeriformes; family Cotingidae; genus Cephalopterus; species Cephalopterus ornatus. Next base: position 385,611 of record VZRE01013486.1, read on the forward strand.
CCTGTAACTCCTTGTCTGATCCCTTGGAGGATAAGGGCCTGGAAAACATCCTGCCTTCCTCCCTGCAGTCTGCTTCAGAGTTGTTTTTAAGCCAGGGTGCCCAACTCAGATGTGAAAATGAGCTATTTCTGAGTTCAGCGCACCCTCGCAAACACAGGTCCCCCTTTAATATTGATGCCTCCCTCCCACCTCACCATGCCCTGTTTCCGCATTTCCAAACCTTCACACTCCTGTCATCTTTCTTTCCCTAAATCATCCACCCACATAATCCCTTCCCCTAGATGTAATCTCTGCCATCCAACCCCGTGCCTGACCCCCTCTCACCCCCCAGCCTGACACTTACAACATATACTCTGCTTTGGTGCCAGCAACCAGTCACATCGAGGAGGTTTTGGCTGCTGGGGTGAAGAAGTGGTGCACCCTCAGCAGGGAAGCTGTGGGCAGAGCTGCCCTGGCCCTCTCGGTGTCACTGTGCTTTCTGCACCACTTGTCAGTCAGGTCACAGCTCCCCCGGCTCAGCAGGAGGAGAGGCTGCCTTTCTCGAGTCTGGAAGGCAGGAAAAGTGTTCTGAAAGCCAAACACGTGTTCTGAAAGCCAAGTCCTGACCTACCTCAAGTGACCCTCAAGTGTTAAATGTCTAATGAATGTGTCATCGGAGGTATCTGGCCAGGCTGGTTTGCCACCTGTGTGTGTTTGTTGAGAGGGTGTCACCAATACTAGCAATTAAATGTGATTTTTATGGCATGCCTGCTTTGAGGAACACTGCTTTTAGTCCCCTTCTTAATGTTTTGGGTCTCAAAATAACGGTAGCACTCTTTTTCTTATCAGTGTTTCCCCTTCTTGTGATTTACCTGGTGTTACTTGGAATTTTTCTTAATTAAAAAAAAAACCCAAGGATTATTAAAGCATTAGAGCGTGAATATGTGTCTGCAGTCGGTGGGTAAAGTGCAACATGTGGGTATCCATGGGGCTGAGAAGGCTTAAGACTGGTTGGTCCTCAGAGAAAAGGTCCCTTTGCACAATATACAGATAAATGGACATGGAGAGAATTAGTCCCTGGCAACTCATGGAGTAGGAATGACCATGAAGTGAGCATACTCACCCACCTGTTATAAATACAAATACTGGAGTCTCTATGTGGTAGAATGTACTTGAAAATAATGACCTTTTTCTCACATAACCTCCCTTTTTTTTCTCTCTCTTTTAATCCTGCAGTTATTGCACTAGAGAAGAAGAACATCATCAGTAAACTTGGAGACAATGCTACACTAAGTTGCATTTATAACAAAAAAGACTTGCAATTAAAAAATCTACGGGTATATTGGCAAATCGCTGATCAAGTAAAGTGTTCAGTTGTGCATGCACTGGTCTCTGGTCGAGACAACTACAGTAATCAGTGCATTCACTTTAAAGACAGGACTCAGTTATTCTGGGACAGATTGGAAAATGGTGATTTTTCTCTACTACTACTGAATGTCAGCCAGAGTGATAAACATACGTACAAATGTATAGTACAGGAGAAAAAAGAATTTACCCAAGTGGTTCACCAGGAAGAAGTGGTTCTCAGTTTAGCAGGTAAGAACTTGTGTCACCTGCACATATTTGCCCAAATTCTCATTTCAGTTTTTCAAATTCGTGCTATTTCAGTATTATATTTAAGCACACCCTTGGAAACACACTTCAGCCCTCTGCTGAAATGATGTTTGCTTAATTTAAATGTTACAGACAGAGTCTAAACCTGGGAGAATACTCGTAACAACTGCTTACCTGGTGTGTGTTTCTTATCATCTGGTTTTTCATTAATATAAAGGCTCTTGCACTTGACTGGGTGACAGCAGCTTAAGAAGTTGCTTTCTTCCTTTGGGTTTGGCTTTAGCTTTCTGCCCTTCCAGTAATTCTCTCAGCTCTCTGGGCTGAGAGAATGTGCAGGTGTTTCCCTTTTAAGTTATGAAGGTCGTGTGAAACCCAGAAGTTCTGCTTCAGAGCCCACGTCAGAATTTTGTCTTCTCAATATGTTTCAAAATATCGACGACTCTTTCTTCTTCTCTTGCTCTCCAGCTAGTTACAGCCAACCAATACTCAGTGGACCAATAAGAAACAGTACTGGAGAGGAGGTGACTTTCAGCTGCAGGTCTGGCAATGGATACCCAAAGCCCAATGTTTATTGGATAAATAAAATGAACAACAGTCGCCTGACTGCATCAACGCTGGAGTTCGTCTCCCACGTCGACGGCACCTACAGCGTTTTCAGCACCCTGACAGTGAAGGCCACTTCCAACATGCAAATAGAGTGCTCCATAGAAAATGAAATGCTGCAGGAAAATCTATCAGCCAACTGTAAGTTCTTTCATGCTTCTTCATGCTTTCTAGATTGCAGGAACATCAACCAGTGTGTCTCTGTCTGTAGGTGCACATTAACGAGGGCTACGTGTTAATTCAGTAGTTCCAAGAGGTGCTCAGGTTTTGTTTCAAGCTAGATATGCCTAGCCATGCACTTTATGTTTACTTCTTGAAGGAAATACCCCATCAAGTGTACGATGCTAACAGCTCTGAGGAGCTCTTTCATGCAAGGCAGCCACTGTGCTTTACCCTTTGGTTTCTCAGGAACATGGTGACTTGGGGGATTAAGTTATTTTTCAAGGGCCACCATACAGCAGATCCATGATTTCTGACTGCCTACCCAACTGCTTTGCAGCACTCATATTTGCTTTTTACTCTGCCTAGTTTCAAATTTCAGTTTTCAGTCTCCAAAACTCAATTCAATACAGTGCACTGTTTAAAGCAGGCCTGCAGCAAATGGATAATGTTAGCTGAATAGAACAATACACCTAATAGCACAAGTATAATAAGCTATTTATTGCTAATGTGAGTGATCAATAATAAAAGCAAGTATTTAGCACTCAACCCTTCACAAAACCAGAAAGCTATTAAAAAAAAAAAGGGCTATAAAGTTAGAGCTATAGTACCACTGCTGGAGTTTATTATTTCAAAAAAACTGTGTAGAGAAGCTGTCTGGAGTGGGAAGGCTTACCTGGAGGTGGCCCTTTGATCTCACTGATGTTCCTGGTCCTATCTTCAGCCACCTCTTTCTCTCGCAGGTTTCTGCACCCTGGTGCAAGGAGGTTGGATTGTTTGCATAACTGCATACCCACAACTTGTGTACCTGAACACGCCAAGGAATCACATACTCTGGACTAACAACACTGATCCCATAAACATGGGCAAACTACATAAATTATTTCCAGTAACAAAAACTGTGCACATGAGCAAAAGTTGCACAGTAGAGTGTTTATATGATAATATACCGTGCTGTCATCCCAAATTAAAAGAAAATTGAGTAACCTTGTCATTAGTTTCCTAATGGCATTCTGTGATATTATCTTCTGGGGGAAAAGACCTTCATATTACTATTTTTTTGTTTGTTTTTGAAAGCACATCACACTTGAAATAGTAAGAGATGCAATTTAAAACCTTCAGTTTGCAGCAGTAGGTGAAGATTCTCCATTAATTTCAGGGAAACAGGTTTTCAATCACCTTTCTGAATACATTCGGATTTATATTATAAATCCTGTATAGATTTATATTTAGCTGAGTCTACATACAAACCCAAACATAGAGTCCCTCAAGGCTGGCAGGAAAGAACAAAAAAGAAGAAAGAAGGATGGATGTAGTATGATGAGAGGGAAGAGTAAACTGGTACTGCATTATAAGACACTATTAGATGGAGATGTGCCTTGCTCAGAAGAAATCACCAGTATCACAGTGATATGAATAGCACAAATATTTAGTCCTCCAGAATTTTTTTATGCATGTAAAATTTGGTGAAATATTTGCCTGGTATGAAATGTGAACATTTACACCTTATTACATCACCTTTCTATTTTATTCTAGACACAGAGCAGAAGCAAAGCAACGATTCTAGCACAGAAAACCTAGGAAAAAAAGGACGAGTTGCTCAAGCAGCTGGCATCATTTGCATTGCCATTCTGATAGGCCTTCTAGCTGTTTTAATCTGCTGGCTGAGGAGACGGAGGTCCTCCCGTCCGGTGTCATATACAGGTAATGAGACACTTCATTTGCATGACCAAATATCTTAAGAATTCTTTTTAACTTACAAAAATACTTAATGTTGTCCAGTGTGTCACTGGAAGGTACGGCTAAGCTGCCTGCACACAGGGAAATGCACACTGCAGGAAATCATGCTGTTATCAAAAACCTGTGGTGCCCTGGGGACGACACACAGTGCCCCAGGGCACATTATTCTTTATGGTTTTCTGCTCTTGTGCCTGAGCCTCACAGGAGTTAACTGCTGGATGTGAGAGTAACTCACACTTTGTGCCTGTTCAGGCCATAGTTTGTCAGCTGTGAACCCTGAAGGTTCATAGAATCATAGAATCAGCCGGGTT
>VZRE01013487.1:0-115144 GCA_013396775.1 Cephalopterus ornatus
CAAAAAACCAAACAAACACACAAAAAAAACCTACCACACAGCCAAAAACAACCAAAAAACCCAAACAAACATACAAACCCAAACACACAAAAATCCCCCCACAGAACAAAACAGAAAACACAAAACAAAAGAAGCAGAAAAACCCTCACACCAAAATCATCGTCCCCACCCTCCAGCCAAAAAAAGCCCAAAAAACATGCTCTTGGTTCTTTCTGAGATGAAACACTTTCAGAAGCAAAATGTAAACAGTGGTACTGAAATAATGAGATGAGTATGTTAAAAGAAATGATAATTTTGTGATCTCTGGATTGAGCATGGAAGCAAAGTACCCATGTATCTGTCCTGCACATAACTGAAAGGTTATGAAGATAAAAGTTCCTTGGTTTTTTTTAATCTTATTCAGTTTTTTTTTTAAGTAATGCTTGAAACATGTATTTTTAAGCTTTGCTTCCTCTCTTTTGCAGTTACCAGGCAGTGTTGCTGACTTATTTTTATCATATGTATTTTGGTGTACTCAGCCTCTGTGATTGGGGATGTGTGCACTTGTTTTATGAATTTTAAGCTATTTTTGTGATTTTGAAACTTGAATCATGAGGTTTTTTTGTGTATCAGAGATAGATGAAATTGAATTGTAGTTGTTTAAAAGATGGTGAACAGTTTGGGTTCTGAATATCAGAGCCAGTAATGCTTCAGTGGCAATTTGGTGACTTGAATTGGTATATTTCTAGACTGTCCTTATACAAGGTCCTAGCAAAGATTGTGGAGACGTATGAACCTTTTTTTTTTTTTTTGGGTGTTATTGAAAAGGAATCTGAATTCTTCCAGAGACTGGTTTCTGCACCTCTAATGGGCAGCTGAGTTACTGTCAGCATGGCTGTTTGTGTTTCTCTTGTCTGGGGATCTTTTTTTCCTTTTTTCTAAATGAACGTCAAGTTCCCAGCTTAGCCTGATGTAACAGGAAGCAATCCCAAAACCAATCAATTTGTTCTCCCTTATGTTGACTCTGATGGTTGGTTGGTCTCTATATTGAGACATTTTGTGGTTACTACAACACACTGTTATTTCTTTCTCTTGATATTAAAGTTAATAGTTGAACAGTTTTTACCATTCCATCTGGTTTCTGTTAACAGCTAATTTTGTTGTTGTTAGTTGTCATCAGTTTCTCTCTTGCTGTCTAATGGAGAATTACTGTTTTATGACTCGTTGGGGTGCTTATTTTGTCTCAATTGACAGTCAGTAGTTAACATTAGGACTTTGAAATGTAACTACACTCTTCCCCAAGGAAGTATTTGTCTGTCTCAGAGGGGTCAGATTAGTTTAAAGAACCAGATGTAATACCTTAGGCTATTTGAGGCACCAGCTCTGCTTTCAAATCCAGGCTGGGCCATCCTGGTTAGAGTAATAATCCCTGTGTTTTCTGTCTGCATTATTCAGGATCTGTGCTTCTGCTATTTTTATTTCTTTTTAATACGTCCCTCTCCCATAACTGTGGGCCTGCACCCCTCTGGTCTTCATGAGAGTACTGACTGTGCGTTGTTCTTCCTAAAAATATCCCTTGTTTCAAGTCAAGTTAGTCTCCTGACTTCTGTTGCCTTCCCATTTCCCAGGTTACAAGCAAGGATCAGAGTAGGAGTTGACTTAAGTGATCATCTGTGCTATAGTCTGTTATAGTTATTACAGTCAGACAGAAGCTCTTAAATTAAGACATGGTGAGCCTGGCTGCAGTCAGCACGAAACGGATTTGTGTATGGGAGAGCTTGGGAGCTACTGATTTCTGAGGGACAATGGTTTATAGCTGTCCCTGTTGTATTTCATCAAACTTAAAGTAATGAACTTTGGTGACAAGCTGTTGTGACTATACATCATTGCCACATCAGGGTTTCAACTGAATGGCTTGCCCCGACTTGACCAGCTGTTTCAGGCTGCCTGTGTATTTAACTGAAGGCATTTTCACAATGAAAAGACGTTTTCTAACTTTTTTTCGTAATGGCTGCAAGGGTAGGAGAGCTAAAACTCTGAGCTGTACTTTGCAGGCTCACAATTTCCCACAATACCTGTACTCAAATGGCAAATACACCGTAGACAGGCAAAAGAAAAAAAAGATCTGTCCATAAAGCTTATTTTGACTGGTAAACTATCACTGGCTGTGCAAGGCAGGGAGTTTTGTGTGGGTGTGAGTTGCTTTTGCACCATGTTTTTTCACTACATACCTGTGACATTTAAACATATTACACCCCTGTCTGAGCTACTGTGTTAGATGTAAAAGGGAGTTGTAGAATGGTACCAGGACCAGGCCAATTTCTAAGTAAGGTCTCCTGAACCCACACAATGCAGTTTAAAAATAAGAGGACATCACTTCTCCTAATAAACTGTAAGCACCGGTGTTACGGATGAGAAATATAGCTCAGTATATGCAGAATAAAGCTTTTCTTTTTCTTTTAAACCTTTCTTTTTCTTCTCTGTTTCCCTCAGCTATACTAGAGCAAAGCCCTTTTAGAGATGAGATTGAGACTATCTCCAGGTTACCTAGTGTACAGTGTCACTAGCTGTCCAGTGGGGAGAGGAACACAGAGCAATGTATGTGATAATTCAAGAAAGGTAGCCTTTTTAAAAAACAAACAGAACAGAGGCCAAATTTGTATAATACCATTGAAAAACTAGGTAAACGGTGTGGTAATCTGACCCAAAAGCAGATTTTTGGCTCTTATTTTAGTCTTTTGATCAAGAAACTGTGTATTCTACAAATTCTCTGTAATATGGCAGATGACAGCCTGCAAGAGACTTAGGGGGAGCTGAGGTTCTTCTGTGGTGGGATTTCTGAGATGCAACAGTTGCAGGATAGATGTTTAAACTATCATTTCTGCAGCCTATTATCTTGATATTGGGTAAGGTACATCAGAGTCAAGGACATTCTTAGGTACATACAGTTGGAAAGGGAATTCTGCATTCTGCTTTGCCATTAGTCTTCCCGTAGCCCATGAAGAAGCATGTGGATCAGGCTCTTCAGTCTACTTTTTCTTGACACTTCAAACCATTAATGGTTTCTGCAAATTGTCTCTCATCAGAAGACCTACATTTCTCATCCCAAATTCGACAAAGAAATGTAAGAGTTGTCCTGCCATTAAAAAAAAACAAAGCAAAATAATTTTTTTTTCCAAGAGTAGGGGAGGATTATTTGTTTTTCTCTTCCTCAGTTGTATTGCAGATTATATTGCTTACTATTTGGTCTATCCTTCCTTTCCCCTTTTTGCTCTTCTGCTTTTTATTTAGTAGAAGAGTTTTCACTTCTGCTGTGCTAAGCCATGTAGCAGCTGGTTTTGATTTGTGGAAGCACAAGTAGAAGCCTTGTCACATGTCTGACTCCAGGGAAGATGTTAACATGCTTTTCACTGAAAGGAAAAGAAGGGTGTACACAGATACATTTGAAGTGAAGACAGAGCATCTGCAATAACAAGAAGTGTAAATTTAACAAGGAGGAAACATGAGCTCCTGATCAGCAGTGGGAAGACAATCTGAGTATGCTCATTGTAATGCAAGCATTTTTGCAAGTTGTCTTCTTCTCTACCATTTATAGATGCGAACCATTTTTACCTGTCAGTGCTTTTCAGAGGTGATCTCTGACTTTCTGTCCCATTCTTTTCAACTGAGCTTTGAGAAGGTTTAGTGTCTAAGTCCACAAAGGTCTGACTACAAAAAGTGCACCTCCTCATTCCCCAGCCCTTGCTCAGTGGTCATCCTAACCTGTGTTCTTCTTTGCTGTCATCTGTGATACTAATGAAATCAACTGCCTTGTTATTTAAACTGAGGTGGCACTTGCAGGATTTCTCTATTGAGAGGGTTTCTCTGTCTTAGTTTACTGTAGCCTTTGATTTGACCCTGTCTGTTGCAGATTCTTGCTATTAAATGAAAACAAAACATAGTTTGTAGGTGGGTTTTTATATATATATATATATATGTATGTATGTATTTTAATGCATTTGACATAAATATGACTGGCAGCTTTTTACTCCAGTAAAAACTCTGGTTTTTACACCAGTTTCCATCCCTCTGAGTGTCTGCTGATAGGTTGCTCTAGTCATCTTTAAATTTTGTTGTATTGGGTTATAAGATTTCTGAAGCAATTCCAGCCTTTTGCCACATGTTGTAATGCTTAGCATACACTGTCCTGCTCCTGAATTCTCTTCTTTCTTGAAAAGCATCCATTGAATTTGGCACAGTTTTCTAAATTACATCCAGACAGGATGTTTCAGTCATGCTAGGCCCTCCAGCATTTGTAATTCTTGTATAGTGTGTTTAAGTCAATATCTTTCAGGGAATAAAACCACGATTTCTAAAAGTATTTGTTAGAAGGGTATGTTGAGCTGGAAGCCAAAAGTAATGTTCCACCTTTGAGGAGTGTTAGCCAACAGAGAAATAAAATCCTTCTGGATTGAAAAATGATTGCAGTCCTTTTTTCTAAAGCTTACAGGAGTTCCCCTTTGTACCCAGGATTAGATCTTATGAAGATAGCTATATTTCTATCTATTCTGGCTTCTTGATATGAAATTCACCCTCCTTTTTTTAGCATCCCAAATTCCACTTCTTGCATTGAATTAAAAAGTATTTTCAAATTGTTGCCTTGATGGGGAAGGATACAGAGAAAGACAATATAGATAACAGCAGAAAGGCAGGGAAAAGCAGCATCTAAGAAGAATCAAGAGTAGTAAAAGGTAGGAGACAGAAAATGCAGGTGTGATGTGAGTTAAGATGGTGCTGTGGACAGTGGCAGATTGAAGATGTAATTGATGTCGTCACTGTTTCGTTTCCTGTCCTGCTCACTGTATCTGTCTGCTGCTGAAGGAGCACTGTTTATATGTGGGCTTTTCTGGTTTTCACCCTGTCTCTCTGGGAAGCAGCTCCTATCTTTTAATCCCCATAAGCCTCTAGTCTCGCACCAAAACATGCCCCTCCTGAAATGTAATCCTCTTACTTCAGTTACACTGCTATGCTCCAGTTATGCTCATGTGCTTGGGAGCACAGGCAGCAGGGTTTCTGAGTGTGCCAAAGGTTGGAAAAATTTAAATATCCAAGTACCTAAATAAGGAGTCTCCACCTGACTGTTGTCCAAAGTAGTGTTTCTTAATATTGCATCCCCAAATCCCAATACCTCCCAAAATCCCAAATCCTAACTTCTTTGGAAAAGCCTGTGAATTCTTTATGCTGTGGTGTCTCACTTGTAACCAAAAAAAAAAAAACCAAACCAACCAAACAAAAAATGAGGTATCTTTGAACATTAATTAGTTGTTTCTGTTGCCCTCAGTTTGCTTGCCCCCATGCATGGGAATAAGGACATTGTGGAGCATGTTCTGCGTGCTCATGGCCATGCTCAGAAAACTAAAGGTCATTTGTTATACAGCCAAGGAAGTGCAAGGATAATTTGGGATCACATTTACCAGTGGTGGCGACAAATCAAACAGTTTCAGGTGTGGAGTGAATTAGATTGTTCTCCTTAGGAGTGGTTAGTGCTTTGCCAGGTGGTGGGCTCTGTGAGGCAGCTCTTAAACCAAATATTAAAGTCTGATACTCTATGTGAAAACCAATGCCCTGACAAGATCCAGGTTGTAGATTTGCATTCTACAATGAAGAAGAATGGAAGGTAGAGCTCTCAATCATGTTCTCCTGGCTTTGGCATGTCTTTGCTGTACATGAAACTTGTCCTGTGCAAACACTGTCTGTCTGTAACAGGACACAGCTGCTGGCTGTGACACAAAACAACACTACAAGAGTAGTACAAGCAGGGGTGAATTTCACTCAGGGCAGCTTAATTTCTGTGTACCTCAGGTTTCTCCTCTGCCAAGTGACAGCCACATTTGCCTACTTGAGAATACTGATGTCAAACTCCAAGTGTGTATTTTGCAAACTGACCTCATCGTGTCTCTTTTACAGGTATCGTCTTGTTCAGATCTTATTTTGAGCTGCTCCTAGTGCTGTTCAGCACTGAACAACTTCCGTATTTCCCTTTGGAAAGGGAATACTGTTTTGGAGGAAAGGTGCTATACAAGAAGCACATGCATTGTGCACCAAAGTTTCAATCCTATAGTACAGCCTAATCTTCAGTGACAATTTGGGTGTTACCTAAATGCATGTTTGTATTAAGAGAGCTTCTTCCAATTTTATGTCCTTCTTTTGATGTCATCTATTCTGTCCTTTTGGGTACTATCAGCAGATGGTATTAAGGAACCTCTCAAGATAAGTGTTAGGTTTTTCTCAGCGTGTGTATGGAGAATTGGCCACTTGTCCCTTTGAACTCTTGCTTTTGTTATTTACCTCTCTGCTGTGCTACTTTATTCTTAGCTGCAGGATAAGACTATTTCACTGCTTTGAGATTCTAGAGCTTTGAGTGTAAGTGACTGGAAGAGGTTTGTCCAGCTGCTTTGCAGTAGAAATTAGATGTTTTTTTCACTTCCACACATTGAACAATGGTTTTCAAGGGAAGCCTGCAGGGAGTATCTCCAAGGATACACAGACTTGATATTTAAATCTCCTGATCTCCCTATTTAGAGTATTATTAAAAATTGACCTGTAAGATTAATAGGAACCTGCCATAACTACAGAGTGAAGTGTATCTTTTGATCAGTTATAAGTGCTTGCTCTTTCCAAGCACCAGTCCTTCGTGCATTTTTCTCTGGGTTGGTTTCCATTGCTTGTGATGCTTGTTTTGTTGCAGGAATCCCTGCTCACCAGCCTCGGGTATTGCCTGACCTAGGAAGTTATTTAATCCCATCGATGAATTTCCTTCTGGATGCCTGTGGAAACACAGTGACATTTGTGACTTCCTCAAAGCAAAGCACTTCTGTATGGAATGGTGACAGGAAAGCAAAATGTTAAAATGCAAAAGACGTGTAAACTATATCTGACCCTTAGATTTTCCTGGCAAATTTGCGTCAATCTCTCTCATCTTTGGTAAATGTCTGTATTGACACCCAAAAATGTGAATCTCTGAATGTGGATCTGATGTTCTGGTTTGAGTCTTCATGCTTTTAAGTCTCTTTATTTCAGAGCACAGTCCAGTTGTTCATGCAGGTTGCATTCTTATCCCTTGGTACTATCTGATCAGTCCCACTGCCTGCACTGCAAGATGCTTCCCCCTGTACTCCCGCCTTTCTCCAGTGCCTATCGTGCCAAATCATCTGTTTCATCTTTTAGAGAATGCTTTGCACATTATCTGTTTTTTTGGTTTTGTTTTTTTTATTGGATGCCTTCTGAAGAGCCCCTTTAAAACTAAAATCTTATGGAGAATTTTGACGTTTTGTGATGTTCAGACAAGTAATATTGCTTGCCTGGGTTTTGGCTTTTAAGAAAAATGGATTTCCAAAGCAGTAGTTACATTTCTTCAATCTCTAGGACAGTACTTCAGTGGTCATTTCAAACTGGAAGTATAGTACTTACGTTTAGGGATAATTTTGTCTTCTGTATTTTCAAAACTAAGAGGAATCAGAAATAGATTTGGAGAAGGGGGTGTGCAGACTGGAAAGTTTCAGTTCTGGATCCAGAACCATGTTGTAGAGGGATCAACAAGCATATGGTCAGTGTGATGCTCCAGGTGTAAATGCTTGCAAACTGAGGATCCTACCCCCTAAGTGAATCTTCTCTACTGGATTCTAGACCTGGTGGTAAAGCCCTTCTTTTATTTCTTCAGTTTTTCACTCAATTGCAGGTGTAGACCCTAAGAGAAAACAATCTCCCTAGAGGTCTGACTGTATATATTTTCAGGAGGTATACAAAAATACCTTTAATTATTTAGTGGTTCTTTGTGGTATTTTAAAAATGACTTAAAACCCACAAAATTATGTATTTTAATAATATCCATTATCGTCTAAAAACTGCAGGTTTCACAGATATCCAGTTTGATTTCTGCATATAGTGAGAGTGTAGAGCGGTGAGCATAGAAAAGATTGAAACTGAGCTTTTAAAATCTGTCTTTGGTGGGGGTTAATTTGAAGGCAACTTGTCAAAAGTCAACTTGTATAAGCTAATATACTTTTCCTGAAAACTTTGATGCAATTTCCTATGACATAAAAACACCCTCGCTCAAAGCTGTAGGGAATGAAAGGCAGGAGATTTACTGTGAATATGAGACTTATTTATAACCCTTTCCCCTCGGGAAATAAACTTTACAAAATGCTATGTCAGTGCGAGTGCAGGAATGCAGCACTGTCCCTAGTTAGGTCAGCCAGCCCACTTCACAGCTGCACTTCATTTTCATAGGAATAAAAGAGTGAGGCAGAGGAACCCAGAGAAGTGAACTGCTAAATACTACTTGCATAATATCAGTACTTTTGAGCAGATGCGTGTGTGTTTCCGTAAAATAACTCAGAGACCAAGCAGGATTTCACTGGAACTGGAGCATGAGAGTTGCAGAAAGAGAATGAGTAAATGCTTTCAGTTAAGTGGAAAAGCTTCTGTTCCAATAGGCTAATGGCCCAGGGATTTTATTTAGCAGAAAATGCAGGCGTTCCTGGGACTGCGCTGGTAAATTTAGTTCTTACGCAGCTGCTGGCATTCAGCTTATTCAGACACACAAAAACCTCGACCCTCCTTATTAAATAGTGTGCATGCTGAAGTTTCCCAACTGAGTGAGGAGCAGTGCTCTTCTGGAAGGCTTCTCTTCAGCTGGTAGGTTTGTTAAGTCTCCCATCTGATTGCCTCAGACAATCAATCTTCTGTTGTCTTTTAGGTTTTTAGGTTTTCAGTGATGGGAAATGAGTCTGCCCACACGGAGCATCCCCTTTTCACCTACAGATGTCCTGACCAGGACTGGTAGTTAGGGGTGCTCTGAGCACCATACTCTCTATTCACACTACCCGCCCAAAAACATTTACATTTTTTCTTTTACTTTATGTTGGCCTTCAGGTTGACTGCCCTGCTGTGCTGGGTCATCCCTGCTTAATTTAGCCAACACAACTTCATTGGCTTCAGTGTTGCTCAGTGTGAGCACTGCACAGAGTTCCTGAAGATGTGCTCCTGCTTCTCCCAGCTGAACGTAAAGTATATGTAGATTTACATGTGCAAAGGCAAACATGTTTTTCTAGCTGACTCCTGGTGCAATTTTTTTATCTCTGCTTCTCATGCTGCTTTAAGGTAATTCAGTATTTTTAAAACTATGTTAAGGCATCAGATCTGCTAAAGTGTACCTACTACCAGTTATAGTTACTGAAATACTTTTTTCAAATCAGGATGTTGATAGTGGCTCAGTCAGAGTCTTTGAGCCAGCAGTGTGCCCAGGTGGCCAAGAGGGCCAATGGCATCCTGGCGTGTATCAGGAATAGTGTGGCCAGCAGGACCAGGGCAGTGATTTTTCCCATGTACTCAGCACTGGTGAGAATGCACCTTGAGTTCTGCGTTCAGTTTTGGGCCCCTTTGCTTTAAAAAGGACATTGAAGTGCTGGAGGGTGTCCAGAGAAGGGCAGTGAAGCTGGTGGTGGTCTGGAGCATAAGTCTTATGCAGAGCAGCTGGGGGAGCTGGGCGTGTTTAGCCTGGAGAAGAAGAGGCTCAGGAGTGACCTTATCACTCTCTGTAACTACGTGAAAGAAGGTTGTAGCCAGGTGGGCGTCAGTCTCTTCTCATAGGCAACCAGCAATGGGACAAGAGGATGTACTCTTAAGCTGTGCCAAAGGAAGTTTGGTTGGACATTAGAAAGAAATTTTTCACAGAAAGGACAATTGGATATTGGAATTAACTGCCCAGGGAGGTGGTGGATTCACCATCCCAGGAGATCTTTAAGGAAAGACTGGACATGGCACTTAATTCCATGGTCTAGTTGACATGGTGGTGTTCAGTCACAGGTTGGACTCGATCTCAGAGATCTTTTCCAACCTAATTGCTTCTGTGATTCCTGAGACCACAGGCTTTTCTTCTTGGTTTTGGTGGGACCACTGTGTTCTCATGGAGTGCTGTTTTATTGCTTCCTCCAGGAAATAAGTCATCTAATTGTATGTCTTAGCCTGCAATAGCTGGTTTGAGTCACCTGCTTCCTGGTGTTCTGAAGGTGTGGGGAACAACTGTGAAGTCTTGATATTTATCTGCGTGTCTTTTTTTCATCTTATTTACTTTCTGTTTTAATAATGCATTGCTTCCGATGAATTCATACAAAGACCATTCTGTGACTTGTGTTACTGTTGATCACCCTGTCTGTCTGCTGCTGAACTCTCTGCATTTCTGCAGGCATGGATTTAGGTGGTGGTAACTGCCTTGCAGATAGGTGCTGAATTCTTATCCTACTCCTATATCGGGGACCCACTTAATGTGTGATACACAGGAAAGACTAATGGAGCACATTAAAATTCTGCTTCTGTCCTTCACTCTCCATGCATCTTCATTTTTCTTCCCTTGATACCTGTGATGTATGGTGCTTAGCTTTAGTTTCTCTGTTCCTGCTGTATGGTTGGAAGGTAACCAGAACCCAGCAGGATTTTCTGCTATGTGTAACAGATTCTAAACATCCTCTGAGAGAGGGCCAGAGTATCTGCTTATGACTGAAAAATGTGGTATTTCTCAGCATACTCTTTGTATGCTGGTTTCTGAAACTTGTTTATCTGTGACCTTTGGGAACCCGCACCCTAAATTCCTTTACCATTACTGAATATGTTGGCATTCCAAGTGCAGCACCCCAAATGTGGAAATGAAGTTAATGACTACAGGTTTTTAGGCTAAAAAAAGTACATTTAGAATGTGTTAAATCCTGTGTGTTTAAGAGAAGAGGCTTTTGCAGCTTCTAGCACTGTGCAAGTCATGGAATTTCTTGGTCAGTGGGAATTGGCCATCTTGAGTCACTGTTGTTCACACAGAATTGTGAGCAAACACAACAGCATGACAGACAGATGTGTGAAAGCAGGAGACATCATACTTTGGCTTCTTGGGCTCTGAGTTTTGCAGGAAGCCCTGAAATACACAATTGCAGAAACTGTCCTGGCTGGGCCACGCTGCAGGAGGGGGTGGTTAGCAATGGCATAGGAGGCTGGGAATGTAGCCAGGTGTTTCAAATCACTGCCTTAGCAGGTTCTTGCCATGCACTGGTACTGTAATAGTGTAATGACTCTAAATGTTCACATCACCAAACAGTGCAGAACAGGGATAGCACCACTGGGTGCCCATGAATGACATTGTGCCCAACAGTGATCTTCTGCCTCGTCCCATATAGCCCTGTCTGGACTCACACTAGTTGGCTGAATCCCATAGTATTAGGTGAGGCCCCATGTGAGACCAGCTGTTCTTTTCAGACAAAATGACATAAAATCTTCTTGAGTTACTGGCTAGAGTAGCCTACTACATCTAAAGAGTTTTTTACCTTTGTTTCTGGTATCAGGGTTTGAGTTTTGGGAAAAGAGAGGGTAGCTGGCTGTGTATGTGCTTTCTGTAGTTTTGTGGGGGAGGGGTTTTGTGTGTGTGGGTTAATTTAAAGAACTTTAAGTATGTAAATGTTGGCATTCACACAGGCATGTTCTGTAAATGATTTGGGCGACAGTCAGTCCATACCTGAGTTTCCTAGATAATTAGTCAGGAACTCTGAACAGTCATTTAATATAATTTTTAATTAACACATTTAAGCTTTAAAAGATTCCCATTCTGCAGTTTAAATACACTACCTTATAAAAGAATAGTACCTTTTCTCTTGGCTGTGAATCATCGTTTTTCCCAGAGCAGTGTTTTAAGGATAGCTGAATGTGTTGTTTTTCTTAGACACTGTTCTTTGTGAGTTCCCTGACCTTACCAACAAATGCTGCTAGAAGTGTAATGTGCTTAAAGCTCTCCGGAACATCACAGGTTAGATTCTCACAAGGATCTCACTCCAGCCAGTCTTTGGCTCCGTAACTTTAATGGCATCTGTAGGCCCCAGTTCATCATTTACCTAAATTTCTGTGATCGTTTAACACTGAGTTTGGAATGCTTTGGGGCAGAATATTTTGCAAACTGTACTGATAAAAATGTGAAGATAAAATTTCAGGAAAAAGCAAGCTGCTCTGTACTGACTAGGTATTGCTAAACAGGCCTGATATCTAAAAGTGTTCTTTCAAGTGTTCTTTTGTCATATGCTTTTGGCCATGTCATGTTAAATGTTTACAAAAATATCCCGAACGCTTTCCTAGCATCATTTGGGACGTGAGTTCTCCATTTTCAGTAGAAAAAGTAGGGAACATTGTTTGCCCTTATGGTCCATGCAGTCAGAAATAGGTTAATAAGCAATCATATCTTAAAATGTAAAAGGAGGAAAAGAAGCTACTTGAAGCATCAAGGAGGCTTTGGGAAATACCTAGTTTTCTAGTATTATTCTGAATCTGGTTTTAGATTCAGGAGGCCTTTGTAACTGAGCTAGGAGATGAGTTGGTAATTCACTCTTTTAGCAGTATAATTTGATGTATGAGTTGAAAATGAGTGTCTTTGTGGGCCATCTTGGATGAGCAGAGGAAGTAATCCAGGCACGTGTCATGTCCAAGTTGAACATGACGTGCAAACCACGCAGCAGCCGCCACCCTGCCCCAGGAGCAGGTGCTAGAACATGACCTGCTGCTGCAGCAAGTGACTGCACCCGCAAAGTCCTGCAGACACTGAAGAAAGGCCAGCTCTTCAGAGGTCCCCTGGGCTGTAGGCTTCCTGTGTCTGGTGGCAGCTTGAGAAATTCCACATTGCCAGTTGCCTAGAGGCTTTTTAATCTGTGAATGTTTAAAATAGTCAATTGCTTTGTCATATTGATATGTTTAGTGTGCCATGAGAATTCCAGCAGTTGCATTAAATGCAATTACTTCACAAAGGATAGAATGTTACTCGTTTTAATGTGTTTATAATTGCAGTGTTCCTCAGCGTTTGTCTCTCTATTTCTGCTGTTAAATACACAGAATTGTTTGAAATGGCATTTTCACTGTAAGCTTAATGCATACTGCTTCCATTATCAAGAAAGGTGTACATTTTTGGATCATGTTTTTTGTAGTTCATATAATTTGTTTCCTGAGGGAAGAATTTGTTTTTATGTGTTGCATCACATGAAGATGTGCATCCATTTTAGGCAGGTTGTCTGGCAACAGCAAGATAAGAACATCTGTAAAACATGTTGGGTGTCGAACTTTGTAGTCTACTTTCTTTGTTAGAAATTGGGCACATGGCATGTGAATGCAGCAAGTGTGCAAATTAATAGGATTTTAGTGAAGTTTACCAGACTGATGGTCTTGTACATAAATAAAAATTTGCTCTTACAGGTGAGGCTGCCTTAGGTCGTCAAGAGGAAAGCTTTTATATCATCCTCTAGCTCATAAAGTTAAAGAAGGAAGATGGAGATTAGATGTCCATTTTGAAATGGCAGCTGAGGATGCAGATTATCCATGATCAGATGTACTTTGTGCAGTCTTTGGAACTAAAGCAAAGCAGTGCAAAAAAACCAGAAAAATGGTATGTTGAATAAAGTGTGGAGAACAAAGCCATGGAGAAAAGGGTCTTCTTGAAGAGAATGCACTCCTTAGCTTATGCAATGTATGGCTGGATTCAAGAAAGGGGAATTTGCTTGTATCTCATAGAGTCATACGACTAAACAGGCAAGGCTGAGCACAGAGCAATGCACAGTGAGTACAGACCTATACTCAGCTGGACCAAATCTGGAACATGCAGTGCCAGTCAAGTCTGTGCAGTATCGAACACATCCTTGTGAGTTTTAAGAGCTGTTCACAAGGCAGACGAGATGGAGCACATTATGTTTCTGACCACACTGTGGGTGCAGACTCTGACAAGAGAATCTTATTTAACTTCAGCATTCTACTGTGTTGTTTGCCTTCTCCTTTGACTTTCCTCTCAGTTATGTTTCTTGTTGGTGATCTGTTAGCCTCCCTGACTTGCCTTCCCAAGTCCCCAAGGGCCTGGCCTGTTCTTTGAATTCCTAAATTCTTGTGCTTTGCCATTGAAGCCATTTGGTCTTGTTTGTCTTTTCTTTTTGTTGGTCGGTCTTTTCTGTTAAAGCCATGTGATCTCATTATTTTATATCTGTTGCTGATGTTTTCAGGCACAGCTGTAAGTTCAGCACCTGGAATAAAGCTTGTTAATTCTCCTGTTTTACTGTCAGCCTTGTTTTTGCCTTCAGGTTGTTTTTACGAGTTTATCTCCTGCTATATGTGAAGTGGCTTGATGTGAACATGAATAAACAAGTTAGAGAGCTGTCTGAGAAATCCACAGTGAACTTGCTATCGATTTTCCACTGTGATAGATTTGAAATCTTATATTGACTTTCTGCACTCATTCATGGATTGCTGGTCCCAGAGAATCAAGTGGGATTATCCAAGGATAGAAGATACTAGACTAGATGAAAAGGGCATGGTTTGGGTTCCTATTTCAGTATTTATACTGTGTCTTCAGAAAGGCAAAAAAAGGAAATAGGTGGTGTGATTTCCATCACCCTGCTTGGTTTCAAGTGTCTAGGAATAAATACTGCACAAGAGCAGAGATGCAAAGCACAGATGCCATTAATGTTATTTGATTAGATAGCATTATTCTTCCTTTCATTGCTCTTCTAGCTGCATGCAAAAATCATTGATGAACCTTGATGATATTTATTGCTCTTCTACAATGACCTGGTGACTGTCAATGAAATAAAGGCCCTATTCAGTTGATACAATGCAAAATAGTGATTCCTACCCAAGTAATTAAATGTTGAGTTCTGTCAGTCACAAGACCTAGTGCTGACAAAGCTTTTGTAATTCAACGATCCATTGGTTTTGAAAAATGAAAGAAATAATTGCAAAGCGTTCTCCCATTTCTTTCCTCTCATTCTATCCACTTCAGACAATTAAGTGCACTTGCCAATATTTTCAGCAATAACTCCTCCCCAAACTAAAAGTGTACATTCTTTTTAATATCTGCTGTTCAGGTATAGGGTTGCAGTGCAAGATTTGCAGAAATTCTGGGAAGAAGTTATTAGGAAATTTGACACAGTGGTGAAACCTGAAACAATACCTGGGAGTGTATGACTGTGTGTTTGTAGAACAACAATGCATTCATGCTCAGGTCATAGGACTAGATGGAAGAACTAAGTTTCACTTCCGACTTGCTGCTTTGCCATGCAGGGATTGTTCAGCTACTCAGTTCTTCAGCACCTCATCATTTCAAGCAATGACATTCTGTGTCCCATTCTGTAATTTTCATCAGATGTAAGAATGAGAATTGCTGTATGAATGGAAACATTTATTACTTATTGATTCTCTCCTGCAGAGTTTTTTTAGTAAGGAAAGCAATTGTTTATCCAGGAGACTTTGTTGAAGTAGTGCCCATGGCAGTTACTGATAAAAGTGATTTTGCTAGATACCAATCTCGTGCTTAATCTGTCATTGTAAAATGCAGTTTTAATGCACAAAATGAGATTAAAATGCCTTTCAGGGTCCACCTAGAAAACCACAAATTGGCAGTGCTCTAGCCAGTCAGACCTGGCTTGTTTAACTGTGTCAGCTATTGGGCTGAGACATTAGTGCTTGCCTTGTGGGACCTGTGTCTGGGGCATTGCAGTAACACCATCCTCAAAACAAGGTCTTTGCTCTTTGTTACTCAGATTTTAGTTGGAGAATGCCTATCATTAGATCAGGCTCTTAACCCATGCTATCATGTAATGTGACATAATACAGAAGTTGTATTGCAAAATGGAGAATATAGTGCCCTATCAGGTCATTGGTGTGTTAAATAATTTAAGACTTCAGGAAGCAAGCATATGCTGGGTTCACACATAGCCATTGGTGTCTTGACTGCAGAGGAGGACCATCCTCTGGTGCCCTCTGTCCTCCTTTCCCAGATGGAAAGAGAGTAAAAGTCATCTTGCTAACTCATTGGCTTCTGGCTTGCAGTTTGTTCTGCAGGTCTGTGAGCAGAGATGAAGATGGGTTTAGCATTAACTGTATTTAGGACTAAACCTAGGTAGTCAGGGATGTAGCCAGAAGAAGGCTGTACAGGCTATGAAACTGCTTCCACTGTCGTCCTTTATTTACCTGCCCTAATGACTGGAAACCAAAGTGCTTTGAAAACCAAAGTATTTTACTGATACATTTTTTACCTTCCATCCTGACAAGGACATCTAAGTTGTATTTCTTTAAGGTGTCCACTTGCTGAGGCTGCATTAAGTCTAGAGCTATGTTTGGAGAAAGGTCAGCATGTTACCTTGGTGTTGTAAGTGCACAAGAGCAGCTATGGCTGCGCTGGCTCAGGTGGTAGGAACTGGTGTGCTGGGACTCACAAGGCTTTTGGGTTTGGCTATGAGTTATATAGCTGGTGTTATTACATATCACTGGGATATGAATATGTTATGATAGAGAAGCAAGGGTAAAATAACTTTGTAGTGCTGAATATATGGAAGACTGAGGTAAAAGGAAGGACAGAAGGGGAGTTACCAGCTTCTGGATCTCTGAACTGAAAAGGAAGAGGTGTCATGCAAGAGTAACCAAGGAATGGTGGCAGAAGGGAAAATGAGCCAGCAAGATGGAGAAGGCAAGGTGAAGAGCCCTGCAGGAAAACAGAGGTAAGCTGAAACAACTGCTGAAGGAAGGAGGCAGCTCTGTCACTCACAGTCTGGAGCAAATTCAAGGGGAAGATAGAAAAAGAAAGGAAAACTGGGAGGGGGATTCTGGCATTTGCATGCAAGTGACTTCAGAGGTTAGGGTATCGTGTAGGGTATCGTGTAGGAGTGGGTAGCAGTTTTTCTGGTTTTCAGTCATTTCCCTGGAGCCAGGCTCTGACGGGGACCTCAAAGCAGTAACTGGCAGTGAGTGGCTCAGGAGAAGTGACAAGTTGCACTTGTAATTTTTTCCTATCTAGGCGGTTTTTTTATTGTTTTGGGTTTTTTAATGCCTGCGAGGTGGTTCTACTTCAGTAGGATGATTTTGAAAGGCAGGATTCCTGTTAGCCCATACCAAAAAGACTGAACTGCCCAAGTAGAGTGACGCTTGCTTTAATTGGTGATAATTGTATGGTCCATGCTGGCAGATGTTGCACTTGTCTTGACCTTTCGTTCAAGTGCAGAGACTAGTGCTTTTGCAAGAGGAAAGGAGAGCTTGTTTGGAGCTGTAATTACCAGACCAGAATATGTCTTACTGTGCAGTGGGAACATATTAGAAATAGAAGATTTTTATTTGTTGGACAGTGATAGTACCATAATAGAAGCTTAGCCTTGCCACTCCTATGTCAGTCTTAGTTTGTAAGTAATTGGTAAAAGATCCCAGAGTGAATGTACTGGTGTAAGATACAGTGTGAAAAGTGAGCTTTTGTTTGTTTGCCTTTAAAATAATTTTTACCTGTTTAACAGTTCTGTTCCTCACTTAGTAGTTGTGCCTGCTATTAAAATCTGCCTGTTCCAGGAGCTCCTTCCATGGCTTTATAGCTCTTTTCTGTCTTAGTGACTGAAAAACATACAATATCTTAATGTATTGCAACGTGGGGAACACTGGCAAGTTCTGGCTCTATTGAATGGCTTCCACAGTGCTTTGTCCTGAAGTGTAATGTTTATTATTTTATTTCTAGAAGAGAATTAAACAGCAATGCTATACTTCATCAACTGTATTACTTAGAGGTGTTTCCGTTGCTGTTTGATTTTAAAAAAAAAAAGTTTTTGCTTCCTTGTAGAAACTGGCAAGAAAGCACAATATATTGCTTCAGCAGGAATGCTACTTGAGTGGTCACAGTGAACTGGAAATTGCTGTTGCACAGCAAAACTCAGTTGTTTATCTCAGTTTTTCAGCCCAACACATTTTAAAGTCTGTGTGTATGTAAACTATGAGACATTTCAAAAACTATGCCTGATTAGATGACAGGCTAAGGCAGGGTCAGTTGGTGTCCAAAGGCTGAATGCAGTTTTATCTGGGTGATGGGGCTGCTTGGTAGTTGACAGGTCAGCCAGACTGAAAAATGTGCATATTATTTGCAAGTCTGTGTTGGATCTGGTAGTGGCTATTGGAGCAGTTGTCACTCCTTGAAAATACAGCTGAGTTGGTGCTTCTCCTCCATGTCGGGATAAGTAGTTCTTACTGAGTACAGGTTTTGGCCAACCTGGGCTAAGACTGTAGTGAATTTCCTGTTGGTGTTATGTGGCTCTGTGTGGTAAAGAAACAGAGATGTTAAAAAGCACTTAGGGGCCTAGGTGTCCATTAGGGATATCACAGATACCTAAATATATGTGTGCATGCACTCTGTAGCCCTTAAGGGAATATTTTTCAACACTTCTCTTTTGTTTTAAAATGGTCATTCTTTCAATTAAAAAAACAACTGTTTGCAGTCATCTACTGACTGAAACCTCTGATAGGTATGTTTCTAACAGTAGATAAATAAAGATAATATGCACATCTGTCTCTTAGAGGCCCTTGGCATCTGTCAGATAAAATCAGTTCTGGGAGCAGAGGTAGAAAGACTAGTTTCTGTGGCAATGGCTAAAAGTCTGTTGGTTCTGCATCATCTACCATGTGGTGCAGATACAGGTCTTGTCCTCCTACTTGTTCGTGCTTTTTGAATTTTAGCACATCCTTTTCAACACAGGTGCCTGTGTAAGTTCAGTCACGCTCCTTTGCAGGCATCTTCTTCAGCTAGACAGCGGTATTTGGGAGCCATTGAGTTAATATGAAGAAACTTCTGCTCTGTTTGATTTTGTCCTTAGCAAATTCACGTCTTTGACACCTAGGGCTGAATTTGAGACTGTCACCAGTGTGGAGCTGTATGTGTTGCTTCGGGAGACTTCTTGCCCATGAGTCTCGCTCTTCACTATCATTTTCCCTTGTCCCACGTAGCCTTTCTCTGTTTACCTCCCACACATTCCTAGAAGGCCAAGCACAGCCTGCTTCCCCCACACCTCTCACAAATGCAGTGACAAGTATTTGTGCTTGCCAGCTTGTGTAAGTCTCTTTTCGTCATAGCTTGAGAATATGTTCCTGCCCCTTTTTTTCTTTCTCCTGTCTTCTGTAGCTTGAATGAATTTTTTTTCCCCTGTTTCTATAGTTACACTGCCTTTGATGAAATCAGCCAGGTCTTTCCCTTATGATTGGAGGCAATTCTTAGCCATATGGGTTCTGGCAGTAGTCCTGTCCAGTGTTAGTCTTTACATAAGCATTATGTCCATGGTTTTGGGAGTCTTTGTGTTTATTTCTGTTCCAGGAATACTGGTATCTATGTTATAGAAGTTCGTAGTCCTCTTGAAAATCAAACTCAGCCTTGCGCTCAAATTTGGGCCACAACTATTCCAGACCTTAAACTGATCCTTACTGGTTTTTATTTTGGCCATCAGTCAAACCTGGCATATGGTGTTTCCTGGTCACTTCCCGCTTATTCTTTTGAAACATTGTTTTACTGTCTTCTCGATACTTGGACGTACAGAGGATTTCAGAACACTGTGTTTGCTTACTCGTGTTTCTAAGGAAGGAAATGCAACTCTTATCTCTAAACTGAGGCAGTGCCCAGGGCTGTGTTGAGAGGCAACTGGTGCTGTAAGGAAGGGGCACCCTACTTTTGTAAGCACGTGCTGGTGTTTTATGCCTTGCCTTCTCTTTTCTCATCAAAAAGTTTTGAATTTGCTCTGTGGATGTGCTGTAGGAAGAAGTATCTGGGAGCACAGGGATCTCAAAGTATGGGTCTGAGCATCTGAGTGCCCAGCCAGCCAGGCTGACTTCGTATGGGCTTTAGTCATTGAAGGGTCACTTGAATTGTAGCAAACCATAGGCACGAGGTCTGAGACCGGTGTGCTATACCCAAGCTGATCCAGGAATAACAGCAGTTGACTGTTTGGTGGGCAATTTTTTATGTCTCTGTTATATAGGCAGGACTTCTGATCTCAATCTCTGTCTGATTTGTCAGAGCCAAGAAGAACTGGAAGAGAGCGCTTTCAATCAAAATGTCTCTGTTAAGTTAAATTATCTTCAGGAATAAAGGTGAAAGAGTTTGTTTCTTAAAATCCTAGAAAAAAAGACACTCCTAGAAACTCTTACCTAGCATAGAGCCCACAGGAGAAAGTAGTAAATTCACTCTTTTTTCAGAGGGTTTAATTATCAAACCAGTTGCATCCCAGACTTAGAGGAACATAGGTACTGATCTGTAAGCAAATGTTATGACTTGCCCTGTTTGTAGTATTTGTTTAGGAGAAAAGTATTTTTTATTGGATTTTATTCAGAAAGGTTTTTTTAGAGCAATTTCCAGGCTCTTCTCAGTGGAGCAATTGTGTCCAGTTACACTGAATTGATGTTCAGAAACTGGGTATCCTTCAAGGATGAAATACCTTGGTGAAGTTTATTTTCATAGGAGATAAGGTTGTCATGCTTATCAGTCAGGGTCTGCATGCTGAAAAGTGAGTAACAGATACAGTCATCACTGATTACAGTTTTCAGAATTGCAGCTTCTGTATTTCCATCTTGTATGATATTTCCAGTTTAATTCTGAATTCTGTAGTAGATAGGAAGTTCCTCAATAATTCTGCTTTGTCTCCTGGAGTAACATGCATTTGTTTATTCACAATTGTTTCCAGTCAACACTGTGATACTTTTGTTTTTCTTTAAGCAAGAGCTTTCAGTATAAGTGGTTGGATGTTTGCCTTTAAATGTAGATGAAGCAGGTCTTCATGATACTGAGAACTATCCTTTTCAAAATAGATACTATGTGAGTAAAGAGCTTTATAGTATTCACAAAGAGAAGAAATAATTCTTTTAGTATTTCTCATGTTTGTATTTGTCTTGCCTGTGTGATTTTCTGCAAAGTAATGTCTTGTTAGCAAATAAAGCAGTTTAGTGATTATCATAAATCAGGCTGATGTCAATAGAAGGAACATCCTTAAAAGCCACAGCTGTAAGACTTTCTCCATGGAATTTGGTTTCTAATGCCAGCTTTAAAATATTTTCATAACTGTGACTTGTCACTGCAATGATCTTGTTCTTCTTTCAGAATGAGAAGGCTTTGGGGCATTCCGTGAGCCGCTCTAGTAACATCTCAAAGGTATGTTCCTCCATATAAATCAGTCTTTGCTCAACTTTGGGAATACTGGGATTTCTTTCATTTCAAAACTGCGATGATGTATGTGACAATGTGACCAGTAGAAAATGCTTTTTATGCCTGTGTGTCATTGATAGTCACTCCTGAAACATTAGAACTCTGGTGTTTTGCAGACTCTCTTTACAGGTCAAATGAAATGGAAGCTACAGTAGGTTTTCTCTTTCACACTGTCAGCCTCCTTAGCTTGGTAGGAACAAGATAGATGATAGATGCCTGAAATCTTATCTTGGAGGGAAAATGGCTCCAAAAACATTGCTCAAGTATGTTGTTTTATAAGATAAAGTTACATAAGGTAGCTATAGCTGTGCATATGAACAGGATATGTGATTAAACATTATTTTATTGTTACTTACACACTGAATTATTTTTAGCACCATGATATTGTTATCAGGGCGTGACTGTGTAAGTATTTTAAAATGTTTGCTTTTACAGACCCTGATCGTGTAAGAGAAGATGCTCCACCCTTTCTGGTCACATTCCAGTATAGCCAATGGACACATCAAACCCACAATTGTTTTGTGGAAAAAAATATCTTCTGTCCAAGATAATTATTGCAAGACATACCCTACTCCTACTTCTGCATTGCAAATAAGACTTTTAACTAGCTGTAAGCTTGACAACTTATTGCTTAAACAAGCACAATTGCTTAAAGCTTTCATGCAAGTAAGGCTGTGCTGGTTGACCAGTACTTTTCATGGACTACATAAGCTTCAACCCTTCATTGCCACAGTTTATGTCACTGATGGTAGTGACTTTTAATGAAAGAATGAGTCATCGTGGCTGTGACAAGCTCAAGTCCCTTTTCTCTATTCTTGGTGCTTCTGGATCTAGGGAGCTTTTCACGACTATCTCCAGCAGAGGAAACCGTGTCTGCATTAATTTACGGTTCATATGGGCACAGACAATTTTAACTTTGGAGCCAAAAGACAGAATTACTGGGTGTCCTAAATAATGAGCAGGGCAGCTGTCCAGTGCACAATGTATTGACCAAGCTGAAGGTGTTGTTATTATGGATTGATGCAGGACTGTTTTTTTCATTTGGCATCAGAAAATGTGCATTCACATAAAGGGTTTTGCAATAAATACTGTGTGAATATAATTTCTTATCTGAGCTTTTCTAAAATGGGACTATGCCTGTTCCTTCTTACCCTGGCTCTTATCTTCTTAGGGATCCTTAATTGGATTGTCAGGTTTTGTTCAGCAGAGATAGTAGTTTTGCCATTATGTGTCATCATACTTTTCCCAGAGTGTCTAAAATCATCACAAACCTTTTGGCACCAGCAGTTTGGTATGCATGCAAGTCTGCACAATTCATTCTTAATTCATCTAGGACTTGTAGTGTGGCAGTGCAGTAGAAAGGACCTTGCACTCTGGCAAAGCTCTCCCTGGGAGTGCTGGCAAGAGAGACATCAATATTTACATTCATCTTGAAGCACTGAAACATTCAACGTGATTGCTGTGTGTTGCAAAAGCTAAAGTTCTCAAGAGGATCAAAAGTCAGCTTTGCCAGTTTAATGGGGGAGACTTTTTGATTGCAAAATGAGCTTCCCAGAGGTGTTGATGTTCTTCCTGCTCCTCTGTTACCTCTGTGTCTGATCCATTCAGTGCACCTACTCCACTCTGGAGAGAAGTTTGAACAAGGGCAGAGGGCAGAAGTCCCGCTCCCTGATTTGCCTTCTACATCTGAACGCTGCCTTGTGCATCCAGACAGTTCAGTGCTAAGCTGCAACAATTATTTTGTGGTCTACAGGTGGTTTGGCTGTTGCAAGCAATTTGTATTACGAATCAAGAAAGAGTGCAGTAGTGGGATGCTGCATGGAAGGTTAAATACATGGAAAATTTTTCTTCAGTTCTGAGGCTTAATAGGAAAGTGCCTTTTTTTATTGTTTAGAATAGCAACCTGGCCAATAAGGCAGATTGAGTACATGTAAAGGAATAAAAGTATGGAAATGCTTGGCTACCTGTATAGTCCTTTCTGAAATCCCCAGAACTTGTTGATACTATACCATTTTAAGAGGAGCTTTTTAACCAGAATTGAGTTAAATCAATTACATGCTGCATTTCCAGATATGTTGATGTACACGTGTGTGTGTGTACAGAAATAATCATGCTTCCTGCTAATGACTGTTTCAGCCATTGTTTTTCCACCCAAATCTAGTTTACAGCGCAGCAAGCTAGCAAATCTGCTACAAATGCTTGGCACTGACACTTGATTCAGAGCTTTTCTGGTGCTGATATGTCATTACAAACCTGCTGTGATTATTACTGTGTATCTTTCCACTGCTCTCACTTGCACAGTGCAATCTGAGTGGAAAAGATTGAGTCAGAACTCAGCCTTTAGCCAAGAAAGGATGCTGTGTTACTCGATGTGACCAAGGAAAGCAATGCCCTAGGGCTAAAAGTGATCAAGGAGTGAGGCAGACAGATGGTGCCACTGAAAATGAAATCAGCTGGTAGAGGTAGCAGGACCTCTCCGAATATAGACCCCCAGTGTCGGGGCCAGGTGGAGCTGTCCCTCAGGAGAAAGGGGCAGAAAGGCAGTTCTCCAAGAGGCAGATGCTAGGAGAGGCAGAAGAGATGCTAGTACATGTGGCCAGGCCAAGAAAAAGCGATCACCTGGATACTTGGCTAGGAATGGAGGCCAGAAACAGCAGAAAAAGGAGCAGGGAATAAGATGTAGGAGGATCTTCATATGGTGCCATTAGGTTTTGTGCAGTATGTTGCACGCTGGGGGATGTGGCGTTCCTCCAGGTCCTTCTTTGCTTTTTTTGGTGTATATATTTCAAACACTCCTTTTAAATCTGCTCCACATGCAATGTTTGAATTTCTGGGATCTTTTATGTTTGTTTTGAAATAAAAAAAATTGTTGTTGAAGGAAGCTTGAATTTATTTAGTCAGGGGACTTTAACACAGCCCGATTCCCCACTTGCCCTGTTCAAGCACAGTGATGTTGATTGAAATGGCCCCAATCGGCACAGGGGAATACAGCTCAGATCCACATCTCGGCTGTTTCCTTAAGCCAGCATTTTTGCCAAGAAGCCAATGATTGCTGCAAAGCGCCTTCATCATACAAGCAACACAGAAAAATAATTAAACTTTATAAAAGCTTCATCCTCCAAATATAGAAGAAATTCACCCTAAAACACAGCTAGTCGCTGGGAGCAGCTAAAAATGGGATTTTCACAGTGGTGATAATTCATGCCCTCTGCTTATAGAGAAAGGAATTGTGCATACAAGCAGATGAAATGAGGTCACTAAAAAAGCTGGTCTATAAACAGTTACCTTCAAATTAGTGGTATTGTTTAGCACCAAAGTGTCTGATATATCCTGGAATTGATAACGTGATGTATGGAAATATCTTGAGGTCATCTGTGTGCTGTCACTGTCATCTGATTGCTCTGGAGGGATGATTTTACTCTAATGGGGAAGCACTTTGTAGGCTTATTTTCATGGCCCTTTAAGGGGTGAACTTTGAAAATGCTAATACTGGGATCACAGCGAAGGAATCAAAAGTGCACTCCTTTAAAAATGTAAATGCTTTGTCAATTCTGAAGGCCTGTATAGTTTTATTTTCTGAGCAGAAGCACACTGTAAAGTATTAGATTATTCTTAAGCTGAATAGTAGCGACTGCAGACACAAAGTGGTAGCCTAAGCTTGCTATGAAATTTAAAATCCATTTAGGCTGTTCATCAGCTTGGAACAGATTTAGAAAAGCATATGAATACACACGTCCACTGTTGCCTGAAGCTTTGATGGATTCAGTGAGCATTTGTCCATAGAAAAGCAGTCCAGGTTTTTCAGTCACAGAGCTTCACTATCCTGTAGTCTATCAGATGACCAAGGCTTACTGAAAGGAACTGCTGCTCAGAGGTGCTCTGTTCAGGTATGTGAGCCTGGGGTTAGGGAAAGAGAAGTTGCTTAAAAAAAATTTTTTTAAATCCTTCCACTGAACTATTGGGAAAAGGAAAAGACAGGAAAAATTGTGTAGTGTGGAGATGAAGGTATACTCTTTTCCCCAAGCATAAGAGCAAGAAATATTATGCTGGGGCATGGTGCAGTCATGTTTGTAAGGAGCATGATAGTCTCCCTGTGCTGTGATAAATCCCCTCTCCTGGGGCTGGATTCTTATTTCATATACATATATATATACATATAAAGGCACCCCATGAAGGAGGAACTCACAGAAGTTTCCTTTCCTCTTGTGTTCCCTCAGTCCATTCAAGGTATTTTGGGAAAGATTTTAAAGTCAAAGGTCATATATATTTCTTATTTCTTCTTTTCCCTGCATAACCTGTGCAGTTGTTACTGGTTTTAGTCAACATTAATCCTGAGCTATCGGCAGGCTGTATTACACTTGTGGAGATTTTGAAGAGATAGATAGGCTTCTTTCTCTAGTTTCTTTAGTCCTGGAATCTCTAGAGAAAGTTCCTGCCAGAATCCTCCTTCAGATTTCTTTAGGAACAACAAAGGAAAGCTGAATTTAGCTCTCCTCCTAGCTGCTAGACATAATTTTAATTACAGTCATATATTATTATATAAAGTATGGAAGTTCTTCCAACAGCTGACTCCTGGTTCCTATCAAATTGTTGTCAAAATGATAGAGTTGATCATCCTGAAATTTCCAGATGCCTCTTTACAGTATCTCTCCCCTGGCTCCCTCCCTCCCCCTGATTCTTTTAACTACTCTCCATTCTAATAATTCCTCTTATCCCGCTTAAAGACATTTGATTTTAGTATACACTGGAAGTCAAAATGGCATGAGTGTAGTAGGGAGAACTTACTGGAGAAGATCAGAAGTTGCTGATGTTGATGTCTGATCCTGCCATGCTGGTATTTAGTAAAAGCTTTCAAACCCAGCCTGTCAGCAGGGCTGTCTGCCTGTCACAACATCCACTCTGTCCATTGGTGGCCTGTTCTGCCTCTCAAGTGTCAGGTTAGTACAGTTGGCTCCGCTGTGGATGAGACAGGGTTGGAGCTGTCTTTGCTGAAGGGAGGGGAGGTGAATGGGGGCAGAGGTAGCATAGACAGTCAGATTCCCTGGGTCTCTTCATAGATGGTCTTGGTTACTCTAGGTGTAAACTAAGGGAGGAGCAGAGCCTGGGGCTTTTGCTGCCTCTGGAGATGCAGCATGCAAGATAAGTGCCTGCCACGTCCATATCTAACAGCAGCTTTGCTTTCTTACTATGCGTTTGAGTAGGGTCTACATGATAAACAGAAAATAACTCTTTGTCAGGAGAGTGTAAAATAGAGGCAAGCCCATAATCAAAATGCCAGATTGAAATTTGGGTTGCAGAGTGTTTGGCTCCTTACGCTATTGCTAAATTTATATCTGCCTGAAGCTCCTTGTGCTGCAGTTCCTCCTGAGTAAAAGACTTAAATTGTGCTTCTTTTTTCTAACTCTGTCTGTCCAAAGGAGAGGTGTGCTCTGCTATTAAATGTGCATAGTTCTATATTAGTTCCAGATCCTTAGCTGAGAGTTCTGGATGTTTTTGTAGCACAAATAGTAGGGTCACAGCATTGTTCCTATTCATGTGGCACCTAGAAATGACAAATTGCAGGTGTAGGGGAAAACCTTTCTTTGCTTCCTTTAGACTTCCAGTCACTTGAGGTATTCTACTAGAGTTGTTTCTAATTTTTTACCTTTTTACCTTTTTTAGAATGTGACGGGTCCTGTTCTTTAAAATGATATATAATTGCTAGTACTGAAGTGCAGCCCAGAGTGAGACAGCAACAGTGCCATCTAAGATAAGCAGGTTACTTTGAAATATTCCCAAGCTGTTGGCATGTTCACTATGGCTCACTTCAAAGATGACTTTATTTTCTTAGGCAGGGCAGGTTTTTTGATTTTGGGTGTGCAGCATGTAATCTCAAGTAGGTAATCTTGCCTGAGTTCTCTCACCAACAGATAACACTGTTCATGAAATGGGGGCAGAGTGAGAACAACCAACTATGGCAGCACACATATGCATGTGTATGTATCATATATATGCACGCAAACACATGTCTATGTATATAAAAAAATGTATATGTTCCTGCTGGCAACCCTCCAGAGAGCTATAGGCTTCCAGGAATTGTTACCTTCAGGATTGCTGTGATTGTCCGAACAGCAGTGCAGAAGGCCATGCTGTGACCTCACTGAATTGCATTAGATGGGAATGTCAATATAGACAATTAACTAACTGTTGACCTTTAGTCCTGAGCTATTTTAGGCAACCAGTTGGGCTGTGCGGAGTAACTCACTAGTACACAGCTCATCACTGGAGGTGGTATTCCATCATGTGAAGAACATGGAAGTCCACAGAGATTCAGCAAGCAATTATGGGGTTAGAAGGGTCAAATTCAGGCTCTCAAGGTTTAAGCTACATGTCACATATGAGCATGACAGAAACTCCTAGGAGACCGAGACTTTAAAACCTACTGCTGCCGTTGTCATCACAAGTAGCTAGTTCAAACAAAGGTGCTGTTACTTGGGTGGGTGCTGCTGGAGCAGTAAGGGTGGTGTGTGTGCCAGAAACTATAAAGTGGAGAGGGCTTTTATTGCTTGTTTTCCCAGCCTCTTGAGAGCTGAGCCCTGTGTGGGAGCAACATAAGAGCTCCAGGCTTGCTGGATCCACCTCACTGTTTCATTCAGCCATCACTGCCTCCTCTTTGCCCTCTTCTGGCCCGAGGCTGCCTGTGTTTCTTCTTTTCTGTGGCAGCTGTCTGAGTTAGTAAGCCCAGGTGAGCTGAGTGGACTGGCCACCATCAGCTGCATGTAGCCCTGCTTCTAGAACTGGCAGAACTTACTGCTTAGGCTTTTGGCAGCATCTTGCATTTTACTATGCTCTTGTCAGGGAGTTGTGCCTCGCTGTTAGAGACTCAGTGCTCTCACTGACTGATGTTCCTCTGGCAGCTGTAGCTAGGGAAGTGACTGGCATTAAAGCAATGGTTGGTTTTACCTCACCTCGCTATCCCACTCTGAGTTGCAGTGCAGCTGTGTAAATAGTTTTATGAGCAAAAAGCATAGGATGAAAGGAGGACAGACTGACTGGAAGCTCGTTGAACCATGGCTTTTGGTGGCAGCCACAGCTAGTGTTAGCTTACACTGAGGGTGGGGCATAACTTCCTCCAATGTTTTGTTGTTCCTCTTTGTGCTGCCTATCCAAGTGTGTTAATTTCTGTTCATATTTTGGTTGCATTTTCATTTTGTATGAAAACTGAGAAAAAAGACCTTTTGTTCTGAAGCAGAAAGGTAGAGGGGAAAGGAAATGTGACTAAGATGTAGGGGTTTTGCAAGCCGTCCTGAACAGTGCTGGCATCCAAAAACAGAATAATAAGCTTGAAATACAAATGAAATTCCACGATTCCTTGTTCGTCCCAGCCTTTTTATTTCCCAAGTGGCAAGACTGACATTGTCTTGGTACAGACAATTGGATGACGAAACCAGTAAACATCATTTTGGAAGGGAAATTTTGATCTATGAATGTAATCATCTGCCTTTAGACTGTTACATCATATATTCTGCTGTCTTTTTTTGGAAAACAAGTTGAGAGACTGGATTCTTTCTAAGCACATTACCTTCTGTGATTTGATCATAACATAAAACCTGAGACCGATTTATTAATTGATTTTTAACTTCATTTCCAACAGTATACGGCTCTGTTTCTATGGCAGAATGCAACATGCTGATTTACTGGTTTAATATTTTGTTTTTAGAAGATTACTAAATACATCTTTTTAACTAATCTGTTATTTAAGTTTTATTAATTTTCATTTGCATAATGAAACAGATTATAGTGTCCCATCTTTCACTACATTGTCAGACTTTCAGTTGAACAAAAGTAATTGCTGCAGAAACACTTTTTAAAAGATAGGATTTGAAGTCAGAGATGTATCTGCTTTTAGGAGAGGTTAAGCATTGCATAGAGACCAAATTTCCGAGTAATACCTGAATTCACCTCACTGTATGTGTAAGTGGCATAAAATGTAAAGAATCATTGTTTCCAGAATAAAGCAAATAATTGATATTAGTCTTTAATTTGTTTTGTCACAATCATAACATAGTTCAATTTGCTTTCTGGCCCAAGGTTATTCTCTTGGGGTTTATTCTATACATGAACCTAGCTGGATAAGATGGGAAATAAGTTACAGCATCTTACTAAGGGTCAAGAGGTGTGTGTTTGAGTCTTCGTTGAGACTTGCCTTCAATTCCTGCAGACCCAGCTGTAAATGGATACCTGTTTTTTCAGTCTCAGGGCACCAGAGGCATCCACTTGTGAGGGCAGGTACATTGTTGTCTGTAGTGCTGTTGGCTAGAGAAATAAAACCCCAGCAGATGAGTTCTGTGACACGGAAGATCATGGTTGTATCTGTATTTATAAACCAGCATGTGTATCCTTGTATCTTCTCTCGCAAAGAAAGAAGAGTATAGTGTGTGACAAGGAACCCTGCTTTTGCTGCGAGGGTGTAAAAGCCTGCAGCAGCCTTGTTTAAATATACAGTAAGGGCTTTTAATAAATTAAGTATAAAATTGAAGGGTCCTGAGACAGATAATGTGTGTGTGTTGCACTATGACCAGAGCTCATTGAAGCAGTGATGGCTGAACTATTCTAGTGTCTGAAGCTGAAGCACAGAGCTGGGCACAGTGTGCTTCTGTGGCAACAGACCTTTTGTCACCTGAGGTCTCCCCTGGTCTGGCTTAGTGCACTTGCTTGGCCCAGGTCTCTGCTGTCTGTGCTTGTTTCTGTGAAGCCCAGCGTGGTGATGACACTTGTGTTGTTCTGCTGATTGCATTGTTCCTTCCTGGGTTTCAGGCTTTGCTTTGCAGATCAAAAGAACTGTAAACCTTTGTTTGAATTTTGAAATGCAAGCAATGTTTTGCAGTGGTGGGTGAGCAGCATAGCCTATTCAGCAGCTGTGGAACGTGGGAGAACCAGGTTTAAAGATTCTCTATTAGAAAGTTACTAAGCCAGGTCTCCTTCTCGCCAAAACCTCTAGGAAGAGTTGAAGTTTTTCGAAGTGACTCACAGAACACAGCATCAGAAAAGGTCTTTAATAATAACCCATGGAGTCGCAGCTCTGAGACAAGGCTCATTCTTACCATATTGATTTTAGAGGCTTCTCTATTAAGTGTTAAATATGCCAAGAGCTTAGCTTCAGTTTTTTGAGTTAGTTCAGCTGAATTCTGAGTTCTTCAGTTATTCTGTTCTCACTGTGCTTTTTTTGTGACTTACCAACATGACTGCTGCCACACCTCCCAGTAGATGGAAAACCCTGTTCGAGTAAGAACAGGATAAAAGGCCTCACAAAGTACAAAAAGTAGTTCAGGGAATGGTCTGGGTTGGCAGATGGTACTCGTGTGCATATGCTAGTAAGGAATATAAGTCCCCACGTAGTGTTTGAGATACTGAATTACTGATAATTCTGTCTTGTGAAGAAAACCCCAAGCCTCTAATCTCTTGTCATCATTATAAGAGGAAGGATTAGCTATTACATGGTAGCTAAATTCCAACTAGTCTATGCACACACTTCCATATAATTATTCTAATTACTGTAGCATTGCTCATTTCCTGAGCTATTGTCCTGTGCTCTCACGTTCCACTCCAGAGATGTCTGCATTTGACCTTGGGGTAAAACATTTCTATTATGATCCCTAGTTTTCAAGGATGAACCTGTGCGACCTCCCCTTCTCACATTCAACAATGAAGCTACTTTCTTGCAACTAGCCCTTGAATATCTGACGTAGAGGATATCTGACTCCATATGCTGTGTTTCACCCTGAAGGTGATTGCTGTGCGTACTGACCTGTGACTTGGGTTTTTTTTGTTTGTATGTTTGTAATTTCACTGCAGGCTGGAAGTCCAACCTCTATCTCCGCCCCTCATAGCTTCTCTCGGACTTCTGTTACACCATCCAACCAGGACATCTGCAGGTAAAGTGTGTCGTTTGTGTGGCTACAGTGAGGCTCATGCAAGGTTCAAATGAAGGAAAAACAAAACTGAAAAAACATGTTTGCAGGGAAGTAAGCAATGTGGGGTTCCCACACGAAGCATTCCATTTGTTTGACTCAACTGCTGTCTAACACTGCTTCGTTGAATCCTACTGACTGTTTGGCCCCGCTATGTTTGCCATTGCCACACTAGCCGTAATTCTCATTTCTTCACTTTTAATTATATGTGTTCTCTTTTGTAATTGTTTTTTACTTTCTGTGCTTTTATTCCACTGTTCTGCATGCAGTTCCAGTGCAGTGTTTTCTGAGTGTTGTCATCACAGTCCAGTGCAGTCTGCTGTTGTCTTGAAAAATCCGCACTGCCAGAGCCCTCTGACACAAGGGGTCACTGTGACAGTAATCTGTCAGGACACGTTACATGCAGCAAAGAGAAACTCCCGTTGGCAGGATCGGGGCCAGGCACTCAGATCTGCTAAGAATGTAAAGCCCACCCGCACTCTGAAATTCTCCAAGTCCCTCAATGACGTGGACCAGAAGGCGCGGGGCACCAACGAGTGCTTTGACTATGTGGAGCGAACACGCTCAGAAGGCAAATTGACCCCGACTCAAGAGCAGTGTTTAAGGATTAACAAATTTCATCTTAAAGAGAGGAAACCGCTGAATCTCAGGCCTCTTTCTTTTAGCAATTCTAAGCACTCCTATATCCCTTCCCTTTCCAACTACTCGAGTGCATCAGGAGGAGCAGAGAACCACAGCGCTGTACATATCCCCTTGCTGGAGGACAGAGTGGACTATGACACCTCAAGGAGCAAAAAACTGTTGCGTTACCTTTTTTCCTTCTCCCACACCTCCAGCATCAGCAGCCTGCATAAATTTCATGAACTGGAGAGCTATTCCAGTCACTTCCAAGCAGAGAAATCCTCCAGCATGCTGGTGGAAAGCACGGACTTCTGCTCAGATGATATGGGAGACGATGACGTCTTTGAGGACAGCACCTCAGTGAAACTGAAAACAAAAGAGCAGCGGGCACCACTCTGTTCAGTTGAGAAGGACAGTGACCTTGACTGCCCTTCCCCCCTCTCAGAAAAGTTCCCCCCTCTCTCCCCTGTGTCCACATCGGGGGATACCTGCAGGTTGGTCTACCAGAGAACCACCTACCTTTGAACCCTCCCATGTGCGGTGGTGACTGTTCTGCTTTCCCCTGCCTTTGTGCTGTTTCTGTCTCTTCACCCTGTCACGTTGCTATAATATGTGTGATTTGAAGCACGCAGCCTTTTATCTGCTGTCTTGCACTCCTCTGATGCACTTAACAAGGCTACTAAGCAAAATAATTTCTTTTGGAGTCAAATAAATTCTTTTACAATTTGTTTCAGGTTCGGGATTCTGAGATGGTATTCTTTTCTTATCAGTGCCCAAGCTGGGAATATTATGAGAGACTAAGCTATGCATAATAAAGGCCAAGCTGAACATGTCTTAGGTTTTAGTGACCAATGTGTTGTCCTGGCAGCACTTCTGGGTTGGTCAGAGGGTGGGAGTTGGAAGGAAAACAGACTTCTTGAAAATTGCTTCTGATATCAGGTCAATATAGCTTAATTTTTTTTCCCTTCAATTTGTATGCTACAATGCTTTTTTATTTGTAAAGGGCTTTCTGGATGCCTTGGTCAAAAGAGGGATCTGAGTGCTGGCTGTTAGTGGTAGGCCTGTGTGATGTCCATAATGTGAGGTCCAAAAAGGATGGATGTCCTTGTTCCAACCACAGAGGATTAACCATGTGCACAGGTAGTGGGAGCAGCAAAATCAGGACTGTCTTCATGGTGACTTGCCTACAGGTCTGCCTCGTGTCACCCCCAAAATGTGGCTGAGGAGCAGGAGTCATCAAGTACAGGAGCAAATGTCCAGTCCCTCTACCTGGCATTTTACTTATCCTAGTCTTTCTCCTCCCTGACAGCACCTTCTAAAGCTGGCTTTGTCAGTACTTGCCAATATTATCTGATTCCCCCCTCATTACCACCAAAATCCAGTTCCGTACTGGCTTGTCATCAACAAGATGCTGTTGTAATCCACCCACTCCTTCGTTTCTACTTGCCAGCTATCAGCAAGGTTGCAAGAGGCAAGATGCTACACATCAGTAAGAGATTTCAGTAATGAGACAGGGATGGCAGCATGCCAGGATGTACTTCACATATGTTTAGTAACTTGTATTCAGTCTCTGAGCTCCCCACCATTCCCCTTTCAATTCATGACCTCTTCCACATGGTTAGAAGGACTTCACAATGCTTGATGCAACCCAGGGATTGTGTATAAATTAAATCTGGAAATCAAATGTCAGCAGCTGGTAGTAATACTATATTGGATGTCCTTGCTGTTTCCACAGTTAGGTTGTGAGGAAAATTGGGAATTTGCAGAGCTGATGTTTCTTTAGCAGCTCTTGCAAAGCAAGAATTGGAGAAGCAAAACCGTTAGTCCATTTAGAGTAGGTTTTTTATAGTAGTGTTTCGAGGTTCAGATTCAGTGCTGCAGTTCTGCAGTGTTAATCTGTCTCTTAGCAAATTTGCGCTGGAATTAATCACTTGTGCAAAATCCAGGCTAAATTAACTGTTCATGATACTGGGGTGGGCTATTTCACTATTGGTTTGGGTATTTTGCTTTATTTTCTGTTTCGGATCATAATACATGAGTAGCTGTACCTCTCTGTGCCTATTTGTCTTGAGAAGTGCTATCTGATATGTTTAAATGCTATTTTCAGTTAAGTGCTATTGGTCTGGATGAAATGTTGTCATTTCTTATTGTGGAGGGTTTTTTTTGATGCTGCATTTCTGTCAGGCTCTGTGTGTCTGCCTCATCTGTTAGAAAGCAGCTTTCTAGTTAGCCACGTCTGTGCTCAATTATTTTGTGCCTGTGTATGTGCTTGCGCAGCAATGGAGTTCTTTAGTTTTAGCTCCTTTATGGAACACATTCCTTTGATATATATGTTTCAGGATCCTCAGTGAACAACCATGTGTGATCCCAGATATTACATGCCTCTTCCATGTCCTTTCTGCTTTCTCTTCTCCTAATTAGCAGTTTTGCTTCTGATTCAGGATATGTCACTGTGAAGGAGACGATGAGAGCCCTTTGATTACCCCCTGTCACTGTACGGGAAGTCTTCATTTTGTGCACCAAGCCTGCCTGCAGCAATGGATCAAGAGCTCAGATACACGGTGCTGTGAACTGTGCAAGTACGAGTTCATCATGGAGACAAAACTGAAGCCTTTGCGAAAGGTAGGCACAAGACCAAGGATATGCTTTATTAAACACAGATCCACTCTGGAAGGAGGCTGTCCTTGCCCATGAGCCTGCAGTACTCCCTACATGTTAATTAGTTTTTGTGGCTCCTTAGTAAGGCTGGTCAGCTGTATTGGTACAAAAGGGTTTAAATTAACCCTCAGCCTGGCAAACTCAACATCGGTGGAATCCAGCTCTGATAGTTAGCTATTATAGCCCAGCAGCTCTCTGGGTATAAATATACATACATGTATGCATGCAGCAACCTGATTTTTTTCTCTACAGTCAGATTTTAGAGCACAAAAGTATTTACTCTACAGTTATCCACATTTTTTTTAATATGGAGTTTTGCATTACTGTTACCTGCTTTAGTTTGCAGCTCCAAGATCCACATGGCTTTTTGTTCTCTTGAAGATATGAGTATTTCACATTAAACTTACTTTAAATCGCACTTTCTGAGTGTAATTTAGTTAAAATTTGTAGCTTTTTTTTTCTTTTTCAAACTTATTTAGTGAAAATATTAATTGTAAGTAGAAGGTTCCCTGGTGAATGTGTTGTCATTTTTACCTTTTCTTAGGCTGTGAATGACCAGGTTTTAGTACTTCAGGTTGCTAGAACCTGTATTTTTGTTTTATAGAAAAGTGCCTTTCATAAATCTGGTGACTTAGAGATACTTAAATGTCCTTTTATTATAAAGCTAGTTTTATGCTTGTATCCTTTTTTGGTTCTCCCACATCCTCTGAGCTTTCGATTTCAGTTGTCCTTACTGTCAGGATTCTGAGATGGAAGTCACTGCTATTCTTAGCACAGAGAAATCTTGCCGTATCTACCAAAGTGGAAGAGGTTAATAACAATAACCTCAGAATGGAACTAGAATAAGTGAGAAACATTAAATTCAGTTATGATGAGCCTAAATCATATAGGGTGGAAATTCTGGACTGCAGCCATCCAGAAAATGTTACAAGAACTTGTCCAATTCCTAAAAGTGACTCCTAACAGAAAACAGAGCAGATTTCAAACACCTCTTATTGTTTTAGAGAGATCTACAGTCTGAAAACTTAGTGTGTCTGGCCAGTAGGATATCCTCTTCTTATGGCTGAAGAACCACAGATTTTTCCTTGGTAGCCCCTTGGCACAGAGTATAGGACCACCTGCTGAGGTTCTGTTGAGCTGCAGTACTGGCTATCATAGGCTATGTTGTTTGTGCAGAAAGTACTTTGCACAACCCAGCCCCAGGACAGTAAAGAAATTACTCTAGAGAATCCAAAGTAAGAAGAGTTGCTGTAGTTCTCAGTTCAGAGCTGTTTTTTCTGTGCTTGCTCTGCCTGAAGTGGGTGGGAAACATTTACTGAGTATTTGTGCCCTGTGAGAAAAAAAATGTTGGGCACCTTCAGAAATGAGTCACTCAGCATCATTCTATCATTCATATATCTGAACAGGTCATCTGTGGGAAACAGGCAAGATGCCAGAAGGTAGGAATAGCCATAAACAGGAGTTTACCTCTCAAATACATCTAAAGAGCCCCTTTAGAGGTTCAGCTGCAGCAAGAAGATAAGGTGCCTCTGTAGCTTCAACTCAGCCTTTATGGTGTCCTTTCAGTTAGGAGCAAACAGTCTGGAACTGGTGATTATGAATAGGATGGGACAAATAATAAGGCTTGTGCTTGTCTGTAGAGTAGAAATGGAATTAAACTTCCTTGGCATCATGAGGTTGCTAAGCGAAGAGGATGAGAAACAAGATGTGTCATGTCTCAAATGAAGGGAGACAAAAGAGAGATGCTGCATTTTAAAATTTCAAAGACATTAAATTTTCTGCTGATTTTTTGTTTTAACAACACTTCAAAAATCCAGAACTGCTGACTATTTTAAATTGGAAATGCCATGTGCTGTGTCATCAGAATATCTTCTCTTTTGCTTTGCAGTCGTCTCTCTTGAAAAGGTGAGGCGGTGCAGGTTGGTTTAGTGGCTCTAAAGCCAGCAGTTCACAGGAGGTGTTGTCCAGCAGAAGAGCTCAAGCTGTGGAACAGAAAAGAGGTCCTCAGGACTCTGTAAAAGCATTTGCAAATAGATTTAACATGGTTCCTTTTTGGCAAAATAATTTGATTAATTTATACTTTTTATCAAAAGTCAACACCTTTGTTTAGATGCAAAAGCAATTTTCTGTTTAAAATACAACATGAAAAGGGAATGTTTTGTCCAATCTTTTTCTAAGAAGATTGAAAGAATATTAGGTTTCTAGTATGACATGAGTCTAGCATGTCACTGCTGGAAGTATTCAATTCTTGTGCCACAATGAGGTTTGAATGCCCATGCAACTGGAAATGTGGTTTGGACTGGCCAAAGAGATTATTTGTTGGCAACACAGAGTGGATCACAAAGGCTCTGTCTCATGTTTCAACTATTCTTGTATTTGTAGCAGTGGAAGCAATAACTCAGCATAATGGGTGATTTCAATCATACCATTCAGGTCATCCTCACCCTCTTCCACATTATTCCTCCTTTTCAAAGTCCTCTTTTTTTTTGCAAATTATTTTTGGAGACATCAAATGCGCATCTCTGTGCACGAGAAGTTTATGTGCCCCAGCATATATTTTGTGAAAGTGTGAGAAAAGCCCATCATAACAATCTGTTCCAAGCAGATATGCGGAGGGATGTGTATCCTGCATGCAAAAACTTTCATTATATACATAGGGGAAATGGAAAAAAAAAAATTAAAAACACAGCTTTTGGATGTCTCGAGCCAATGTCTTGAATATTAGAAGCATCTGTAATCGTCATCAAGTTTCTTTCCTAAACGACACTGACCTGATTTTGTGGTTTTGTTTTGGGCTATATACGCATTATTGATAGAGACAGGTCTGGGGATTTAAATTCCTGTGTCCTCTCAC
Source organism: Cephalopterus ornatus (assembly GCA_013396775.1). Classification (NCBI taxonomy): domain Eukaryota; kingdom Metazoa; phylum Chordata; class Aves; order Passeriformes; family Cotingidae; genus Cephalopterus; species Cephalopterus ornatus. The sequence goes on from VZRE01013487.1 coordinate 37,097, forward strand.
TTCTAAAGCTGTCATCCCAGTTCTACTGTATATTTTAGGGCATATGTATTTAAGTGCACTTGAAACACTGAAAATAAACTACGAGAGTGTCACTGCTGTTAAGTGGTGGTAAATATACGTGAAGATTGAATGAAACCCCCAGAGGCAGGAGGTGAGAGCTAAACAGCCTTGAGTGGGGAACAGAGGAAGGAGCAGCATTGCTTGTGCTGGGCAAGGCCTCACATGAGGGTCCCTCTGTGCTGGAGCTGCATCTCCTGGGTCAGCACAGAGTGATAACATTGTGCTGAAGCTCCACATGGGAGCTGAGTGCTGGAGGCCCCCTCCAACACCAGGATGGCTCCCGTCACAGCAGGGTAAGCTGCCAGCTGTCACACCAGTGCTGGGGCCAGAGCAATAATGCCATCTGACTTTTAAAATCCTTGTTAGGAGGAAACTGGTCTCCTGCCTTTCATTCTTATCAGTGTTCTCTTTTCATACTCTCTAGTAACTACAATAAACACCTAATTTCTTGCTCTGGTTCTGGGTTTCTTGCCAGTGGGAGAAGCTGCAGATGACAGCCAGCGAGAGGAGGAAGATCATGTGCTCTGTAACATTCCATATCATTGCCATCACCTGCGTTGTGTGGTCTCTCTATGTCCTGATAGACAGGACCGCTGAAGAGATTAAACAGGGACAAACTACTGGTATGTTGCTTCCTTATCTTCCCACTTACTCTTTTGGCATAATTATTTATCCTGAATGCAGAGAAGATGCAGAACATAAATGTACCAATAATGTTTATACTTGTCAGTTTTACCCTCAGGTTGGGTTGGTTTAAAAGCACAGTTCTAAAGTGATTTGATTAAATCAGTGTAAATTAATCTGTGGGTGCTTTTAAAATCAATTTCAGATCACTTGTGAAATGGACAGGTGTGAGAGCTAATCCAGTGTAACCAGATACAAAGTTGCCCTGCCGTAGTAAATGTAGGTTTGAATTGGAACACTTACTGAGCAGATAAGGACGTAAGCATTTGTTTGCTGCTATGGCTGCCTTTAAATTGGGCAAAACCAGAACAGTTTTAAGAAAGAGAAGAAGTAAGAGGAATCTAAATCCAAATCTTTGAGGTAAATCAATGGAGTTTTCTTTCTATTCAGTCATCTCTGTGAGGTGGGTTAGCACAAGTTTCCAATGAAAGCTGTGTTAGACTGGAGAAATTTTTATGAGTGATAAAAACTTCTTCTGAAGCAGAAGAAATTCTGGTTAATTCTTAGGACTCCAGCTCACGCAACTGAGAGGAGGTGCGCTGCAGTTCCTGTAGTGGCTGCCACCCCACTGCATGGATGTCTTAACTTCTTGGATTGTAGGTTTTCTTTAGCATGTTAGCAGTAAACTTACCAAACTGAAATGTTTACCTGCGTATGCTGGGGTGCAGATTGGAAGCTGTCGCAGAACTGTTTCTCAGGGCAACTGAGCTGTGCCTGAAGGTGGACATGGAAGGGACAGGGCACCTACCAAGGCTGGGAGCTGCTAGAAGGCAAGCTGTCCGTGCTTACAGAGCACTGCATGCCAACTGGACATGCAGGTGGAAAATATTTTGCTGGTGATTGAACAGGGTCATCTGAGGAGGTAGGTGAGCATTAATAAACCTGCAAATCCATAGAGCTGTTACAGAGCAGAATCACTTGAAATTAAGAAGTTTTCCTCTCATTTCTCATTTGGGCTCTAGTTTAATTGTTCATTACTTCAGTCAGGAAGCTGCTTTGAATGAAACCTCTTAGTATATGTTCCGTCCAACCCTGTCTCTTCCACGTAAAGTGAAAATTATTGGCCTATCATTGCAAGGTTTCCATATGATAATGAAAAGGACAATATGCTTTCAAAGATTTATTGTCTCCGGGTTATTTTAACCAGTAAATGTATTACATGAACATGAACAGGAGGAATAGTGTGAATATTTAGTACATGTTATAGTGCCTTCTTTCCTCCCTTCATTTGGATTCTAAATCTGGGGAGTGCTGTAATGAGCTAGGGGGTGTAGGGAGTGTGTGTGGACTTATGTCCACACAGGGCCAAGCATGTACTGTCACTGCCTGCAGATGACATCAGATCACCTACGAATCAGAGGCTCGAGTATTAATCATGGGTGGTATTTCATCAGTAATAAGGCTGAAGTGCCCTTTATATTTTGGGACTGAAATATTTTCCTTCTTTGCACACTACCATGCATTTCCAAAGCAACACTGGCCCTGTATCTTGGTTAAAACTTTAAAAAGTTGGAAGGACATGATTTTACTCTCTGAAAAACCTGATAGTGGGTGATTCAGCATGGTTTCATATCCATCTTGTGATGGTCCTTATCTTTAAAGAGGAAAGAGACTGGATGAATACAGGACCTATGTAAGCAGAATATGTAGAAAACGAATAAATAGTCTTTCATTTAAAAGTAGTTGATAGACAAATTTAGGAAAAGTAATGGTGGTAGTTTTTATGACAGAGGGTAAGCTTGGAATGTTTCGTCATCTCCAACACTTCAGTTTTGTATCAGAAGAGATGCTGTAGTTCAGATACAAGTTACTGGGTCTGATGCAGGTAGAATTGTCTGGTCTGCATAACAAACATGTCAAGCTATATGATAACAATCATTCCCTTATGTCTTCATATACCATGTGATCACAGGGTGGAGCAGACTTGTTGAGTCTTCTGCTATAAAGAGGAAACCATGCCATAGAATCCCTTTCATAATTTGATCCAGTTTTTGCTTAAAAACAGGTGTAAAAGGACCTAAATGTATTCCTGGTGGTTGCCTTGACTCTGTGATTGTGCTGCACAATTGCTGACACAGAAAAGGAATTGTTTTGTTTTTTCTCTGGCGGGGAAGAATAAATGTGATATGTGAACTAGAAGTCTGTGCGTTTGACTTGAAGGGGGGGAAAAAAGGTCCAAACAAGAAAAATGGCAACGAAGAATAGTTTGCATTACCCAGACTCTGACAGTTTCGTTACTCATTTTGGATACATCCAGTGTAGTCCAGCTAATATTGACCAGGTCCTGTTTTTAATTTTTTGTTTTTATTTTCTTTCTTCCAGGGATTCTAGAGTGGCCATTTTGGACTAAACTGGTAGTTGTGGCCATTGGTTTCACTGGAGGACTTCTGTTCATGTATGTACAGTGCAAAGTGTACGTACAGCTGTGGAAGAGACTTAAAGCTTATAACCGAGTAATATATGTACAAAACTGCCCAGAAACTAGCAAAAAGAATATTTTTGAAAAACCTGCACTAATGGAGCCAAACTTCGAAAGTAAAGAAATGTTTGGAGTTCACCATTCAGACACAAACTCTTCACATTACACAGAGCCAGAAGACTGTGCTGCAGAAATTCTTCATGTCTGATTGCTGGGTAGGAGAGGTGTTTCTATATGTCCTTGAAGATTTGAATATCATTGTTTACTGCAAACTGCTCTACCTTTTTAAAATCAGCTAATAGCTGAGGGCTGGCAGATGAATTTTTTTACATTTGTTTTTTGTTGGAATTTTTTAAAATCCCTTAGGCATATCTGTCAATGTCATCATGGTTGCATACCTCTCAACATTTTGTGTCTTGTACTGGCTGATCAGAGAGCCACAGGATATTGGGTAGAATGAACCTTGGGTTTGGTACCAAGCAAGCCGCTAGTGAGCTGTCACAAACTTCATGGAGTCTGTTACTTTAAAGATGACTCTGATTCTGGACTATGTGTAGAGTGGGGTTGGTTGGTTGGTTTGTCTGTTCTTTATGCATGATGAAGGAGGTTGTCCTAGACACTGAGGGAAATGAGAGCGCTAGAGTCTAATCTACCACTAACACTGCCACTAACATTTTGTCGTAGGCAGCAGGTGTAAAATTTTGCTTTACATATTGTGATGAGACTTACAAAGCATATAGCACTTTTAAAAATCTTTATTTTGTAATATGTATGTCAAATGAGAATGAAACTTGAAAGAATGTGTCATTTTTGAAATATTTCTTCGTTCTTTACCCCATCTATTTTTCTGGAACATAAACCTCTTGCCTTATAAAAAAAAATTAAAAAAAATTCCAGCCTGTGATTTCCAACACATGCCCACATTATCTTACTAAACATAACACTAAAAAACATTACCTGTTTGGGTTTCTTTTGAGGAGCAATTTTCTTCAAAGGATATTGCACTCATGACTTGTTTATGGGGAGTAGTAGATGTGTACAGTGCTCATTTTTAATACATAATGGTTTCAGTGCTCTGTTTTGGGGATAGGTTTTGGTTTTCTGGTTTTTTCCCCAACAGGTCAGACCATCAACACACCTGCACATATATATCTGATGTGACTTTCATTCCAAACCATTAGCAAAGGGTTTGTTGCTATATTGATAAAAATGTGAGCTATTATGGAAAAAAAGAAACTTTGTCAATACAGCTGAAACTGGTTTTGCTTCTTAAGTGTCGTGTCACGTGTGAATTACACAAGAATTTGATGTTGTCAGAGGAGATGCTGAGATTAAAGTCTAGGAAGTAAATATCATATTAAGTGGATGAGTTTAAAAGTACCTGCCTGGTTTTAGTCCTGATGTGATGCACTGTGTGGTCAGAGAATAGTTTTGTCTGTGCTTTTGAATTTGAGACTGGCTTTTTAATCAGTCAGCTTTCATGGAGAGGGACAGCTTTAAGATCTGTTTGCCTGGCTTCAGACAGAGTTGCCCAAAGCCTGGGGTGTCTGCTGTTGATTTGTTTGTCCAGTCTGCTTCATTGCACCACTGTCCAGCTCCAAGCCCTCATTTAACCAAAGTCTCAGTGTGACTGGGGCAGAAACAAAGCCCCACGAAAACTCAGCACTCAAGTCCTCTGCATTTGAAAGCTGACTTTCGCTGCCTGAGCCCTATCTGAATCTCTGTAAAGTCAATGATAATAATCTGGTTGGTTTTAGTAGGAGTTGCCTGGACTTCTCAGGTAAAATTCCAAGCTTGTTCAAGTTTCACTTTGTATTTTTCAAGTATGACTTTGAGTATGTTCTTTTCATAGTAAAAACAATAACAGTAAGATATCAGTGATTTTTTTGCTTAAAGTCTAGTATTACTTTATTTCTGAATCAATATTTTAATGGAAGGCAGAAGGGACTGCGGTAAGATAACACATATCATTGATTTCTAAGAGCTGTTAGAGGGAAAGTATTGTGTCTGCACATGTGCCTCTGTCACTTCATGCTTGAAGCTTACTGTCTGTGATCTTCTTGAACAACATGGTACCTTGTTCTTGAGATGTGTTAAAACATCTAGACCTCTGGGCAATCTTAGTAAAGCTGCACTGGCATGGGTCTGTGTACTGTACTAGGTGTCAGGATGTCCCGTGCTTAAGTGATACAGGCAGACAAACCCTGCATACCCTGCTAGTATTGGGGCAGCAGTCTTCGTGACCTACACATGTAAAGTTTGTTGCCTGTGCCTGCCATAATTTTAAAGTGCAATTACTCTGGCTCTTTCCTGAACTCTGCTGTGGGTGATCCTCTTCTGTTATGAAAACCCAGATAATGCATTGTCTTGTTCTGTTTTCTGTTTTGTTCTGTGAAAGATTCACTAAATAAACTCAGGTGGGTTACATATCAGGTCTTGCACACCTTCATCAAGTTCTTCTGAAATGCCCAAGTGCACAAGGCTTACCCATCTGTGAGATACTCACGTTACAGCTGCAAGATGCACAGAATCAGCTGCCAACTGATGCTCAGCACGTTCTCATCCGATCTGTGACCAGTAGGTGAAATGAAGATGGTCAAGTTCTAGTATGAAACCTGGTTGTTCTCCAGCTCACATCTGAGAGGCACTGGTGTGCAAGTGATGTTCTGACAAGTGCTGATATTGGACTGTAACTCGCTGGTCCTGTTGCTGTCACTGTCATACATGATTTTTGGTGACATGTTGTGAAATGTCATTTGGTGTTTTGGAAGCTCCATGTGGAACATGCCAGGTAGTGTTCAGTGTATTCAGGGTACTGAAGATTTTTGCTGTGCCCCTGAGTATCTTAACTTGGAATGAAAAATCATCTCCGGCAAAATCATCTGGGGAAAAATATTTGCGAATGAAAGTGTTTTAGCCAGTGTTGCTGTTAACCATTCCCTCTCCCAGCAGATCTTTTCTGAGTGAAAATTAAGGCCTAATATTTAAACTCTTTATATTGCTAATGAATGCTCATACCAGGAAACGCTGCAGAAGAGATCCATCTCTCAGGGGGGTTCATTTATGCTGTTCATATTTCTTATGCTGATTCTTGCTTGGTGTTAATGGTGGGCTTCTGAAGCTGCAGTTCTCTGCTTCTGCATGGTGCCATCAAATGTTTGAGAAGGCTGAATGGTGCTTTTTTCTTCTTTCTCCTCAAGAAGATACTGTTGACTTTTTTTCAGCTTCCAGCTGTGAGGCACTGATGCTAGCTCAGGTGAGCACTGTCCTTCCTGCCCAGATGTCAGTAAGGGGAACAACCAACCCTTGTCAGATCAGGCTTTCCACTACTTCCTTCTGGCAGCTTTTGAAATGACTGAAACAGAAGTCTGGTCCTTGCACGTTGGCCAAAGTTAATTTGGGTTACCTTGGGACTTTTCTGAGCCCAGAATTTAAGTAGGAGGGAATATAGGCTCAATACCATCTACCACAATCCCTTCCCTGGATTGCCAGAGCCTTTGGTGATATATCCAGTGCCCAAGACATCTGACCAGATTCCAATTCTATTGATGTAACTCCTATCCAAAAAAGCACCATCTGGGCCAAGGAAATTTCCCCAGTGTGTCACATCTGATTTATCTGCCAGGTTGTGAACATGCATTATGTTAGAAATACAGGTGTGTGCTCCAGAAGGTTGATCCCATTTAAGAGATCATGAGATGTTAAATTCCTGTGAATTCTCAGGACTTTCTCCAAATGTAAGCCTGTATTTAGGGAGTGGGTGTTTAAAATGTTCCCATGTTCTGAAAAGATGGCCAGACCTGGGGATGACTTCCTCTGTTTAAATGTCATTGAGATTGGCTTTGCTTCAGCAGGAGGCATTCAGCGAAGCTTGAATGAGCCTGCAAGGGGTTAGAAGTACTAGGTGTCTGTGCTGTACCTGGGAAAACCTAAGAAACAATAGTAATTCTCTATCCAAGCCCACTCCTGCCAACCCCCTGTACTGATGAGAACAGTACCACTTGGGGTGCTGTAAGGAGGGGGCTGCTTGGCGTGCCACTCATCAGAAACCTCTGAACTGATGCACGGATGTGGCCACGCACAGGAGTTGGTTGCTTCTGCCCTGTGGGTGGCAGGGTAAATATCTATTGCAAAGTGGGACCCAGGTCCAAATTTCTTCTAAAGCTGAAGTGTGTTAAGATACAGATTTCTGGTGTAGTCTGCTGTGGAGATTGTGGCCAGTAATGAAAAGGTGGTCGGTGACGCTGGGTTGGATCCCTCTCAAATATGGGTGAAACTGGGCAAATAAAAAAGCAAGGATATTATTGGCTGGATTTCCATAGCATTATATTAGATATGCAAAGAAAACTTCTAAGCAGGACCTTTTATTTTGTGATTATTTTTTAGTTTTGAGATATTGCGGTGTCTGTATATTCCAATGAAGTACTGAAAGCACTTGTCTTTGTATAGAAAATAACTGTTTCAAAATTGCAGCTAATCTTGTATTTAGGTAAAACATTTGTAGATAGGTAATTGTATAATGTTGAACAACTTTACACTGGCATGTGTTGTATAGTTTATACAAGACACTTCACACTTCTGCAGAATTTTTTAGTTAGTAAATTTCTAGTAACTTAAATGTATAGTTTTGTACCCTTTCATGTACGTTTGTTTTCTCAGTATTGCCACTTGCAGTTACTTTTAGTTTCTTAAACTGTAATTGGTTATTGGTGTGTGATACACAGGGTTATTGACTGCAGCAATAAAGTGTTTCTATAAAAAACAGAACAAAACCAAACCATTATAGTATCCATTTTGTTTGAAAATGCATATAGGGAAAAATTCAGCTCTGCAGTAAGAGATAATCAAAGCGAGTTCTTTCACTGGAGTAAACATGGAACTTGGTGACTCTTCAGTGTAGCAGACCAACACAGAGTAGCATCCCATGACAACTTGATGTTAAATGATTCATAATGAGAAAGGCGTAGTAACCACCAGAATAACTGGGCAATTCCTTCGATGCAGGTGCTTTGGCTTCAAATGCAGGAGTCATGGGGAGAATTTTCTGGCTTCTGCCATGAAGGACGTGAGAAGATTGCTGTGGGCCTTAAAATCTGGACCTTCTGGAATCAACACGGAATGATGCTACAAATGCTTCATGTCTGAAAAGAAGAAGAAAAATAGTTTTGTATACAGAACAGGAAATCCTCAGCAGTTTCTCTAGAATACATTTCTACTCCCAGTAGGTCAAGGAAACTACTATCTGCACTGCTGTGGGAGAGCTCCTAACGAAGGCATACACGCCAAAGAGCAAAGATTTGGAGCGTTGTGTCTGTAACAGACACAAGGGGGCTCAATGAAAAGCTTTTCATTTCTGTTTCTTTTTAACTAATAATTAGTTTTTCATTTTCTTTTAGGTAACAAAGGAAATCTTAAATCTGCAACCCTAGAGAGGTGTCTCCCATGCAAAACAAAAGTTACTATCCTATATTCCCTTGGTAAAGCAAGTCTCGCTCTAGTAAATGAAGCTACTTACATAAAGTTTGGAACCCAATGAGACCTCTATACAAAAATACCTTTCTGGAGAGATGGCAAGATAATTTCCAGGGCCTGCTGTTTGACTGGCAGTCTCTGAGATTAAAAGCTGATAAATGGTTTAAGGAGCAGAGCCTATAAAACCATTTGGCTACTGGTTAAAAAGTGTTCCTTGTCTTGGGTTCAGGCATCTCAAGTTAATTATAAAATAACTTATTTCCTCTTGTAAACCTTATTTTCATCTGAAAGAGCATTGCTCTCACTCTGTGAAGTGTGTCCATCTGAGGCAGAGCAGAGCATTGGCTCAGCAGCACGTAGCACGGCTGCAAATCCAGGAATAGGATTTTTCAGCTGGTGCCCAGGAACGAGCTGTCTGGTGAGTAGCTACTGGTATCGGTCTGGCAGGACCAGCATGACTTGCCTCTCAAAGCAGGACAGGAGGAGGCAGTTGGGAATCAGAAGGGCAGCAGTTGGGAAGATCCACAAGTGCCCTGTGGAGGCTACGAAGGTGTCAAAAGGTACAACTCCAGCTGCTGACTCTGAAAACCAAGCCCTCTCAAGAGCTGGGCTTGTGCCTGCACTGCTGCTCAGCCTCCTGCACTGCTGCAGGGACTGTTCATCCTCCTCCAGTTCCACTTCCCACAGCCACCCTATGGACCCCTCTCATGTCACCCACCCCTCCATTTCAGATTTCACTATCCCCAACCTATTTACCCATATCATGGTGTGCTTGTCCTTTTCCCTTCAGTCTACTCATGCAACGCAAATTTCCTTCCTCAGTCAGTCAACTTGACTCTGGGCAAGAGGGTTGTGCTAGGATGAACCAATTGTGTGGTTGATAGGAATGACCATGGAAGCAAAAGTGGCACTGTCCAAATTAAGAGTGAATGTCCACCTGTGATCCCATTTTTCCTGTAAATCCTCTAGACTCCAGTCTCTGATATATAGAATGCTCTGTGACATGTTGGCATTGTGTTGTGTTACCACAATACAGACAGAAGAGGATGCTTTTTGAGTCTTGGGATGGATGTATGATGTGAGAAAATCAGGCAATAATATCTTATTCTAGAAAAAGATCTTGGCTAAATGGAGAGAGGAGGCAGGGGAAAGTTGTTTGGTTTTTTACAAAACAAAACAACAAAACCAAAACAAAAAAAACAAACAGAAATCATAAGAGCCCTGGACAAAGGAAATGGGGAGCAAGAAGCAAGTTCAGTGCATTACACAGGGTGGAATAATTGAAAATGTAATATTGCTCAGGCAGAGTCAAACAATGGCAAACTTTAAGAATACTCTTTTAAAGTGTATTCTAGGAAAAAGTGTCAGAGGAACTGAAATCTGAAAATAGAGAGTAGACCTTGCTTGAAAACGAGGGAGATAAATGAAGTTGTCTCAAAGGCTTTAACATCAGAGGAGGGTTTGAAAGAACTGAATAAAACACCAGAAGGCTGCACAGAGCAGAGGGGGTGGAAATCACCACTCAGAGTGTGCTCATTGAATCCTGAAGCTTCAAGGAATCAGGCTTGCAATTCCTAACATTTTAAGACTTCACTAAAATTAACCTCCCAGTCATTTTTGCTGGGAGTGCCTTGCTGTGCTGGTTTGTTCTGACACTGTCTCAAAGGCCACCTGCAAACAAGGCAGCCAAGTCTCTCCAAGACTTGGGAGAATTCATCACTATTAGAGCTGTAGGGTCTGATGCTGGGACAGCAGCTTCCTTTGTCACAGAAAACAGTTATCCTTGTGGTTGGGAGAGAATAGGAAATGTCTCAGGCTGATGACGTGATCCCAGCTGAGAGAGAACAGCTGTCTTGGAGAGTGTATGTAGTACTTCATATCTGCTTTACCCCTGAGCATCCCAAAATGACTCACCAAGTACCATTGCTCCCTTCCTGTTGATAAACTGAGGTCTCTGAAGCCTGGCTTGCCACTTATCTTGCTCTCATGTTTACCTTCTTGCTTTTGAAAATGCTGTGTTAGAAATGATTCTGATAATGGGATTAGCTAAACCAGTATTTCTCATGCCAGCAAGATGATGGTTTATTTTATCTGAAAACTCTGCTTTAAGGACCATATTACATTCTTAGTCACATGTAAGCAGTTGATACACACCAGAGAAATCAGATGTAAATTAAATCAAACCATTGCATTGAGCAAACTAAGCTGTGGTAGAAGTTAGAGGTATTATTCCAGGGATGAATTTAGACCTGCCTGATGCTGCACAAACCTTTATCAGGACTCTCCCTTTGCTGCTGGGGTTTAGGCCTTCTGCAGCAATCTTCAGTCTCCCACTGCTATTCAGTTGTCAAATGTGTGCAGCACCAAATGATACCAAAAGAGTAGCCACTAATACAGCTGTATTCCTTGTGCTTGTCTTGTTTGTGGCTTACATGTCCCACGCCTCTGCTCTCCCCTCCTCTTTAGCAGTGTTATGTGCACAGCCTCCCAGCAATGATTTGGGGGGGGAAGCCTGAAAGCACGCCGCTTTCTATCTCCCTCCTCTCCTTAAGTGCTGGAGCAGCACAATTACACCTCCGGAGGCAGTGAGAGGATCTGCACATTTAGGGGGAAATAATGAGGTCAGGCAGTCCTGAATCCCATGGTCCTCAGAGCTGAGGAAGATGTCCTAACATCACGTTAAATAGGATGAAAGATTTCAGCAACACCACCTCAGAAAGAGGGTAGGAAGTTCATGGGGATAGAGAGACTCAGCCCCTTGTGATCTGGATGGTCCCTTGAACAAAAGGTGTAAACCATACTGTCCTAAGTGTTGATATAACCCTATGAAACCCTGTGAGAGATTCAGCTGGTGTCAGAATTGCCACTGCCTGGATGGTAGAGCAAGGATACTCTTTGCTGAGCTTTGCAGTTTTAAAGCTCATTTCTGGACACTGAGATGGGACAGAGGCAATTCTATGAACATTGAGGTTTATTTCTCCCCATTCTGGTGGAGCAATATGCAATTAGCACCCGTATGTTCTCAGCTATTACCCCATGCCGCTTTGATTATTTATGTAGATTGGAAATTTCTGTAGGCTCTGCTGCTCCCCTCTGTCATTTGTTAATTACCATGTTGTATCATTCCTCCCTGCTCCCACATTAGCATGTTTCAGGAGGGCCATCTGCCCACGCAAAATGCCTGTAGCCTCAGGAGGGCTGTAAGATATCTAACATCTTCACAAAACAACCTTGTTTTTGGCTGGCATTGCACAAAGATTGGGAAGCAGCTGGCTATTGTTGTGAGTTTCCAATCTGAGGGAGGGGGAGCTGTGAGTAACAAGCAGCAAAATCCATGGCAGAGTAGGTGTTGCCCCTTGCAGGGAGCTGTCCTAGCCCCCCACCAACACTCGGCCAGATCAGGAATAGCAGCCGCTCATGTTTTTAAAGAGCCCGGTTTCCCAGCTCCCTGCATGTGAGTGCGCAGATCGCACCACTGCCTGCTGAAACCACCGGCATTCACGAGAGGACCGAGGTGGGTGAGATGCGCAGGGGCTGGAGTGCAGAGTGTGATGTAGGAACGGTTCCTGCCTCCACAGGAAAGGGAGTTGGGGAGAAATGAGCCGGGGTTGGGCGCCAGTCCCAGCCCGGTGACGGGCGGGGCTGTCGGGTTGTGCGAGCGGGTCCCGGAGCTGGCAGTGCCGCGGTGCAGCCGCACACACGGGCTCTGCCCGGTCCGCCGCAGGGACCGAGAGCCATTACAGAGCGATTGCTCTGACCCCTTCGGCTCTGCTCACACTGGCAGAGCAGGTGCTACCGCCCCCCAACAACAGCAGCCCCAGCTTAAAACAGCAAAAAAAAAAATATCTATTTTTACTCTATTCTCATACTGGCAAAGGCGGTAACTTTGCACTCTCCCTCTAATATCATCCACGTCCCCATGGCAGAGCCGCGCAGCCACACCCGCGTTCCCTGTTTCTGGATGTTTCCCCCCCTCCACAAAGCGAGCCCTGCGCTGCGGGACCGGGATGTCCTGGCACGGCACTCACAGACCCTGTGCAGGCTCCGGCTCGACGGGGTTTTGAGCTGGCCGAGGGTAAGAGGGAACTGCAGCTATCGGGTCAGTCCCGCGCTGGTCCGAAGCCCCCAGGGGTGGCAGTGGTGACCGAGCCCCTGGCCCGTGCCCAGGCTCGTGTCCTCAGTGTCCGGAGCGGGGGTGTGCACCTTGACTAGGAAGACCTCTGAGTTCTGTGCCCTCACCAAAGGGTTCCATAATATGCTTTAAAATGCAGTAGCTGGAAGAACAGCCAGAAGTGGTGAGAATGATCATAGGCCTGAAGTGGGTTGGTGGTGTCAAAAAGGAAGCTGGAAACCCGGAGTCAGGGTCTGCCTCGGCTCGAGCAGTTCAAGCGCCCCCTCTCCATCCCTTGGAGATGTGACAAGTGCAGGGTGCAGCACGATCTTCTCCCCGCATCTCAGCCACTGTGCCAAGAGGGATCCAGGGTGATGTTGGGAGAGTAGGGGAAGCCCTGCAATGCAAGCCTGTGTCAGATCCCGTAGACTAATCTTTAGGATACATGCCTCAGATCTAGCTATGGGATCCAACTGCCATTTCCAAGAGTGGTTTCCTTGTTGGACATCAAGCAGCCATCAGATACAACACGGAAAAGAACAGTGCTGCAGTCTCATAGACCGTGGGTCTCCTCAGGGGTGAAGTAATGTACTCAAGGGATAAAATGGTTGGGTTCAGTTTTGCATATCCTGCCATGTTGTCTGACAGGATTTTCAAGGAAGTATTAGAAATTCTACCAAAAGTAACTGTCAGTGAACTTTTGAAGGTGGACCTCATAATAAAAGCGAGAGGTGCTAAAAGAAGAGACTGAAAAGAGACATAGCTGTGAAAAGGCTGGCGAGAGGTAACAAATGAATTCCTACAAATTTCATGTACAGGACTGAGTTCATCTAGTATTTTTTAATGAGTTTGGAAGAGGAGTTATAATGCTATAGGGAGACTCCCAGTCACATCTTTGTATGGAAGAGACCCAAACTGTGTGAAAACAGAACTCATGACTCATGGAAATGGAACTGGGTTCAAATGCTGCATCAGAGCTGAAATGAAACATGGAAACCCACCTATCAAGGTTTGAACACCACTTTGCTCCATATTTGCAGTGAAAATGAAAGTGCCCAGAAGGTAGCCTTGTGTCTGACAAATCTGTTTCTGAAGCACTTGGCATGTTAAAAGGGTTTCAGACATGTCTTTCAATGAAGGCTGTGAACCTAAATTTAGGAACTTCAGGGCTGACAGTACTTGTGCAAAAATGAAACTGATGTGAGAGTTTTTTGAAATCTTATGTAAGGGAAAGATGAAACCAATGAAAGTCTTAATGAGTTTATGGTGCACTTGTATGTGGTGACATTGTCCATGGAAAGGATTGCAGTGCAGCAGCAAGGATCCCTTGCTTAAATCTCAGGAGAAGTCAGATGTCTGGGCTGGGATTCTGCAGCTACCTCAGGTGTGCCATGTGACAGTTGGAAATTTTGTACTTCTGGGTGTTATTTGAAAAGTAGCAGTAGACTAAAAATTAATGCTGAGTAGTTTTGATTTTTTTCTATGTCTATATGTAAATGCACGTCTTGAATGTGGGAGAGCCTTGAAATCTAAGTCACAATATAGCAAATGAGTGAGTTTCTAGTTGACCAGAAGAGGTGTAGGAGACCACCTCTGACCTGTCTGGGTGAGCATAGCCCAGTATCATTGTGCTTCTGTGAAAGAACTCCTTTCAAGAACAGCACAGGCTGTCCCCATTGCTGTGTAGCCACTAGATGTAAGTAACTTACAACATAAATAAGACAGGCCACAACATATCTTGGGTAGCTGCAGTTTTAGAAGCTGAAGCAGAGAATCCATAAGCGTATGTCGCAATGTTGCTCAGCAGTCCAAAACACAGCAGCCATGCTGGTGAGGCACAAAGCACTTTGCAACAGGTCTTGCCAGAACACAAGTGGGCACAGCCAGCAATAACATCCAACTGTTGACTTTAATGCTTACTTGCTCTGTATTTGAAGGTTGGTGGCTCATAATGCTCACATAGTCTCCCCTGTGGGCAGAGGGCCTCATACTGAAAGTGCCAACAACGTATGATTTGACTAGTCACTCTCATACACTAATTAATCCAGCACAGCACCTCAGGTCTAAAAGTACCATGAGTAAGGCGCTTCTTAGCTGGCTTTAATTTAGATTGTTCTGCATATCTATAACTAGAAATTCACAAGAGCCCAGAGACCGGCTAGCAGAAAGTGCTTGACAGCAAGGAAATGAGGAGCTTGGTTTTATCATAGAGCAATGGTGGAAGGACACTAAGATGTGCAAAAGCCCCAGCCTGGCTCCTCTTAGCACGGTATCATGCAGTTGTTGCTGGCAGCAGCTTGATGAAAATACAAGACAACAGTATTAGTTGTCTTGGTGTCGAAGTGCCAAGTGTGCAGTGTCACTGCTATGGGTTTATTTCTCTGGGGTAATGTGGAGTCTGGAAGAAGCAGAGACAGCTCTTCTGTTCCTAATGACAGCATCTTAATTATAGCAGGTGCTTGGTGTATTCAGGGTGGGGACTGGGAAACTGTGGGATTTTTAGAGGGCTTTGTGCAAATGGAGAGTGTGTGTTGTGTATGGTTGCATATGTGCAGTTTTGATGTCTAGGTATGCTGGCAGTGGGTGTTTACACAATAGTGCAAAGGCAACAGGGTGCTTGAGAAGCTTAGAGGAATACAGAAAATAAAGCATGGGCACATATGGGTGTCTAACCCTGAGGAAAGGGTTAGTTGTACACAAATTTGCAGATTTCGTGTATATAATGAGAGTGCAGTATGGTGTGAGTCACCATCCCATCAAAAAACCCTGTGGATATGGCACTTAAAGACATGGTTTAATGGTGAACTTGGTTGGACTTGGTGATTTTAAAGGTCATTTCCAACCGTAACGATTCTATGATAGAGTGAATAACTTTGGATGATGAAGGGAGTGGGATGTATGCAGTGTGCATGTGGGGGTAGATCTGTGTAGTGTGTTGGGTCAGTGTAGTATGCGTGTAAGAAGCACACAGAAGGGCAGCTATGCCTGAAAACTGGGGTGGTTCAGAGGTGAGGTTACGGAGTGCAGAGCAGTTTGAGATGAAATCTTGTAAGTCTAGAGGTGGAGAGGCACACTGAGCTGTGCAGGACTGCACACAGCTGTACACTGAAAGGGAGGCTGCCCGGGAGTGCCGGGGCGGGCTGCCGGGAGGGCTGGACAGGGACAGGGGGATGTGCCGGGGGTGGCGGGAGGGCTGTGCAAAGACGGGGCGGTGTGCCGGGCACTGGGGAAGGGGCGGGCAGCCCGAGCCGCGCCGGGGCGGAGGAGGCGGCGGCGCTGAGCAGGGTCCGGGCTCAGGCAGGAGCGGGGCTCAGCAGCGCCGATCGGGTCGGTGGGGCCGTGCCGAGCCGAGCCGCGTCGGGGGGACCATGCCGTCCTACACGGTCACGGTGGCCACGGGCAGCCAGCGGTTCGCCGGCACCGACGACTACGTGTACCTGACCCTGCAGGGCACGTCGGGCTGCAGCGAGAGGCACCTGCTGGACAAGCCTTTCTACAATGACTTCGAGCGCGGCGCGGTGAGTCCCGCCCGCCCCGCGGCTGCCCCGGGGGCTGCCCCGCGGACGACACAACGCGTTTGTCCCCTCGAGGTGCCTCGGGCCGGACCCGAGCAGGGCTGGGCTTTCTTTAAACTCTTGTCCGCTTGTGCCGGTGCTCTGAAGCGGGACACCGGCACTGAGGTGCCTGCTGACATTCCCGGCCGCCCGTCATCCGTATCACTGCCCTAGGTCTTAGTCCTGGCTGCGGTCAGTCAGTTGTAGGGAAAGATCGTCCCTTTGGTCCTTGCTTACGGCGGGCTTTCAGATCTCTTCGTACTTTCTTTACAAATACTTAAAAAAATTTGGATGCTTCCTCTTAATAGCCGTTTAGAATCCATATTTACTAGTAGTCAGAGCCCTGATATCTCCAAGGAATTAAAGAGGTAAGATCTTCCAGTGGGAGTTACAATGCCTGCCAAGGGAAATGTGTAGGGCAACTTCAGTGAAAGTTGAAAACCAGCTTGAATGTGTAAAGGTGAGAATGAAATTGTTACTGAGCTATCACCTATGCTCTTCTTTCTAACCTAGATTTCTGGTATGTGTTGTGCCGTGTCCGCTTTGTGGTCTTATCACAGTATTTGGACTATCCATATGTAATTCCCTTGTGCTGTAAGCACTTGTTTGGAATGGCATTTATTTGCTTATTGTCCACTGTGGAAATAATAGACTCAGGCCTTTTTTTCCCCCCTCCCAAAATGTGTTATTTGTTTGGAAACCTAATTCACAGTTTCCAAAAGATATGGTGAGATTTAAGCAACTTTGAAGGTTTTAAAGAAGTATTTGTAAGTCACTTTGGAAGTGAGACCTACCTCTGCAAGTAAGTGCAAGTAAGATTTAGCTGTCATGGTGCTGCTTTGCTTTAGGTATGGTTTTTTTCAACCATGGAGTTCACAGCCTAAGTTAAGTACCTGGTCTCTTCCGTATTAGACACTGCAGAGATGGTTAACAGGAGTCAGCATTTTGAGTAGGTGTTGATTGCACTTGTAGCTATGGTCCCCAGATATTTACCAACTGCTGCTATTGAAGTTAATTTTCTTCCATGATTAAACATTCATTAGCTTAGACCCTTGTTACCTGAATCTCCCAAATGGACATCCAGTTGTTCTTTCTCTCTTGTCTGGTGAATAGTCATATACTTTAAACAAAGCTGAACATTAGCAAGAGAGTTTGAAGGAGGCCTCAGACTGTCTTGCAAACATAGGGTTAGGGTGCTCTCCCAGGAGGGCTGAGCCCTGCCTGGCCGAGGAGACAACCACCAGGGTTTCCAGTGACCAGGCAGTTTGCCCTTATTCCTGGGCTACAAAAGAGGGTTTTACTGACTTTGAGACATGGCTGTGATGGAGAGCCTGGTAGTACTCTGAACATCTGACTTGACTGGGCAATGACCTGGTGCGAGCATTCAATGTATGTCCATCAGCAATTCTTGAGCTGCAGTGGGACCAGGTCCAGCAGGAGCAGAGGTACATCCTGCTGGGTGAGGGAGCAATGAACAGACGTTTGGGTATCTCTAGTAGCAGCAAATATGCAGTCAGTATTTTTTGTGGACAATGACAATAACTCTGCATTCCATAAAGTGTCTAGCTCATTGAACACTTGCAGTATGATGTGCTAAGATTTGGGTTTGAAGATGTTTTCTTGGGGAGTGCATTGTGTTTCTCAAGGCACCTGTTCAGGTTACACTGTGCCCAGAACACTGTGAGTCTTACTAATATGTTGTGCAAGAAAAGAAACGAAAGAAAAGAAAAACACCAGTACGGAACCAAAAAAAAAAAAAAAACCCAAAAAACAACAACAAAAAAAACCCTGGAGCAGGCCAGAAGACTTTGAGGTTGGTTGGTTTGCAAAATGTAGCCACTGTTTTCACAGTTCTGCCTTTAGAGCTTCTTTCAACAACACCTCTATAATTTTCTTTTCTGCAAAGTGATTCAATTGCTAATACATTTGCATAAACAAATGCACTTTTTAACAGATGACCAGAATGTTGCAATATTATTTTGCAAGGCTTTATCTGCTTTCCAAGTTTTTTTCTAAATATTAGGCCAGGCTCTGTAGTTCCATTGTTCTGGTAATGTCTTCATTTGAATAATTGCAAATTTTGTACATTACTAGATATGATGAGGGTGGGCTTGGGTCAGTTCTGAGTAGGAGATTTGCATGCCAAATGTTGATTGAGGGAAAAGTATATGGAAAAACCTGAAGGGATTTGCACAAGATTAGTTTTTGTCTGACTTACTTCAAGTACTGGACACAGTTGAAAGTCTTGTCTGCTTTTCTTTACTCTGTGTCTTTTGAGTAAATTTCTTTGGTGATGGGTGATTTCAAAGCAAGTGTTACAGTGTTGCTCAGTTCTCTCCTTTCTTCCTGTTCCCCCTTCATCTGCTTTTTGCTTTTGTTGAAAGAAATACACTCACAAGAACTTCCAGAAGAGAAATACCGTTCCTTCCACTTAAAAGTCTGTGCTTATAGAAAGAGAGGATGTCTGTGCCGTTGTTTTTCCAATATAATGGTAGTCAGTAGGAATCTCTCCTCAAAAAGAGATCTTAGGTTTTGCATGAGATTAAATTGCTTGAACAGGATGCCACAGGAGGTTAGACAGTCCAGTAGTCTTCATAGTCTTAATTAATTCTGTTCTCTCACTCTGAATTCAAACTGTATAAAAACTCGTAGCATCTCTGGCTCACCATGCAGTCATCTTGGTGTTTCAACAAGAGACCTCATAAGACAAATGTCATAGAAATCTTGAGCAACCGACTATCAGTTCTTACCTGGACTTTGTATCCTGTCTGTAACCTGACACACCTTTACTGTATTAGCAAAATTGTCGTCTCAGGTGAGCCTGTGGCATTGCTGGCTTGAAGGCAGCAGAAGCTGTGTGAGATACCAGGAGGGAGCTCTCCCTTTTGGAAGTGCCATTAAAATTGGAATTGTGGTGGTCATAAAAAGACTAAAAACCTTCAGGAGCATTTAGGTTAATTGCATGTCCTTTTTGCATGACATCAATAGTAACTATTTCAAGGCTTTTGTAATATTGGAAAATAGATTGTTATCAGAGGAATGAGTTTCTTCTGAAGATTGGCTGTCAGTGGGATGTTTCTATCAGCTCTTTGGATCTCACCTCCATTGCTCTTTAATTTAAATCTTACATATACCTATTTATAGGTATGACATTATAAGAAATCTAGAAATATATATGTGTAAACGTGGATTTTAAAAAATGAAATCTTCAGCTGAACCTTTAAAGGAGATGAACTAAAAAAAAATGAGAGTCGGGTCTCTTGGGCAACAAGGAGTTAATGAGAAAATAAGACTAACTTCAGACTTTCTGTGCCATGCTAATCACCTGGCAGCAATGGGTTTTCGTAGGGACTTGAGCTAAAAATACTGCAGTTTATTTTCCCTAACCAGACAGTGGTTTTGATCACCTTATTCTTCCTCCGTACACAATTAGCCCTGGAGTTGGAAATGAGTGAGAAGATGGAGCATAAAAATCTCAAGAAGCTGAATAAAAAGCAAATCTGATCCAGATGCAGTTTATCACTTGCTTCTGTAGGATATTGCATTAGTCTTTAGATGTTGAATTCCGTTTATAACGATGAACACAAATGGGTAATAATTCACATACGTCTGTGGATTTGTTTGGACTGTGTCTCTGCAAGGCTTCCATCTTCTGACTGCCAAATGCAACAAGAGCATGATAAAATGGAAGGAGAAAATTCGTTTTTTATTGTAATCACAGAAAGAGGTGCACAAGCAGGAAGTGACTGACTTTGAGATAACATGGTATGACAGCCTATGATGGGGGACTCTTCTGCAAAGTGCCATCTGGTCCTGGAAAGACGTACAAAATTGCAAAAGCACTGACTAAGTGCGAAACCTGAGCCTGGTAAAGAGTTTATTGACAGTCTTTATTGAGAAAACCAGGAGTTGCAGGGAAATGAATATGGAATAGAAATGGTTCAAGTGCTGCCTATTTCTGGAAAGAAGATTGAAGAATGGGACTCAGTCTGAGCATGCTCTCTGTGTTTTTCAACCATCATCCAGAATTCTTTGTGCCAGTGACAAGAGTGAAGCTGAGAATATTGGGTGTGGGGTGAAAGGCAAAGATGAGAGAGGTGTGGTGTTTCAAAGTGGCATTGTGGGAAGAAGGAATCTCCATTTACTTAGCCAGGAGTGTGGGGGTATTTCCTGCAGTCACTGACAGTGATAGTTCTGTGTCAAGGCACAATTAATGTGATTTCTGAGAAAAGCCACTCAACATTTTTCAGTCTCCACCACTGGTTCAAAATCATGAATCAACAAGGCAATTAATTTATCTTTATACATTATCCTTTTAGCTGTTCCAGGATGGGATGGAGGGGTTGAGGAATCTGCAACAGAAACTTTAAAAAAAAAATGTTTAAAATTACTGTATTTATTTGCTTAACAAAAAGAACTGTATCTTTTCTGCTATGGAGATGCAAGGAGAAGTGACAAGCATCATTATAATGTGTTGCTTGAGATCTCTACTCTGGGATTTTCATCTCTCAGCCCACATCCCAGCAGACAGATGTTGTCATCCTAAGTTTGCCAAGGACTGCTTCTGTTTCTGAGGCAGTTTGTTACCACCTGGTGTGTCTGGGTGTGCTATTGACATAAACATTGCAAAATTTTATTTAAGACATGATGGGCTTCCTTTTTAAAAGAAACAGTTCAATGTCTTTTTCTTTAATATGATGGGGAGAATATGGTTCAGCCTAAGATTAGTCTGTTAAGTCCCAGAAAATCAAAATAAACACCATCCATTCCCATTTTAAATATTTGAGCCTACAATTAAAATAGGCTGCATATTATAAGAAATTCCAGTATCCTTGTTAGTATGAAACAGTCTCATATGAGTTGCAGCGTAGTAGCAGTCATGGCCTGACAGCTTCCAAGTTGATTGAAGAACATCTTTGGAGAGAGACAAGCAAAGGAAATGTTTCATTTTCTGTAGGATGGACTTGAAAACCTAAAGGGTTTTTTATTTCTCTCTGACATTCATGAGTCAATTAGATGTGACAAGTTTTATGAGAGCTGGTATTTTATGTAATGGATTAAGACAGAACTGAGTTCTGTCATCTCAAACTTTGGTGTACAGATAGATGACTTCACTCCAAAATAATCATCAAAGCTGATAATTCATGGATAGCTCATAAAAAGGGCACTTTGCATCAGTAATGTGGCAAATGGGTTAAAATGGTAGAGGAAGGGATGCCAAGGAATCCTTCTTATTCCAGTCATGTGGAGGCAAGTTGCTATGAATTTTTCTTTTGTAACAGTTGAAATAAGTGCCATCTGAAGGCATTTAAATTTTTTGTCTTCCTTTTTTCTCTCTGGAGTGTAATCTTTCTTCACTTTTCAGTTTTGGTTGTTATGTGAATTAGCCTTTCACTAGCAAGTAAGACAGTAACAGTGGCCATATATCAAATATCCAGGGAAAGCTAAGAAAATGCTGCTGAAAAGAGCAAGGAGTGTGTGGTGTCTAGGTCAGGAGCAGAACGACAGAGCTCGTGCAGACAGGTGAGTCTCTGCAGGTACTGCAGCATGTGAGAAAAACCACAAGAGAATGAAGTCTCTAATTGTAGCCACATGAAGCTTAGCAGGATCACTTGAGCAGGGTAGTCTTTGACTGCTGCTCCCATGGTTGCTGTACCCAATTCAGCTTTGTTAAGATGAGAACTTGACTGCTCCCTTATGCCCTGAGCTGTTCAGACTTCTGGAGAGTGAGAATCAGTTCCCATTCCCCTGAATTGACTAGCACCACATGGTATCTTACCAGTCATATTTGAAACAATTACCTATTTATTCCTGTGCTGGTAATGCCCAGTAGTTCAAGTGACACCAGAACTGTAATTTGTAAGAGATGGGTTCCTCTGTAACCTGCTCTAGGTGACCCTAGCTTGGCAGGGGGGTCGGACTAGATGATCTCTGGAGATCTCTTCCAACCCTAACAATTCTGTGATCTCTGTGTTCACTGTCCTACATGTCAGGCAATTTAGCAAGGCCCTTAGGTCAGCATTCATAACAGCTGTTGTGCTGGGTGGGAGTGCTCAGTGTGGGAAGGAAGCACAGCATCATGTCCTGACCATGTAGCTGCCACTTCTGTAGCCCTGCTGAAGCCGTCGTCAGGAAAGGGAGAGCATGGTATGCACTCGCTTCCTCAGCCTGATGAGGTTCCGAGCTGCAGCCCCCAAACCTCAGCAAAGCTTGGTGTAGGGACAGCACTGGGACTGGCCTGCTCCTCTCCTGGATCACTGCAAGACGACTAACTCAAGATTTTACAGGCCTGTCCCTGATCAGAAGCAGGCATGGGAGGAGTCCACTGAAGGAGCAGGTTTGGGTGGTCCCCATAGTTTTCAGTACCAGCTCAGTACCAGCAAAGACTGTGACCAGACCCTTAGCATGGAAAAGGGCTAAACAGACTAGCTACTGTGCAACTCTGGGCTGTTGTGGCTGAGGTCCTGCTGTGTTGCAGGAGTCAGGCCTCTCCAGAAGGAGCTAAACCACATTGCCCCACGCTGGCTTGTTTTATGTGAAAGAATGAAGTGCGTCCAGAGCTAGATGGGGTTCTTGTGACCCTCGTTTTCAGTTAGCTACTTAAATTCCTTTGTACATCTGAGCCATACAAACATAAAATGTGTCATTGTCCAAAACCAAAATGTACCATTGTCCTCATTTTAAATATGGAGAACTGAAAAAGAATAGGAAGCAAAAGACAAAGGGTATCTAGGTGATCTAGATACTGTTCTTAGTCTGAAGCACATATAGCTAACATACAAAAGTCTTTAGATTCCTTGTCCAGTGTTTTAGTCTCATTCTGGAGTCTTTCCACTTCAGTTGCATGAGTAGATGTGCCTTAGCAGTACCTCTTTCAGCTGTTGCTAAGAGAGAATAGTGAATGGTTTCATGACCTGCATATTTTTCCCAGACTTGCAAACATTTCAAGGAGTAATACCATTTTTTTGTTGCATACAAAAATGTTTCTCTGTTTCTAGAGTGTTTTGCATGTTCTTGTTTGTTCCTTTTTTCATCTTTCTGTTGCATCGCAGTCCAATAATAGGTCTTTCTTTTTTCACCCATCAGAACCTGGAAAGACCAGGTATGCCTGTGTAATGCTGGTGATGCTTCCTGCATGTGCAGTAGATCACTGACTGTATTCTGCTCTGCAGGTTGACTCCTATGATGTGAGTGTGGAAGAAGACCTTGGAGAAATTCAGCTAATAAAAATTGAGAAACGAAAATACTGGTACCAGGATGACTGGTACCTTAAGTATGTCACTGTTAAAACACTAGTAGGTGACTATTTGGAGTTCCCATGTTACCGTTGGATTACAGATGAAAAGGAGGTTGTCCTTCGAGATGGAAGAGGTGAGAACCATAAGAAACCAGATTTCCTGCAGAACATATGGAATTCTATCTCTCTTTCCCCTTTTTCCATGTACCTCCTAATCCTCTCTGTCATATGGAGACCCACTTCCAGTCCCCTGCTGCATCCTAGAGAATGGACTTTCCCTACTGACTAGGAACACTTCCTGAGCAGCTTGTTGGCGTAGGCACTGGCAGTTAGTTGGATATTTTGGGAAGCACATACAAGGAAGAGTCCTTACTCTATCTTGTTACACTGGCTTTGAATTTGAGGGCTGACCCTAATGCCAAATTTTTGTCTGCTCCACATCCCCATTGCTGAAGCCCTTTTGATCTAAGTAGAATTAGTGTTCTGTGGTTGTTTCATACTAAGCTCCCAAGGGGCCATTGCCTGTGAATTGTCTTGTTTACATGAGAGTGAATTAAAACCCCAAAGTAGGCTGGTCAGCAGATGCAAGGACTGACTTGAAACGTAAGCTTTTTTCACTCCTTCTCTTTATGTGCTGTCAAGTCCAGGACAAGGCAGAGTGATGGATATGACTGCTACAAGTACTGGTGACCAACTGAGGAAAGAGTTTTAACTGTCTGTGACTACCTACTTGCTGTGGTCAGGGTTGGGGCAGATATTTACCACTGATGTTTGCTTGTTCCCCTCTATGCTACCTGGGGTAGGTTGGCTGCTGTAGTGGTCTGCAGCATGAGTCCTGAAAACAGCTGAAACAAGTATGAGGTGGTAGGAAATAAATATTTATCTTGCCCTGAAGTTTTTGGCTACTCCTGGCTGAGGAATTTTGTATTTGAAGCCTTTTGTCCTATAATTAAAACTATGTGTCAGTTTATTTTTGGTCTCCAGAGGGACTTCCCATTTTTCCTAGTTTGATTTATAACAACTGTAACACTTCCATGCAAGGCAGCTTTGCATGGCTTTCATAGTATGGTGAGGTAAAGGACAAGAGCAAGTGAAACCCTCTTGGTAACTTCAACACAATCAGCTGGAAACCATCAGCCATATATGTTATCAGCTGTATTATCTTTGATATTTCCAGCCCAAAACCTCTATTGTCTTGAAACTCCTGCTGGTTTTATCTACCCTCCCATTTGTGTATGTAAAGCGAGTCTCATGGTTTGCCCTTTCTCTGATCAATAAGGAAGTCTCTGTGTTATTTAGTGGTACATTGAATTCATGGTCAGAAGTGAAGAATATCTGGAAATAAAGCCTCATTGTTTTTTCTTTCTGTTCTCGTGACAGGAAGATAAGATTATTGCCCCAAGCTGACAGGGTAGAGCACAGCTCTCTCTCAGGAGGGAGATTCAGCGATGTTTCTTGGTGTCTTTTAGCAGACAAGATAAGGGGAAACAATATTGTGGTTTCTCTTATTGATGAAAATTCCCTTACATACTGAACTGTAAAATTAATTCCCATGACCCTCTCCAGACCATTTAACACTAGATACATACAGCTAGTGTCTACACTAGGAGTCCAGGTTTTATTTACAGTTGAGACAGATGTTCCTAGCTTGAGCTGATTGCCCCTTGGAGGCACCAACTTAGGAGCTTATCTCCTTCCACAAGGGAATCTGTGTTTCTGCTCAAAGTACTGAATTGGATCATGTAAGCATTTCCCACAGAAACTTTGTAAAGGTATAGATCAGAAGTTTGAAGGTTTGAAAACTCTGCTGTCCTTCTGAACACCTGGCCAGTGGTGGTGCGACAACCTCGTAATCCTATCTCTTTTCCCTGTTTCACAGCAAAGCTACCCCAAGATGACAAGACTCAGATGCTCAAGCAGCACAGATGCAAAGAGCTTGAGTCCCGTCAGAAAATGTACCGGTGAGTTTCCTGCTGCTGCCCAGAAGGTCCAGGGTCTGTTCTCATCAGCTCAGAGTTTGGCAGAGTATGTTCAGATTATCATATGGCTCTAATTACTCAACTCCTGGATAAGAGAAAGCATAAGTTACCATGTTGGCCATATCTAGTTTTCACTTAGGTGGAATTCAATCTAAGTGATGATCATCCTAGTGTGAGGGGCATTACAAGATTCTTGAATCTCAGATAAGGCTGTATGGGAAAGCCTAAGTGGGAATTCAGTGATACAGCCTCATTGTGGGCCCTCTGGCACACAGTTGTGCTTTCTAGGGAGATTTGGAAGCCTATTTCATTTGCCTGTTACAAGCAGTACTTCAGTTTTGGAACATGACGTAAACATGTCAGCTCTGACTGGAGCTTTTTGACTGCTGCAGCAAGCTACTTTTAGTTGTTTCCTTCACCAGGGTGCAGTGGAAAATCTGTCCCTGTTTGAGTGGACTGGAATGTGCTAACAGAACACAGTTGTGATACCCACCCTAATACTGTCATAGGTATTTTTTCCTAGACGGTGTCACAATGAGAAAATGCTGTCTTTTATAAACTAGTAACTCCAGAATGCATTAGACATTTCCTTGTGCAAGAAACGTACTGTTAAAATAACAAAAGTTTCTCGCACTTGCATCTCCTTATTGTGCGAATAAGGATCAGGGTAGAGGGTCCATTCAGAACTGATGGATTGAGGCTTGGTGCATGTGTTGTTAATATCATTTGAATAAGAAAGGCTCTTACTTACAAATTACGGGAAATAGAGCAGAGAAAAATATGTTTCAAAGAGAGGCGTGACACAAAATTTATTTATATATGCAAGAAGGAAGGCAAAATCATTTGTAATTTCAGGGAAACAGCTATTTACAATTCAGATGCATAACTGATAACACACAATGCAGTCTGTGTGGCAGGCAGTTTGGAAATACCACTGAAACAGTATTGTTTACAATTCACTTTCTGTTGTTTTGAAATAAAAATGGGGCAGAGAATGTGTGCCATAACCATCAGGAGGTTGAGGAATTGAATCAAGACTATCTGAATCTCCTGAAGAGTGCCTTTTGAAGGAGTCTAAATACATGTCTGAGTATTTTTAGCTGCTGGATCTCAGTTCTGAAAAAATGCAGCCCCAAAAATGAGCATACATTGGGCACCTGTCTGTCTCTCTGTCCCCTCCCCTCCCAATACATTTGAAGCTAATGCCAGTTTCAGTCAAATGTGACAAGTGTTTAGAAATACCACAGACATAAGTTACTTTGAGCTTTGTGAAGCTAGGTGGCCAAGTAGTTGCCTTCCACTGTACTTGGGGATACGGGTAGTTACTGTTGTGGTGCAAGTCACTATTTTTGGCCTGAGTTTGTCACAAATTTCCTTTATAGAGGTGAACCACAGAAGCAGAGTAGGTAAAGGAAAGACACAGCTCTCATGCTGGTAAGGTTATATGGTTAATCAAACCTCTTCTATTTTCTCAGCTGGAAGGAATGGCATCCTGGCTTTCCCCTGAGCATCGATGCCCATTCTCACAGTGAACTGCCTCGTGACATCCAGTTTGACAATGAAAAGGGAATTGACTTCGCCCTGAACTACGCTAAAGCGTAAGTGTTTGTGGGACTTCAGGAGTTTTTCAGAACGATAAGTTAAATTATCAAATTTGATTTATCAAATTTGATAATTTCATTTTCTTTACCTCCCAGAAAATGCTGGGAGAAGACCCCATGTGTATTTGTGAAGTGCTCTGAGATTCAATCATGTGGAACAACAGTACAGGCTGTTCATCATGAAACAGACACAGGGGTGAAGCCATCCTGAAAAAGGAAAAATTCCATCACAGTTATTGGGTTGTGCTTCTGTGAATAAACCTGTGGCAAAACGAAGAAGAGGTTCTAAGCAAGAGGTGAAAGGTGTGAAAATATGCAAAACCCCATGCAAGATCATTGAGATCTTCTCTTGTTACCCTGGCAATGGCATATTATTCCAGACTTCTACAAATCCTGTGTTTTCCAAGACTAGTTGATTCTACTATGGTGTTAGCCAGTGCAAAACACTTGTTTCCCAGCTCATACAGAAGATCTGAGTGATACAGGAGCAACAGCATCTGAATGCCAGAGATGAGAGGTTTGCCATTAGGACACATAACCAATTTGGAGGCTGCATTCCCCTTCCAGCAATCCTATCCTGCCAGGCTGTGGCATGTTGACAGAGATCCTGAATTACAGCCAAGTGAAACTTGGAAGCAATTCAGCAAAGTACAGGGACATCTATCTTTGTCATTGGCTCTAAGGGGTCCTCCCCATGAAGGAGGAACCTGAAACTGTATTGCAGATACCCACCCATTCTGGATAACTGGTATGACACAAAAGAGATTTTTCCAAGGAATAGCAATGCTTCTTGTCTGGCACATTTGGCTGAAAAAGCTATACCTATGATTTTGGATGAGTGATCTGTGATAATATTTGAAGAATGAATTTTATAGCCCTTATCTAGCTACCCTCATATGCTCTGGGAGCCTGGGACAACTATCGTCAGGAATGGAGTGGAGATACATGGAAGAAGGCATGGGTCCTGCCTTCAGTTTGAGTGCAGTAGGAGGGAAGACAGGGAGGTGTGTTTGGAAATCCAAAGGAAGGTGTAGAGTTGCAAGGTGTATCAGTGGGCAAGTAGCACATTTAAAGAAAAATGTGAGAGCTGTGAGAGTTATATGAGACATAGGGAGTAGTGGAAGAGAGGACAGGAATGCCCTCTTACTTGGGTTGCAAAAATGAACTTAGAAGGGGGAAGATATGTCTCAGATATTCTTTATGCTGTTGCGAGGTTGGATCTTTAGATGCTATTGGTAGAGGATAACTCTGTAAGTTTATGGGATTAATTGTGTGTAGGTGGAGATAACCCTGAAGGTGTCCAGTGCTGACATGACCTACAATATCTAGCAAATGGAAACTCTCAGCCTGGATTCTGTGCCAGAAATAGAGGCTTGTGTTGCTATTTTGGACCAGTGTTGCATTTGGGCAGATTAAGTTCTACAGGAAACTCTGCCATTTTTTGCTTGCTCTGGTTTCTAGTATGTGCCAGTATGACATCCAAGAAATACTTGAGTTCTTGGGGGAAGCAAGTTTTCACTTTCTAAGTCCTT
Source organism: Cephalopterus ornatus (assembly GCA_013396775.1). NCBI lineage: Eukaryota > Metazoa > Chordata > Aves > Passeriformes > Cotingidae > Cephalopterus > Cephalopterus ornatus. The sequence goes on from VZRE01013487.1 coordinate 65,746, forward strand.
TGGAAATTTGTTCCAAGATAGGAAATGTGAAAAACTTCCTCCTTTTGGAAGAAATCTTTGAAACACCTTAGAACGATTGTGTGCCTGGCATTCAACAGGTCAGACAACAGCAGGTTTGTGACTAGATCCCAGGTGCTATGCCTACTGCTTTGTTTGATCAGTAGGCCCAGGTAAGATGAACAGGAGAGGAGCAGTACATATCAGCTCATGTGTCAAGTGTTTTCTAATCCTAGAGTGGTTCTGAAGGAGGGCAGAGGCTCTACAGGACCTTTGGTGGAAACTCTTAAAATAAGACAGCCTCAAATAACTCTTCTCAAGGTACCAAGTTATGTTTTTTAAAATAATTTAAACTTCTGGTGAGGATCATACTTCCTCTGGAAGTTTATCTGTGAGTCAGATAGTTAGTTGCTATCCAGAAAGTCCTGCCCAGTAGTTACAAGAGACCTCTGGAGAGGTCATGTCCTGTTTTTGGCTAGACAGTTGTGTGAGTTTTCCTTCCTAGCATGCCTCCAGGCACCTCTTAACCTTGACTGCCATCTGCAGCAGCAGAAACAGCCCATTCTGCACATACCCCACATGGGCTTAGTGCAGAAGCAGCTCCTTTGTGGAGCTTATGGTCATGCTGGTCTAGAGCCCTCCTCCAGATTACCACTTGCTGCTTCTCCAGGCCTTTGGTCCCCTTTAGCCAGTTCTAATCCAAGCCTTTTTATAAGTTTACTGATGATAAATCCACCCTTCTGGGATTCTTTCTCCCTCAAATTCTGTTTGGGAGGACTTCCTGCAAGATGGTGACCTTTCTTTACTCTGTCATCTGCCCTGCATATCTTTGTGTGCTGTGTGCGCATTTCAAATGTTAGTGGGAAGCCAGCTTTCTTTTTCAAATTAATTATTTGCTTTTTGGTCAAAGTAAAGGATTTCTATTTAATAACAACAGTTTAGCACATATGTACTAGTTTAGGACTTGTCACCTCGTATAAAGGGAACTTGCTTGACTGTGCTGTAGGCAGAATATTTTGCTGAATTTGCACTTGAGGTGAGGTATTTCTGAATTGCAGCCCACTGTGTGTGATGTCTGCAACCAAGTGACTTAGTTCCTGAATTTAAGGGCCAAGTTTAGTCAGCAACTCAAGTAAGTAGAAAGCTCTCAAAGGCTCAGGTCTCACGCTGTATGGATCCAGTCTGGCCTTGATCATGTAGAGACTTACAGTAGCTGTTTAGGAATAGTGGCTGACTGATCCTGGGCAGTGTTTGTTCTGACTTCACTTGTTCTACACATCACTCAGTCTCTTTATGTTACCATATCCCTTTCTGAATTGGTATTAATAATCATCTCAGCAGTCTCAGCTGATGCTAGCTACTGACAACATGTAAAGTACTAGTTTTTCTGACTATGGTTTTTATATGACATAGGTCCTAAAGCGCTGCTGTTGTAGGCTGCCAGGAACAACTCTAGAATGGAGTTCTGTAAATGCAGTAGCAGGACCTGGGCCCTTGATATGCTTTTCAGGCTTGTGTGTAAAGGTACAGCCTGCAAATTTAATTCTGTAGGGTGAATCTCTAAAAATTTATTGTGTTTAGATATATAAAAGGGTGGAAAAGAATGAGGAAGGATATTGAGGAGGCTGAAGATCACTTTTTTTCAGATATGTTTTATTTTGGTCTATTTTTAGGATTGAGAATCTTTATATCAACCGGTTCATGGACATGTTCCACTCCTCCTGGAGTGATTTTGCAGATTTTGAGAGGATCTTTGTCAGAATCAGCAACACAGTCTCTGGTGAGTTTATCAGCATTTGCTCGTGTTTGCGTCATAGAATGATTAATTAGTTTGTCTTGTACATACCTGATCAGGATGGAAGTGGCGGACCTGCCCTTCTGCTCTCCCGTAAGTAAACTGTAATCTCAGACTGTGGATCACACCATCAGCCCTCAAGACTGAAAAACAAAGATATGATCTCACAAAGAACTAGAGTTACTGGTAATGGCTCAGTGACTTTCTCTGTCCTGAGCTATACTGGAGGTCAGGCCAGTTGGGCATCATAGTCCCTTTTTGGTTTTAAAAATGTATTTTCAAGTATGTACAAGTCCCATAGGACATATTTTGCATCTAAACCTAGAGGAAACTTAGTGGGGGTGCTTTTCAGATCATATTAGCTGTTAAGGCATCTTTGAAAGTCTGATCATGCATGTCCCACTTCAGCCATCTAAATACATGGAAAATCTCTAAAAAGGCAAGTGTGGTACTGTTTTTTGCTAAGGGCAAGTGTGAAGGTGACCCCTCTTGCCTCTGACACAGACAGACAGATCAAAGACTGTTGCCTAATATCCCAGCCATGTGCTCAGTTGCATTGCTGGTAAAAGTCCCGGCTTCTCGACCCTGTTCCAACACAGGGATGCTACCACTGTCTTGGTTTTGCTGCCATAAGACTTGTAGCTCCCCTCCGTTGGTTCTTGTGGGCCATTTATGTCAGTGGCATGGGGCAGCTCAAATGCTTTCCAGGGATTTATTTTTCCCCACAGGGATTATTTTGACGGAACTCAGATAGGAAAGCCCATGCTGTTAGGCCAGCGGATCTGGGGATGGGTTGAAAAATGCTGAGAATGACCTGGGAGCTGTAACTCATTCCTGCTGCAGCCAGGATGAGTCATCAGACCACACTCTGAGCTTGTGGCATTTATCAAAAATGTCAGAATTATCTATGCATATTTCATAAAACATCCTGCTTGTGCTTGCACACATCTTACTAGAAGACAAAAATTCCTGTCTCAGAGTATGAGTTTTACTTCTGGTTTCAGAGATGTTCAGTTTTTTCAGTGTCTTCCCTACTATTAAAAACTCGATTGATGTAGTATTAAGATATGAAAGACAAACTACTGCTTTTCTTTAACCCTTTTCAATACAAAAATCTTGGCAGTTACTTGAAAACCCAGTAAAAAGAATTGCAGACAGTCACAAGTTTTGAAGTTCATGGTGACATTTGTGTAGAGCAGCGCTGGGGAGCTTTGGATTTGTGAGCCAGGCCCAACCTTCTGCTCTCACCCATGGTTACTTTATTAGATTGTGTTATTGGATATCATAGATGCACAGCTACTTTAAATTGGTTAGTGTGTGATTCCTCGAATGTGTGTGAATAGGCTGCTCATACTCTGCAAAGGAAAATCTTTTCCCTCCTGCTCTGAAGTTTTACCTTTCTTCAGGCTGCCTAAGGATCAGTTCACGCAAATAAGAGTAATTATGTGGTCATGGGTGTAAAACCAAGCACATGAGGTGGCAGAGCTATTAAAAACTAGTTACAGCAATTTGTTACATTTAATAAGATTGCTTCCTAAAATACTTTTAACACAAGAATCAAATATGATCAGCAATTAATTTCATTGATAACATTTCCATAGCCATGAGGAAAGCTCCAATTCTGTGACATCTGAACATTAAGTGTCAGTCTCAGTTATGTTAATGCAATTCTGAATTTGCTTTTTTTCCAAGCCTTGGCAGACACAGGGATAATGGAGAAGGTGGTTCAAGGCATTTTTCAGTCATGCAGTTTCTGTCCAAGGTGATGAATCATTTTTTGCTTGGTGTAAACTTCAGATTCAGCTTTGTATCTGTACAGATACATTATGCAATTGACAGAGATAATGTAAATGTCACTTCATTTAAATTTAATGTTTTTATGCTTTGTTAGAGAGCATTGTCGATTTCGAGACTTTTTTGTTTTAATTATCACTGCATTCCTTTGGGCCTATATTTTTCATCCTTTTACCCTTTTTAGGAAAATGAATTGCTTTCAGAAAAAGTTCTGCCTTGTCTGAAAACAGACAGGAGTGGAAAACTTTACTAGCTTAATTTTTCCCCTAAAGACACCAATGGGATTTTTCACATGATCATGTTTTTTCTGACTCTGAACTTGTAAACTGAAGTGGCGACATGACATTATGAAACAAAACACTGCAACTATGGAAAACATCCATTAGTACTACGTATGTAACAGTAAAGAGATGAAATACCCCAGACTGGAATTATATGGATATGTTAATCTGGGTTTATATTAGCAATTGAAAAATAAATAGAGGGAAAAAAATTTAAACAAGCAGAATAATGAACGAGGACTTTTACGAAGTCAAAGTCAAATCCAAACCCATCCCCAGGTGTCCCTCACCCAGCCCCAGCTAAGAGAACTGCTCCAGCCACTGCTGTTCTTTTCCTACACACATTGCTGTGTATTTCCCTTCTCCTGCCTGTGCCATCTGTTTTTTGACTTATCCCTCTGTACTGCATGCCTTAAGAATTTGAAGAGTGAGATTTAAAAATACAATGGAAGACCTGAGAAGGTCATTTGCAGATGAAGAGAGTATTTTTCATAGAACTGGAGTATTTTACTCCTCACTGGTTCCGTACATGGAGAAACAAATTATTATCGATTTAATTTTTCTCAAAGTGAGAAGCAAAGATTAAATTTTCTATTTAACTTCAGTGATTTTTCTTAAAATTCTGTGTCACCTTTTGAATCCTTTTCTGCTGCTTTCTGTAGTCAAAGTTGTAGTGCAGTATAACAAAAAAGTGAGGGGGAAAGGAGGAATCCTGCAATGCAGTGGGATATTGGTGCAGTGCAAATATTGATGCTGCAGGTTTGTTTTTCCTTTAGAATATGTCATGCAGCACTGGAAGGAAGATTTTATGTTTGGCTACCAGTTCCTGAATGGATGTAATCCTGTGCTGATACGGAGATGCACAGAGATACCCAAGAAGCTGCCTGTGACTGCGGATATGGTAGAATGCAGTCTGCAGAGGAACCTGACGCTGGAGGAGGAAGTGAAGGTACAGCTCTGGATCAGGCTGGACTACACCTGTTCCTTCTCGTGTTCTCTAACCTCCAGACTCTGTTCTAACTGCCTTCAGCCACATCTCTCTTCCGGCTGTCTGGTTGGTCGTGGCAAAGCCGTTTGTCTCTGCAGACTGGCAGCACTTCTGTTGACTGTTTTCTCCTACTGTCCTGGAGCTGCAGGCCATGCCTTTCTGCTGGTCCAGTGGAAGAGCTGTAACCAGGAAGTGAAGGGTCCTTTTTCAGTGGTTTCCTCTGAAAGGTTAGGGATTGACTGAATGCTTCAGGGGAAAAGTGTCTCTTTCTTTCCTGGTAGGGTCTTACCCTGTTGGCACCTGCTGAGTTGTACTAGCATGCAGAAGAAGGGTTGACAAGGGTGGTGCCTTGCTTTTGTTTGTTCAGTGAGCATGGGGTTCGCTTCAGCTGGCAGCGTGAAACCTGTTTACGTCTGAGTGTCACTGCATGAGTGCCAAATACATAGATGCTCTTTGCTGAAAGACTCACTATCAGACTCTGCAGACACAAGTCAGTCAGTTTGTGAAATGGTACTTGGTATCTCAATGGCATCACCCCTGAGCCACTATGAGCAAGGGCAGGCCAGTGGTAGCTTGTAACCATCAGGCAGAAGTCAGTCTCTGGCCGAGACTTCCCTTTATTTTTTCTGAGCCTTGCTGCTTGCACACCATTAAAATACATCACGCTTCTTTTTTATTTTTTTTTTTTCCACAGCAAGGAAACATTTTCATTGTGGACTACGAGCTCCTTGATGGTGTGGATGCCAATAAAACAGACCCATGCACAATACAGTACTTGGCTGCACCCATCTGTCTGCTATATAAGAATCTGGAGAATAAAATCGTACCCATTGCAATCCAGGTGGGCCTACCGTCAGAGTCTCTAAAGGGATACATTGCTTGTTGTCTCATTTTAAACATGAAGTACTTGGGATTTCATGTTCTTTTTGTATCTTTCAGCTTGGTCAAAAGCCTGGGCCAGACAATCCCATATTCCTTCCTTCAGATGCCGCATATGACTGGCTGCTGGCTAAAATTTGGGTCCGTTCATCTGATTTCCACATCCACCAGACGGTGACCCACCTCTTACGAACACACTTAGTCTCAGAGGTGTTCAGCATAGCTATGTTCCGGCAGCTGCCTGCTGTACATCCCCTCTTCAAGGTTGGTTCTTGCATGAAGGGATGTATGTGGGCTAGGGTGGTTATCACATCAGTTTGACAAACCAAAAGGAAGTTCGGGTGATAGTTCAGCTGAAATAGTTTAACTGGCTGCCCTACAAGGCAAGGTACAGCTAAGCTACCAGGACCTCCAGGACTTCAACCTTTACATCTGGTTGCTGTTGAATTCAGTCTGAGAATTTGCCTTCTTTCATTTTTTGTCGCACTTCACAGCTCTTGGTGCCACATACACGGTTCACAATAGCCATCAATACCAAAGCCCGAGAACAGCTTATCTGTGAATGTGGCCTTTTTGACAAGGTAGGTAATCCTCTTTGTGAATCTTCATTGTTCACGTTTGTTCATGGTTCTTCGTTGTTCTTCATGGTTACGTATGTACATACCCTTTATTCATCACACATTGCCTTACTTCTTGACATTTCTACTAAAGGGCAAACATAACTAATATCTGAGAAACTGGCACACAGAACTGATGGCTTGTTGTGCTAAAGATGTTCTCTTTTACCTCTAAATAGCTAAATCAGAACTGGCCAATGTCAGTAAGTATCTCATTTATTGCTGATATGACTCTAGGTTATAAGTGCAAGATATCCAATTGTGCACGTAAATTCCTGTATGTGTATGCACACAGTTAAGTCCCAAATTTCTTTTAAGTACTCTGTGAGAATAAAAATTGCAAATTGAAATCTTCATCACAGAAAGACACATAGGTAGGACATTTTGAAGCCCACAAATAGTGGCTGTAGATTCCAGCCTGTCTTCTTGAGTTGCCATAAACAGCAGATCTGCTAGGATTAAATCTCAGCTTCATCCGAGCCAGTGGAACATAGCGGTATATCATACCTTTATCGATGATTTGAAGGAGGGGTTGAGTGCATCCTCAGTAAGTTCACAGATGACACCAAGTTCAGTGGGAGAAATGGAATGCTGGATCTCGGAACTGCAATAAGTCGGCACACAGCAGTCTCTGTGACAACATGCTAGGAATAAATGTTAAGTTTGGGGAGGTTTCAGAAGCCCTTTCAAAGAGGGAGCCTGTGTTTCTGGACCATTCTGTCTTCCTCACACCACTTACACCAGGCCAAAAATAGCTTCCTTGCCTCACAGTTTTTCACCGAAGCAGAATACAGAGGTTAAATCCAGCCACCTTTCATGTCATCTGTATTCCACTGCTGACTATGGAGACCTCCCATCCCTTTAAACAGAAGCATCGTGTCCACACCCCATGCATGTGGGAAGAGTGTGTGGCTAAAACCTGCCAGCAAGGGTCCTGGAGTTCCAGAGTTTGTTGGTTCCAATGTAGATGAGCAGCCAGCTGGAGGACAGTAAGTGTTAGGTGACTACTACTTTTCACATCATGTGCTAAAAAAGCAACATTTGGGAACTTCTGTGCAGTGATTATCTAAAGAATTTTGAAGTGCTGTCTGTTGTAGACGTGCTGTGTTTTCCAAATGTAAATATACCGAAACCCTGGCCAGTCCTCATCAGTAGTCACCCAGCAGGATTGATCTCCTGTCATAAATTCCAGGGTGGCTAATGGTAGCCTGCATCCCTAAACACTTTCTCCTAAACTACTCTGTAGCAGCAGTGCGTAGTTTAGCTAAAGTCCTCATCTAACACACTCCTGGCTGCCTGCCTTCACACATGCACTGATTCTGGAGCATAGGGCTGTCAGAAAGTGCCATGCTTCGATGTTGCTGTACTCCAGTATAAGCAGCTGCTGTACCTACGATGAAAATGTGGTTAATAACACTGACCTGTGGGAGAGGTGTGAAATCTCTGCAGTGAAAATGCACAGTTCTAGTAGACCTCTGCAGTTTGGTACTTTGTGTGGAGATGTAGTTTTCTCCTTGAAAAAACAGATTCATCAGCACTCTGAATACTGTATCCTGCAAATTTGGAAAGCCAATCTTGGCACAAAGTGAACATAAATCTCCTATTGTTCCTATCTTGCCGTTCTTCCTGCAGGCAAATGCTACAGGTGGTGGAGGACATGTACAAATGGTACAGAAAGCAATGAAAGATCTGACTTACAGTTCCCTCTGCTTCCCTGAGGAGATCAAAGCTAAAGGGATGGACAGCAAAGAGGATATCCCCTACTACTACTACCGGGATGATGGCATTAAAGTCTGGGAGGCTATAAAGAGGTAAAAGACCATAGTTCAAGAAATGGCTCATAAAGTCACTGTCAGAGACACAGATCTCTTTTTTTTTGTCTGCTCACTTTTTCTCTTCATCACGTCTTGTGAACAATACATGGGCTATTTAGTAATGTGGTGCCTTTTCCATCCAACATATCTAATAAGAGGAAAAAGATACAGTCAAGCACACACTCTTGAAAGACTGTTAATTCCTGCTTTTTTCAGTTTTCCTGTAGTCTGTATTTCAGAGGACCCTTTATAAGTACTCTTCTATAGGATTGCACAGAATTTACTAAGTTGGAATTTAGCCTGCAAAGGGAATTTAGTAACAATATTTTAGCTATGCACAAACAAAGAGAAGACCCAGCTCTCTGAGCCAGACACATGAGTTCATCAAGATTTTTGTGGAGTGAAAAGGTAAGCTTGAATTCTGTGGGAGATGTCTTTTGAAACTCAATAAATTAGGTATTAACCGATTAGAGCAAACCTTTCTTAAAATCTTTAAAATTGCAAGGTTTAATCAGGTTTAAATTGAGTTTAATCGGGGAGGGTCGCAATTCTGAGTCAGGAGAGGTACTGCAAGGCTGCTCAACCACACGAATGTGGTTCCTTTTCAGATCTGAAACACTGCCTCAGAATGGAATGATTCGTAAGGGTTTTATTCTGCTGCAACATTTAGTTTAACAAACAACACATTTTTGCATGGCATAAGTTGCTTACTAAATATGCAGCTGTTCTTCCTGGTTGCATGGCTTTCGAAAAGCATGTTCATTACAAATTAGGTCTTTTGTGTACAGAAAATAGCAGGTTTATGATGCAAGCATAAAGTTCAAAGTTTTGGGTATATCTTTGTCTCCTGTATTTTCTCTGTGTTTTGACAAGGAGTTATCTTGCAAAATGTCCTGCAATTGTTAGTGCCCATTTGAGAGAAAAGGAAGTTGTAACTTTGCTGTGGTTGTTTTCTTTATGTAGTCCCTTTTTTTGTCCTTCTCTTTCCTGTGTTTTCTTTGCGTATCGAGACATGCCTTTCAAATACCACGTAGTACTTAGTCAACTCAGTTTAGTTTGACTGTTTGTGGGTGTTAACCTTGCTCGAGGATTGTGTTAGACTGCCTCAAACTTGGCTGAGAGATTCTTTGTAGGTGAATAATTTGATTTATAAATGGTGCGGGCAGTACCCTTTAGAGTGTGTGAGATCCTGACCCGTGGTCAGGATCTTGACATGGTCGTGCATGTCTAGTTACCCTGAATCTCCTACACTACAGAGTTACCAATCTTCACTTTTGATGAAATATTTTCTATCCCCAGCATTTCTTCACATGTGGTAGATGGCGTAGACTTAAGAAAGCTGATAAGGTTGTCCCTATAGAAACAAGGAGTCTCACATGGCAAATTTGTAAACCCCTTCTCTAATACTCAGCTTCCTCTTTCTGATCTAACTGTAGATAGATGTATCAACCCAAAGACATTTCAGCCCAAAAGGCTTCACCTACACTTCATATACTAATCTATATTTCTATGGAAGGGGGTCTAAAATACTGCCATTTTGTAAGACAAGGATTACATTCTACATCACCTGGCACCTGTGCCAAATGCATGGAGACAGAGCACGTGCAAGGGCAGCTTTCTCCCTGCATTTAGCAGAATTTTTCTATTCCTTTGGCTTCCTCTAAAAGCTAAAATTACTTAAACTCTTGGTTTAAGTAAAACTCTTACAGTTGTCTGCCTCAATAACAACTCTTGACTTGGTTGGCTGATAAGAACTACATTGAAAATTTATAAAAGTCTCCAAATTGCAATAAATTTATAAAATTTATAGATTTTTATCTTATTAAGGGATAAATCTCTGTTGGATAACAGTTCTTAATTGCATAAGTCAGGATCTGCAGTCAAATGTTTCACCCTATGGGTTGTTGTCAAAATATTTAGCAAGAGATTATAGGTACCTGCAGAGCTAACAGACTATCTCAGCGCATAGCCCAGTTAATCAGTCATTCAGTCATGAATCTTCAAGAAATCAGGCTTACCTATTTTTAATGCTTTCAGAACTCTTTCTGTTATCATAGTGTTATAAGAGCCTTTGTTTCAGAGATGAGTTAGCCTGGGGAGCTTTCGTAGAAAGAGAGACCTTGAAAAGAGAAACTGAACAGGGAGGAGATGTCTGCTGTAAACAAGTGGGTGTGGCTCTAGATCTCTTCTCCCCTGGAAAAGTTTCCTGGGCCACCTCCACTTTGGAGTGTGCCAGTTGTGTTTCATAAAAAGGATGTCCAATAGGAGGGGTCCAACTATTTGAATGGTATTCAGGAGCAGCCTTGGAGTGTCCCACATAAAGGGGATGGTACTGATATCACAGTTTGGGAACCCCACTTCCCAGTGTGAGAGCCACATGGATATGCAAGAGGGAGTCTGTGTTAAGTGAAGGATGTAGATGTGATGACAGAGGTCTGGGCAGGAGCAAAGTCTCAAATAAGAGAATAAAGTGCACAGGATTGTTCAGGAGATGCAGTGTGGTCCAGCATCTTGCTGGGGGAGGAAGTGATGCTGCAGTCCCAAATGAATCAAACTTCCCTCTGTGCATTCCCACTGCTTGTAGGAAGGAGGTCGGAGGGTGTTGAGACCTTCTCTTGCCCTTATCCCTTTCCACACGCAGCATTTGCAAGGGCAGTAGACAACCCTGAGGAATGGCAGACTTGCTTTCTCCTTTTGATTTTGTTTTTTTTGTTTGTTCCCACCCATAGTTTTGCAGAGGATGTGATTCACTTCTACTATGAGAGTGACAAGGTGGTGTGTGAGGATGTGGAGCTCCAGGCTTTTGTCAAAGACATTTACGTCTGTGGGATGAAGGGTGTGAAAGCTTCAGGTAAGGTGTGATGGCCCTGCCAGGTCTGCAGCTTGTCGAGTCCCTGCTGACAACAACGCTGCATGCACAGGATGCCTTGAGCTGTTAGAGACCTTCTCCCTTCTTGGCCCAAAGATGCTCAATTTTATGGATGAGACCCTGGATCGGGCCCTCCCTCAGGAGACAATGCCTTCCTTTGCACAGATTCTCATTATGAGCTTGGGCAACTCATGTAATCTCTCTGCACTGGAGACAGGTCCTTTGATCTTGTCTGCTTATGCTTTAAGCATTGTGGGGGGATTCTGTCTGTAGGTGCGGTTGGAACCACCAGGCAGACTGACAGAAATCACAAGGAGCAGTGAGACCCCCTTGCATCCTCTCTTCCAAGTCTTGCTCCAAATAAGAACATGTAGGAAGCTCGCCAGGAATATCTTGCTGCACTTTGTATTTGTTCAGTATCTATGTCATCACTGAGCTGTTCTGCTCTCTTCAAGAGAAGATACTCATAATTATTTCCAAGAAGTATTCTCCTTTACTCTGTCTCTTCTCACTGCCTCTCTTTTCTTGCAAACCTTTACTTGGCCATGAGAGCTCTCACCTATAACATGGCTCAGTTCTCCCACCTGACTTAACACTCCCTGGTCTTTCCCTAAACATGAGGGTTTTTTACTTCCACTCACATTTTTTCCAAGCAGATTTTCAGGAATTTATACAGATGGGTGAGGATTCTTCACACTGTCCTGGCTGATTTACATCTGGCCTGTTGGCCAGTGACCTAGGGCAAATGGCTTTGGTGTTGCATGCACACATTTGAGTGAAAGATGTCCAGGCAAACCTGTGATATTTCCAGTCATTACGAGTATGTGCTGGTGTATAACAGCCTCCTGGGCTCTCTCTTCTTGGTCAAGCAAACCATTGGGGTACACCTAGTTGCTATCCTTTTTGTTTGTCCAGTTGTCTCTTAGGAAAAGCTTAGAAATTACCTTCTAGTAGGAGAAGGTAATGCTTGACTTAAGCATCACGATATGGGACAAGTACTGTGCCTTTCTAGAGCTACAGCTGGGGTGGGATGCTACAAGCACCACTGGGGGCAGGACTGCCACTACAAATGGGAAACCTGCCAGGCCTGCAGGATCTGCACTGCTGCCACTCCAGAGCAGGGAGACTTGGCTGGGTCTGTGAAGAATGGGAGGAGGATAAATGGGGGAGGCTATGGCACTTGGGACTCCCGCTCTAGTCTCTGTTTCTTCCCTGTGAGGGCTGCTGTGACTAGGAGAATGCCAAGCTCCTTTAAAGATGAGCACAGTGTACTTAGGGTACCAGGACACAGGAGGGGATGGTGCATCCTCTCCACTTGGGGCTTGGTGGCTGGCTGGAGATACCATGTGCCTCTTCCTCTCTCGTGTTGAGTTCACATCTGTGTCAGTTTGGTGGTGGAGGTGTGAAACAGCTGAGCAGGGGCAGCTTGCTCCAGGGTGCTGATAGATCTGTAGGTTTACTGGGACATGTGGTAACACTGAAATGGGACAGGAAGTACAGCACAGGAATGTTATTTAGTGAGGTTAAGAGAGATACAAGCCTGGGGTTGCTGTGGTTGCAAAATATTTCCCTAGTCCCTGACTAGTCTGTTTTTTCTTTATATGGCTTTCTTTCAAAGACAGCTTAATGCAACTATTTCTGTTCCTCATTCTGTTGTTTCTCTTTCAGAATTTCTCATTTCCTCGCTTCCCATTTCAGCAAATAAGGTCTCGCTGCACTCTTTCTCATAGTACACTTGATTGCTGAGCCTCAGACCTTTATAAATATAAGCACATGGTCACTTCCTCCTTGACATGAGCCTTCCCTGCTTGCGCTGCAGACTGAAGAAAAATAGAGCATCTGAGGCCCCTGCCTTCTGGACTGTCTGGGTGCCTTGCTGCAGGGTAGGTAGGACAAGGACACAGTGTTTTTTAAAAGTGTAATTACACTTTGTCTTTCCTATATGGAATACCACATACTTTGCAAATGGTGATACCTCAAAAAACTGTATAAGGTAAGGCAGGATCACTCTGTTTTTACAACTGCACAGCCAGGGCACAGAGAGGATGAGTAACTTCTGTTAGACCACAAAGCAAGACTCGTAGAATGCCCTGCTGTTTCATGGCCCTCTTACTCATTTCTTTTGATTACTGCTGGATAAAAGGGTTACTTCACAGCTGTGTTACTTAGGCTTTTCTTCTCTCTTGTTTAGGGTTTCCTAAGACGATCAAGACACGAGAGGCACTAGCAGAATATCTCACAGTGATAATATTCACCACATCGGCTCAACATGCAGCTGTGAATTTTGGTCAGGTAGGAATTTGTGGGAAGACTGTTCTTCCTTCTGGGCTGGGAGGTATATATACCATTGCAAGGTCTGAGAAGTATTTTTTAGTGGATGTACAGAATTACACTATTGTTTCTGGTCAAAATATGGCCATCTGTGAATCCCCATGTATGGCAACTGCACTAATTTGGAAGCTGAGAAAGGCCTTTCAAGTCCTACATATGTACCAAAGCTCAGATTTAGGGGTTCTAACTTGTATATTTTAGTTTTACTGATTTTATTATGGGGAGCAATTTTTTTAAAGCATTTGGTAAGACCTCTTTCAGGAATGCTGAAGGGTTCAGGTGTCCAGCCTAGCTACCATGTTTTTCACACATCACCTGAACTGCCCAGATTTGAGATGTGCTGGTAGTGAGGCCCATTCTGCAATGAAATGCAATGAGTTGGGCGAAGTGGCTTTACTCTGCCCTTGCTGCGAGTGCAGGCACAGGTGACTACTGTGGTTTGCTGTTATAAGTTGTGTTAATTTCACAGAATCAGAGAATATGCTGAGTTGGAAGGGACCCACAAGAATCACCAAGTCCAACCCTTAACCCTGCACAGGTCCAACAGCAAGAGTTACATGATGGCTCAAATACTTCCTGAACTCTGTCAGGCTTGGTGCTGTAACCACTTCCCTGGGGAGCCTGCGCCAGTGCTCAGCCACCCTCTGGGTGAAGAGCTTTTTTCTAATATCCAGCCTAAACCTCCTCTGACACAACTTCAGGCCATTCCCTTGGGTCCTGTCACTGGTCACCACAGAGAAGAAATCGCTGTCTGCCCCTCCTCTTCGCCTCACAAGAAAGTTGTAACTGCAATGATGTCTCCCCTCAGTCTCCTCCTCTCCAGGCTGAACAGACCAAGTGACCTCAGTCACTCCTCATATGGCTTTCCCTCAAGGCCCTTCACCATCTTCATTGGCCTCCTTTGGACACTGTCTAATGGCTTAATATCTTTCTCATATTGTGATGCTCAACACTGCACACAATATTCAAAGTGAGGCCGCCCCAGTGCAGAGCAGAGCGGGACAATGCCCTCCCTCGACCAGCTGGTGATGCTTTGCCTAATGCCCCCCAGGACACAGTTGGCCCTCCTGGCTGCCAGGGCACTGCTGACTCATATTCAACTTGCCATCGACCAGGACCCCCAGGTCCCTTTCCATGGCACTGCTTTCCAGCATCTCATTGCCCAGTTTGTACAAACATCTGGGGTTGCCCCATCCCAGGTGCAGAATGCAGCACTTCTCTTTGTTGAACTTCATGTGGCTGGTTATTGCCCAGTCCTCTAATCTGTCGAGGTCTCTCTGCAGGGCCTCCCTGCCTTCGAGGGAATCAACAGCTCCTCCCAGTTTTGTATCGTCTGCAAACTGCTTAGTATCCCTTCCAGTCCTGTGTCCAAGTCATTTATGAAGATGTTGAAGAGCACAGGGCCCAAGATGGAGACCTGTGGAACCCCACTAGTGACAGGTCACCACTCTGATGTTACCCATTCACTATTACCCTCCATGCTCGACTCGTGAGCCAATTGCTCACCCACCACATGATGTTTTTATTCAGCCGTGGGCTGGGCATTTTGTCCAGAAGGGTACTGTCAGAGACAGTATTGAAAGTTTTAAGCTGAAGTGCATCATCTCAGATGGCAGCAAAACTCAGGGTCATATCTGAAGTAAAAGGAGACATCACCAGCTCACAACAATGAAGCAGGCCAGAAGTGATTCTGAGTTCCCAGTCGGCCACTCACCATGGCCATATCTGCATGCCATGTTCCATATTACATGATGAACTACCATCTTTTATCTCTCTTACTGCCTGACCACAGTACTGTGGCCATGTTCTTGGAGGAAATTTTGCAGAAAAGAGAAACTGGAGAAAAGGGGATTTTATTTTTTTTTTTTCAGATGTTACCTCAGGTTATCAGAAAAGATCTTTGTTTAATAAAATAGCCAAGGCCTTAGCCTGGCTGGTGAATTTGAGCTGTGTGGCACATGCCTGTGGTTAGCAGAAGAACTACTCCCATTTAGGTGACTCTCTTATGAATTCCTGAGCAAAAAGAGAAGGGACTTCCTTGTGACCTCCAGCCCTTCTCTAGAGCATCTCCCTGTCCTTAATATCCTCTCTTCCTGAAAGGCCCATAATAGAGAAGCAAACTCCTAGTTATCCAACTCTTGATTTTTTTCACTGTGTTCCTAAATATCAGCCACTGTAGCTTTTCACTGTGCTCTCTTGCTCTGTTGTGCAGTATGACTGGTGTTCCTGGATTCCCAATGCCCCACCAACAATGCGCTGCCCTCCTCCAACTCAAAAGGGGACTGTCACCATCGAGCAAATTGTGGAAAGCCTGCCAGACAGGGGACGTTCCTGTTGGCATCTTGGAGCTGTTTGGGCCTTAAGCCAATTTCAGGACAAAGAAGTAAGTCAACCTCCCTTCTCTGAGTGATGGAGATGTAGATGAGGCCATGAGGGCCATGGCAAGACTGCACAGACTCACAAGATTGTATTGCTGCTCTGTGCTTGACTTGACTATGTTTACCTTTCTGTTGAGATGTGTCAGTGGTGTGGGTTTGCCCTTGTTCTGTCAGATGCAAACCAGCTCTTAGCAAGACGTCATATTTTTACTGTGAGACTCTGTTTCAGCTAAAATGAAAGTTTCTAAGCTTGTGCATGGCATTGCTGAATAAGGATGCTGGTGTGGGAGGAAGAGGGCTGCAGAGTCATAAGGGTTTTTTCCATTCCTTGCCCCAGCAGTACTGGGGAATAAGGTACAGCAGTTCTCTGTCCCCATGTCCTGTCCCTTTGTAAAATCTGCTCCAGTGTCACGTCTACTACAGTGGTGGCCTTTGCCTGGCTGGTGAGGAGCAAAAACAAAACAAGCCTATGGAAGGTGTGTAGCCATTTCTCTCATGTAAAATGAGATTGTGAATACTTGGTTGTTTCACCCAAGGGCTCTGTCTGGGGCATATGTTTTGAAATCTTTAAATGGATGATGATGGACAGAGAGCACTTTAAGTTTCTCTCTAAAGAGAAAGCAGTCCTAGCAGAGAAGCTGGTACTATGAGTATTATTGTGGGAAATAGTCACCTAAAGCAATGCCAGTGTGCATATTGATAGTGCAGTATTCAGAGCACCCTTAGGGTCCAAGCTGACTAAAGCAACTGTCATTGAAACTCTGAAGGACAGTTTTAAGTCAACAGAAATTTCCACTGTCACTGAATGAAGTAGTTATCTTCCTTTTTCATCTCTGGCTGTTGATTCCACTCTCATGCTGTCCTTTTCTCTAGCAGCATAAATGTTTGCGTGGCTATGCAGAGATCTGGCTTAGGAAGCTCATCTGACTGACTACTGGCCTGAAAAAAAGTGCCTGTTTTTCAGCAGATGAGCTCTCTGCAGGTGAAGGAGGTGCCACATAGACACCTGAACTAGCACTATAAAAAGATGCAGGGATGGAAAGAAGCAGCCAGCAATGGAGGGGAGGTAGCGAAGCATCTTTCATTGACAGTGTCAATGTAGACTAGCTTAAATATTGCTAGTAGTATTTTAATAGTAGCATTTGTGAGGTGAGACTGTGGGTGCTGTTCTGCTGGATGACATAATGTTGAAACAGAATTGCCTTTGCTTACTTATAGCGTGATTTCTTGGTGTTTTTCAATTAGCTATTTCTGGGCGTGTACCCAGATGAACACTTCGTGGAGAAGCCAGTGAAAGAGGCTATGGCAAAATTCCGCAAGAATTTGGATGAGATTGTCAACACCATCACTGAACGTAACAAGAACAAAAAGCTTCCTTACTACTACCTTTCCCCAGATCGCATTCCCAACAGTGTTGCTGTTTGAAGAGATAGCCAGGAGAGTTTGGAAGCATGTAAAGCTAATGATGCTTTTCTGTTACATATGCTTCTTCAATTAACTTTCAAAAATGGATAAGAAACCCACCCCCTCCATCAGAGCTGGCTTAAGTCTATCTGAACTTTCAGAATGCATCCGCTTATCACCAGTCTTGCAGACAAAGTCTAGTTGACAACCCTCTAGGTCAAATCAAATTTGTTAGAAGTTTATTTTATTTAAAATCCAGGATTTTAAAATTAATTTTAGAATCAGTATACATGTTTCTGTTATCTTGGCCTCTCCTTGACAAAACAATGTAATCACAGATTCACTTACTGAATGGAAAAAGTATCGTGAGCAATAAGCAAGTCACATCTTTAAAATCCTTCCTGTTTTTAATAGGTGACACTGGTGACAAAGAAGAATGCAATCTTTAATGTATATGCATTGTTTTTAATCTGATTAAAACAAACGTTAAGTATTTTCACAACAATTGTGAACATCCTAATAAGGATGAAGGTAAAAGCAGGACATTTTCTTAACATAGCTGATGAGATTTTTGTCACTTTCTTACCAAGTGCGTGTGGAACAGCATCTCATAAGAGATGAAAATTTTGTACCAACATAAACTTTAGTATTTTCTGCATAAAACTAGGAAGGTTTGTTTTAGCCTTTCCAGCAGAGTTTGATGTCTCTCACATGTCTGGACAAATGTTTTACTTAACACAGCGGCCACAAGTACAGACCTAGCAGTGCTTATGCTCAATTTCTGTTTCATTGCTTGAGGCTGCTGGGTTTTGTGGACAGTTTGTTCTGTTTTGTGGGGAATGAGGAGGCTACTTCATATAATGAAAGAATTTCTGGAGAAGGCTTACTTGACAGCTTTTAAGAGGAATCTTAGATTTGGCCAGTTAAGCAAAACTAACATGTTCCATCTTAGAGACAACTGAGTTTTGTCTGTTTTGTTTAGAGGTGAATAGGTTCAAATACTTGCACTTTGCTTAAAGTTGAGAAAGTCACCGAGATAAGGAAAGCAAAATCGAGGATTGGGAAATTTAAGAGTTGTGGTTTTGGTGATAACAATTTGGGTTTATCTTTCTGAGAATTTATTCCTTGTACTAGGTGCACCAGCTTGCAATATATTTTCTCAATAGATAAGAAAGCTTCCTCAAATAAAACAAAACTGAACGCCTAGCTTTTGTTTCCTAATTCAGTATCTAATGCTGTATATCTCGAAAACCTTGTTGGAATAAACACAATATGCTGCATAGAGAAATGCAGTTTCTGCTCTTTGAGAAATTTATTTCTATCATTCATGTGTGATTTGGAAAAGGGGACTACTAAAATATACAAACTTTCATATGAAACAGGTGTGGAAACTGATTTTAGACCCTTTACAGCAGATTGATTCCCTTTTTCTCCCCCGAGCTAAAGACTTTGAGAAAGATGTGGAAGGTAAGACCATTTCCAGTTACTGAAGAAGTACATTTATGATTTGTGCATCATCTTCTTAACGCAGCCCGTGAGAAGGGATGAGTGCAGAAGTGGAGTCATGCAATTGTGCAGCGACACTGGAATAAGACCAAGAGATCAGAGACAACAACCTGTGAGCCCACCCCTTCAGAAAAAAAAGGGGGGAAAAAGAAGCACAACTTGAATGCAAGAACTTGAAAGCAAAATTGCAGCAAGTTGATGCAATATATCCAACATACCAGTTCTAACTCTTGTCCTTCCCGTATGTGCAGAGAATGTCCTCTTGCTTTCATGTGATACTGATTTGCATGGTCAAGTACCTGTCTAGAAAACAAAATATGGGAAGACTCTGATGGATGTTCTCTCACATCTGTGCCCTCTTCTGTAGCCTGTGGACCTAGGACAGTTGGTGGGAGGTTTGGGTAATTGACTGTGCAGCTTTGAAGACTGGTGGTAGCAATCTGATTCAGCAGCAGGAGAGGCTGTGGAAAGAGGTAAAGAGGTTAAAAGTAATACTGGCACCAGAAAGGAAGCAGACACTTGCAAGTAATAAAGTGCTTACTCTTTCAGGGGGTCTAGGTGCACATGTTGCTGTCCCACTCCTGCCTCTCTTTTCAATTGGTCACCATCCACCAGGAAGTCATCTTCCTTGCATGGGCCATGGGTTCCTCCCCTACATCTTTAGCCATGACTTGCGCAGAGGTATCTCCTAAGCCATGGTACTAAGGTGCAGTGTCTGCTTGCAGGATGGCTCCTAGGTGGGAATGAAAGTATCAGCTCTCTCTGAAGTGTGCCATGCACTCAGCTTTGTGATAGATACTGCAGCTTGATGTGCATCAGCCCAACAGGATTTGAGAGCCAATAACACGTGTCTTGGCTGGGTGGCTGTGCTACTGGCCAGTCCAAGGGAATTTAGCCTGACTCTTCAACTTGAGCTTCCTTGCTGTCTTTTCCAATTCTCAGATGGCCAGAAGATCCCATAGGAAGTAAGCTATCCTTTTCCAGTCAATCCCCATTTTACAGCTGGCAAAATGGAACAAGAGCAATGAAGTCCACCAGATCAGCTCTGAATTGAGGTGCTTCCTTTAGAAAGAACACAAGAAAATTGTTTACTGGAAGCATGCTAATTTTGGCTGCCTATAGAGCAGACAAAGTTTTCAGGCTTGACCTTTCAGAGTTACTTGCTCTGCTGCGTGTTGAGCAGAACATAAAATAGACCCCATAAAATGAGTTTCTTACTAACAAGTTTCAATCAGCAACTGTCTTTTCCTGCCACAGTAGTAGCAACATAGTATCTAGGAAGAAATACTACATTCTTCCCCTTTCTTTTGTCTAACTGAATATTTTCCTGGAGTCTTTTGCTGTAAGACTTCCTTTAAAACTCTTATCTGTTACCGCTGTGTGAGCAGCATTTGGGCAATTGATGACAATCATGTTTCAGTGGCTATTTCAGTCAATATTTCATAGGCTGCATTTCCTCCTGCTTGCAACTGTGTATGTGCAGTTTGTCCCTAGATTTATGTCACAAACCACACAGCAAATTATCTGTGTTACTGCACAGATTTCCTGTTTGTGTGTATGCAAGTGGATGGCAATACCTTCAATAAGTGAGAGAAAGACTGAGTGAGTACTTGGTACTCCGGTAAGTATCTATCAAGCATCAAATTCAGCTTCTCTGGGGAGCGCCCTGTGTATCCAGCAGCCTTTTAACTTTAGATTGACAGTGTTTAAAATGCAGTACTTGATGATTAGGCTCAATTTGTAATTACATAGCTAAGTTATCATAGAATAGTTTGGGTTGGAAAGGACGTTAAAGATCATCTAGTTCTAACCCCCATGCCATGGGGGCTTCTAGCATCCAATGCTAGAAATATTTAACCTGTATTTAACTTTATAAGGGTTTGCTCTAAAGTTAATTCAGGCTTTTGTCTGCCTGCATATACAAGTATACTGCAGAGATTTCTGGGGAGCCTGGCCAGCCAGTTCAGCAGAAATGCACAGGTACAGCAGGGGAATGCTCTACATTCAGTGCAATTACCACAGTCTGCATCAGCAGTGGGAACTAGACTGACAACATCCTTTTATACAGGACACTGAAGAACCATTTCTTCCGTAACTTGATGCTTGTCCATAGAGCTCTTCATTCACTCTTCAGTACCTTGTCTGAGCACCTTCCTCACGTGCATGAAGTGATTAACATTATGTGCAAACTATCAGCTTCCACACATAGATCCTCCTTTTCCACTTGCTGCCTCTTCAGGATCCGTTTCAGGAGAAATGCCCATGGATGAGTAGTACGTTGGTCTTCCAGAAGACCTGGCAGCAGTCTCTGAGTCCTTTTGTCTCTGCTGGAAGCACAGCAATATAAGAGCCACTGTTTCCAGGGGACCTGAAGCATATGAATGACTCTCATCTCTTTTAAAAGGCTGTAGACACTTTGTAATACAGTGTTCTTTGATTGCAGCTTGTAGCTCTTAGACAAATGTTTTGTTTCATTTCACCAGTAAGCTGAGTCATACCATTTTGTGTCAAAGACACTGCAGTCATGACAGCAGAGGGAGCTCCATTCCTGCCCTTGGGGCTTAGGCAGTATCAAGTACACACTCCAGCCTTTGTTTTCTTTTCTGTTTCTAGGGTTGGATCTGGACAAGCTACATGACATAATGAGCCAGTTCTTTCTCATCTGTGAGGAAGATATTATAGGGGTCAAAGCTTGGTAACTTTTCAGATCTGCTAACTTCAAAAATATCTTTTTTGCATGTTCTAGAACATGATGTCTATGGCTCTGGCTGCTGCCTCTCACATATCTACTAATGTTTAGTAGCCATCAATGTTAAACAGTAATCAATAATCAGCATTAATCACTATCCTAATAACTGTAGGACAATCTATCTGAAGGGCATATTTGTTGAAAACCAGACCTGCATGCTGGCAAAACCAGACTGATATGCTGATAATCAGATCTCACAAAGTGGTTGGGTAACACTTTGAATAATCTGACTTTGTCTGGTACCTGCCTCGTCACTGCTGAGCTTCAGATGGTAGGAAAGCTATGTTTGGTCAGGCCTAAACCAAGCAGATCTGGTTTCTCTGGCCTTGTGGAAACAACAGGTCAGAAGCAGACTCACTAGTCTCCTGTGTTTGTAGGAAGTATGTAAGTGTTGCCTCATTTTCACTTGGCCGCTATATTTGGCCCAGTGTAAAAGTGCCTATGTAACAGACTTGATAGTGGACTATGTAAAATCTGGTAAGTTTTTGGCATGAAGAAAAATTGTTTTTTACATTTTAACCTAAAAGCAATGGATTTACACCATTGGAATCCTACTTAAGCCTGGGTTGTTTCAGCGTATTCAAGCTGTTTCAGCAGCAGCATTTCACAGCAGGCTTTTCTGTTTGAGGAATGAAATGCCATCTGGAAGCCTTCTCCTTCCCAGGAATCTGCACTGCTGAAACATTATTTTTTCTGGAATCATTAGATCTTAAAGGCTAATGAGTGCTGCATGATTTAAAAGTTGGGTACTTGTACTTGTTTGCATAGATGGAAGCAAGCAGAAATAATAAATAAGATTGGCCAAAATTTAGTTATGTTTCTTCTCCCTTTTGTTTTATAGTGCTAACTTGACAGCAAAGATACGATCTAGTTTTCTCAAAGCATGCATGGGAAATGTTTCTGGAAAGAAAACTTTCATAACAATACTTGTGTCTCAAAAGGAAATCAAGAGATGTAATAATAGGAGGATGCAGGAGGCTTTGCAAGATGCATATACTGGAAGCAAAGAGAGTGGGGCTGTATTTGGGTAACTCACAAAAAGGTCAGGGGCTTTGCTGAATTAATGGATCATACTGGGATCATATTTGGATGTATGAATTGATCAAAACGTCTAATGACAAAATATCTTTCCATAGGTTTTTTCAGAGATATACAGATGGAGATCCAGAAATATAAGTTTGGGGATAAGTTAGCAGCTCACCCACAGTCTGGATGAGTTCTGGATGAAGGTTCTTCTTGGCTCAATTAATGTGAAAAATCTCCCAGAAAAAGTGTTATCAATCATGAAAAGGGAATGTGTGCTTCAGCAGCTGATACAGTGTGTGGAAACTGCCAAAGGAGTCTGATCGCAGGTGATGGGTCAACAGTAGGAATTTAAGACTTTATAAACAAGGAAATCTTGTGAAATCAATCCCTGAAAGACCTCAGAAATTATGAGAATCACAGTATCATAGAATATCCTGAGCTGTAAGGGACCAACAAGGCTCATTGAGTCCAAGTCCTGATCCTGCAGAGGACAACCCCAAGAATCACACCATGTGCCTGAGAATGTTGCCCAAATGCTTCTTGAACAGTATATAAATACAGGAACAACAAGAATGTATAAAAACAAGAATAAAGGTATCACAAGCAGGTTTTTGTCTGAAGGCTTCAGCTGCTTTCAGAAACACGCAGTGCAACCTCATTGCATGGACTAAGCTTCCCCATTCACATTTCCTTCACCTTTGGCAGAACTTGCTGTACTGGAAATGGGAGCATCACAGAGGGGAAGAATGGAGCTTGTTCTTGGTAATTTTTGAACTCAGCGTAGCTGAATTTTGAAAGATTATGCTGGGAGTCTAACAAGCGAAAATTCTTTCTGGTGTAGAGATGGTCAAGTCAAACTGCATTATCTTATAATTGCATAATCTATAAACACACATTTCAACAGGAGAAGCCAGTTTAAGTTGAGTCAGGGGAATAAGGAAAAATCCTTGAACAGTGGAAAAAGAAATATAATGGGAGGAGTTATATGTCTGCAGCTTTTCTCTGATACTTCTTTATGGTTTTGTTTATTGCTTTTGTTACCATTTGATCTGCCAAAGTTCTTTTGTCTCTAAGTCTTCCAAGATAAACATTTTCACTATGAATAAATTCACTGAAAAAAAAAGTGTGTGTAAAACCAGGTTTCCTATAAGTAATATGCGTGGTATAAGTAACAAATGGTATTTTCACACCACATCTTTTTAGGCCAGTAACATTTCAGAATATATTTTGGATGAGTATTTTTGATTTTCCAAATACTGGGGCACTTAAAGCTGGGAAATTTCACTTGTTTCTTCCTAATCCAAAGTTAAATAACCAAAGTGTTCTTTTATTCTATTTAATCTTCAGTCATTCACAGAGCTAATTAAATTCATAGGACCAGTAAGTCCACTGCAAAGACTCAGTTGAAAAGTCAGTTTGGTTTCACTAAGGTTACTGAAGGATGAGCTGGGCTCTTCATTGCCATAACAGGTAAGACTTAAATTCTGTCCTTTTCTCCATAAAGATGGTGGCATCTTGCTGCTAATGGTGTTGATTTTCAGTCTCTGAAAATGACTTACGACTGCTTGTGTGAGTTGGTGTCATTCAGATTGAACCACATCACCAAGACGGCCCTTCACACGCTACAGCATGAGGTCATACTGACAGTAGAAGAAATCATGCACTGCTTCCTCATGGCCACCATGCTGGTGAGTGCAGCAGGAGTGATTTGTGAGAGCTTTGCCAGCTCCCACATCTCTCTGTGTTACCAAGCATTCAGTGTCTGTGACATGACTTCCCATGCACAGAGTGCTGGCAGGGGACAGCTGTGCAATTTGGACCTGGAGGGAAGATAAGAGAGGGCAGATGTGATGCAGCTGTAGGAGAGTTTTGGCTTTCAAGGGTCTGGGTGTGAGCCAGCAAAAAAAAAACAGAGAGAAATACCTGACATGAGTATGATGTGAATTCTGATATGAATCGCAAGCCTTCGATACTGTGGGTGTTCCAAGGTTGTCACCACTATTCTCTTGCATTCCTGAAACCCAAGGTGGGTTTGGTTTGGAAGCAGTTTTGTGATTATGTTTAGCCAGTCCACTGTGCTCTGGAAGATCATCAGGAGGGCTGAGAAAAAGAAACTCTCTCTTCATAGCAAAATTATGAAATGAGAGTTTTCTAGAGTGTCTTATGATAGGTTTACAAAGTGAGAGTCATAGTGGCCATGACCTCTCAAATTCCAGGTGTGGATCATTGTGAAGGATAGGAAGGAGTGGTGAAAGCCTTGGAGGGGAAATCATGGGGCAGGCACATCTCTGGGGAGGTACCACAGGGTGTGGCGCAAGCAGGGAAATGTACTTATGATGAGACTTCTTCCAGCTGGGGCAGGGCACCTGAAGTAAAGAGGGAAAGGTGCCGAGGGTGTTCAGAGCACAAGCTTTGAGGGTGGGAATGGCCATGGCATAGGCAAGGATCACACAGGGAGAATTTGGGGTAAGTAACATGAGAGATAAGTGGAATTGAAGCAGAGTCCAAAGCTGAGCAGCCAGAGAAGTGAAGCAGCCTGGCAGAGATGGAAAGAAGAGTCCTGGAGAACTGCTGGAGCCTCCAAGGGAGCTTGCAGGGTGAAAGGGACTGCCCTGGCCAAGGTTACTCTGGGCTCTGAAGAAGTCAGATGTTATTGTCACTGGTGCCCTCTGCTGCTGCTAGATCATGTTGTTAATTTTTTTAGAAACATTTCTTGCCCTTTGCCAACACTGTAAACCTTTACCGCCTGGTAAAGGGAGTGCTCTGGCATCCCACTACATTACTTTTAAGAAAGCATGTGTAAGCATGGAGATAGGATTTTCCTCTTTGATAGAGTCTTGCTTCTAAGCACTAAGGTCTCACTTCTTTACATCTTAGCAAGTCATGCAGTTGTCCCTACTGATCCCTGCTGGTTTGATTTCCTTTGGAATCAGCACTGAGCTGAGATTTAAATTTTCCAGGAGGTTATGTTTTCTCCTGGACATGTCTGACATTCCCCTGGTACAGTGATTTTTCCAATTTTAATCACACAGACTAACTGTGTGATTAAACTTATGTGACTAAGAGCTATTGACTTTGTCTCTCACTCAGTGGTTATCAGTATGAAAACATTGAGTCATTTTGTATAGACACCATTCCCATGCCTTGGGTAGGTACAACATGTTTTTCCTTCATGAAGAGTCAACAGGTTTCATTATCTGAGATGATAAAATATGTTGATGACATTTGTTGAAGTTGTCCCCAGCACTTCCTCCAAGGTACGACCATATAGAAGATTCTCTTCTTTTCTCAGCCACAGCAGAAACACCAGAGCAGTGATTTCTGGAGTGAGTGGAGGAGTACAAGGAGACCCCCACGAGTGATGATAAAAGCAGGCCCACAGCAGAAGCGATATGTCCATGACGCGTAGGAATCAGTGAGGGGCCTTTAGGGCTGTCCCAACCTCTGTGGCTACTGGAGTGCTCTCAGGCAGATCGTGTCACCAACCAGTCTGTCCCTAAGCTCTGTGTCTGTCTGCACCTTCAACACTTTTGCAATTGAAAGCTTCTGCTACTCATTTTGTGTGTCTTGTGATAACAACATGCGTGCAAGCATTAGTATGTGTAGTGGCAGAAACGAGAGGCTACAGGAAGCATTAAGTATAAATTGGCTCATTTTAGAAAATCTGTGTTTGTGCAGACCCCTTGTGAAAATAACAGTCAGAGCAAAGCAGAGAGAGAAAGATCCATTATTTTATCTCTGAAAGGAGAGGAGAGCTCAGAAAAGGAATATTCACTATCTAACTCCACAGCAGAATGATTTTTGGCTTCTTATCAATGGGCTTCTTCTATACTTATTTGACTTTTATAATCGTATCAAAACTGTATCATAGCTTTTCCTTTCCCAGCAGCCTGCCAGGCCAAGATTAAAAATCAGTTATCATACTGTGGAGGGGTCTATTTGAAGATGATGAAGGTATTACTGGGTAATTCTGCACTTATACATTCCTATCTTAATCCAGAATGTTTCTTCTGAATTGAATTCCTGCATATTTGTACCAGTGTTTTGGAGTGAAGAGTCCCTTCTCATACAGAGATTTTCTTTGTTTTATTACCTGGTGCCTGGGTTTGTCATTTCTTGAGCAGGAATCCCAGACGATGTACAAGAGGATACTTCTAGGTAGACAGAGAAGTAAGACTGTTAACTTTGCAGCCTTCCTGCTGCTAAGTCCTTCTCGGAGTAGGGAAATCACCATGTCACCGTAACTGTTTGCGAGAAGTGTTCTGTGGGTGTGGCTGTTGTCTACTCTGCCTGTTGTGCATTTTGAGGAGCTGAATAGCAGTGGAGAGAGGAGGATTCCTTCAGCCACATTTACAATATGGTTTTAGAGTTAGACCCTGATCTTCTGCGAGCTGTGGGCAATGTGTTGGACCCTGGTATTACCCCCAGGTCCAGCTGTTAGAAGGATTTCTTGATTTCTCCAAATGAGACAAATGGGGAGGGGTGGTTTGTGAGTTTGAGGCAAAGAGAGTAATAAATAGGACCCCAGCTGCTTTCAGGGAGACTGGATGGTATATAACACTGGCATTCACTGACATTAAGAAAACAAAGATGGAAAACCCAAGATGTTGCATCTTTGCAAATCCCCAGTTCGTGGCAGATGAAAATTCCAGCACAGGCAATACCAGCCAGGAGAGGGCACTGGGACCTCAAAACACTCAGAGGACTCTGCACACCTTTCACAGTCACCGGTGGGACTGAATAGCAATAGGACATGCCCCCTTCTGCATCCTGCTGTTCTGATCAGAAATTATTAACAAACTAGCCAAGCGACAGAAGTTGTTAATTTCTCAAAATGACATAATACCAGTTAACACCGAGTATTCACTCAATCGTGTTTTGTTTTGGTTTGCTTTGTGTTGGTTTGGGTTTTTATGGTTTGGGTTGGGTTGGGTTGCCTGGTTAGGTTTTTTTTGCCATAGGGCACCTACCAGCCTTTCAGTGATCTGTTTAATAATGACACTATTTCCAGACACTGTTTCGCACTATTTCTGTTCTGGCAAGGAGAATGTATCAGTGGTGGGCAGGAACCTAGCCACATCCTATAAATGACGTCTGCAAGGACTTTGTACTGCAAGGACTTTGCTTCTGTTCACTTTTAAATATCATTTTTAATGTTGATATGTGAGTGCATGACCTTTGGGAATAAAACTAGGCAATTTTGTTTGCTGAAACACAATTGTCATAACAAACGATTTAATTTGGTTTGGTTTGGGTTTGGGGGGTTTGTGTGTGTGTGTGTTTTGTTTGGGTTGTGTTTTTTCTTTCAAAACATTGTTAGTGGATTTGGATGAAAACTAGACTACAAAACCAGAATTTGCTTCCTCTGAAGAGTTAAAATTCTGTCCTGCCACTACATCATTTGGTGAATTAAGCACATCCTAAATTGTATAGCAACATACAGCTGGAAATGTGTGTGGAAAAAGCATAAGAGCCAGCCCCCAAGCCTGGGTCAGACCAAGGTTCCATCTATGCCAAAGGCTGTCTGATAGTGGCTGGCAGTGCATGAGTATGTGAGTGTAGGGGTACGCACATCTGCCTGCTTGCAACATACTCTGTATTGACAGTCAAAGAATCAGAAAGGTGGAGTTTGAGGGAGAAGACAAGGCTCTCCTTACCCCTTCAGTCACAGGACAAGAAGAGGACTGAGTGAGAGACTGTAGCAAGAATTTCAGTTGTGTAACTTTTGATGGGATTAATGGGTTAGTTCATGAGATTAAGGGTGTAATTCTTAGGTTGAACAGAAGACAGAGCTGTTTGGCATTAGATGTTAGCACTGAAAACTGACCTGAAGGATAAACTGCTGTCTCACATCTGCTTTAGGAGCAGCCTGTAACACAGAAACTAAAATGTCTGAATCTCAGGTATTACATCACCTGTGTAGGCATCCAGCTTCTCTGGGCACGAAGCGATCCTTCTCTCTGTCAAGGAGTATATTACTTTCAGCACAAGATTTAAATGAACATCACACAAATTTGTCCAAACTTCTGTAGCCTATCTACAGGTTGCATATATCCCCATGTTGCAGGTTCAGGTATGCCGGGTATGGTCTATATGACCCTCCTCTACTGATGCAATCACATTGCCCACGGCCATTTAGGTTGTACAACACGTCAAAACTGGGACAAATAATGTGTCTGGCCAGAGGCCTGGAAAAAAAGAGGCTCCACAGAGCATCTGAGAAAGCAGCACATTTGCAGCACCTCACCTTCTCCGGCACAAAACTTGGTGAGCAGTGATCTGAAGGAATCATTTTATCATGACGATGTGAACCCTGGTACCTCTCCTTGGATCTGGGATAAGCCAGCCAGCAGTAGAAAAGTAGTGGAAGAATGTCCCAGACCACCTGTAGCTCATCTCTACCTGTTTTAAGGACTCCCACCAAATGGCCTGGTCACGGAAGTTACAGATCTCTGTAATCCACCTCTCAAAGCAATAGTTATGGTGACTTGTGTCTCTGAATAGGGAGGGGAAAGAAGTCCTTCTGCCATAGTTATCTTTGCTCTGTGCTCTCTTCACTCAGGGAGCAGAGGGTCTCTTGCTCAGGCTGGGAGCATCAGGTCAATCTGTGACTACACAGTGACACAGGGCTTTTTCATATGGAGTAATCAAATCTCTAGGTCCATAAAAAGTGCTCTGCAGAGATCCAGAAATGTTCTGTTGTGATGGAGATGACCTTGCTGCACCTGTAAGACCCTGGTTCTACAGCTCCTTCTGAGTATTTCTTCTCTTGAAAGAGGGAAAAATGTGACACGTGTAGCATTTTTCTTTGTGCAGTGCCACTTCTCACTGGAGCTTCTTCTTATTTAGGGTTTTGGTTTGGGAAATAAAAATATACTTGGAGTATGAAGAATAAGGAAAGCAAACATTTGCAGCATGACTGATTGGTGTGATGTTGATGGACTGCAAGGAAGGCCCTCCCCTGTGTAGCTAGAGTTAGAACAGGGGTTTACTGATGTTGCTACAAGTTCTCCCGTATCAATGTCAGACAAAATTGGAAGAAAATTCTTAGGAAGGGCTCCTTAAGGTTTTTTTTCTGCCATAGACTATTGTCTGTAGGTGTCTGACTTGGTGTGTGTTTCTTTAGAGCTTACTCCCAGCAGTAATATTCTGCTGCCAGACTAAAATGGAGAAAAATTTACTTAACCCAGCACAGACATAAGGAATTTATCATATTACCACACTGATAGAACGAGGCTATATATACATGACTCTAGGAGATTCAGATTTCCTTATATACCAGTAAAAAATTAAATGAAAAAACAATGGTTGAGGCAAGTAGTTTAGAATCCTTTTAAAATTTGTATACCGTGGTTATATATTATCCAGATAGCTGTATTTGTTGTTGTAAACACTGCTTTATCTCTCCTAAATTTGTTTTTTACCTTCTATTATTCTTTGTATAAGCCAGGACATATTTCCCTTTGTGGTAGAAAGGGAAGCACTTCAAAAGTGCCTTCTTGATCTTTGTACATCCTTTACTTTCCAGTAGCACAGTGTGTTTGTGTCTACAGAATGAAATGGGACCCCTTACCAGGGCACCTACCAGTATCTCTCCCTCCTGCTCTCTCCTCTGCAGCCCATAGTCCCCTGCAGGATCTCAGAAGTGAGTCACTGCCCTCCTCTGAGAAACCTGCTGCTCATGGGCTGTGCCCTCAATCCTTCATTTATTCTGCCATGTATTTTATTTTAACTGTGTCTACCTGCTACCCCCAAATAGTTCTTGCTTACTGACCAGGTTTTTGTGCTGAAGCTTCCTGCTGGCAGCACTCTGAGACCTCTGCATCTGACCAGTCTCCTATGGGAAATGATGGTGGATCTATGCTGCTTGGAGCTGGTTTTCTGGGATCGTATTTTACCTAGAGCCCTCTCTCTTCTTAGGCTCCAAGTACATAATCTGAGACACTCGAAGTTCAGGATCTGCTCTTAAGTGTTGAGCCTCAATGGCTTATTTTCCCCCAGGAGATTGACTGCAGTCTGGAAGCAATATTCAGATGGACCCATGGAAAGCAAACCAAATTGATCTATCTCCAGGAGTGGCACAAAACACTCTTAAGGATGCATCCAGTATTGAGTCTAGGGCTTGGTGAAACTTGATTCGCACTTAGGAAAAACTCTTTATTACGTAAAAAGAGGGTGGCGAAGTTCCTTTTTTTTTTTCTTTCTCAGTTTTTCCTTCATTAAGGCTGAAACATTTTTAGGCAGGCCTTTGCCCTCACATGATCTATAAGTACCCTCAGGTACCACTGGATCAAATAATGAACAATAATCCTTTCTTAATAGGTCTTAGTCTAACGAGTTAATGTACCTTATATGAAAGGTGCAGTGAAAGAGGATGTGGAACACTGAAAGAGGTCATGGAAGTTCAGCCTTTATTTTCAGCAAAACCTAGTTACAAAGTCTGATGTTGGAAACCTTTCAACTGATGCCTGGATTAACTGAGTTCATTAAGAAATATTTAACCAATCCATTTGCACTGAGAAATCAAATATCCTTCTTGCCAAGTCCTTGTAAAGTATCAGATAAGCTGTGCAGTGGCTGTTGTTCTTCTAGCAGCTGTGCCATCTGAGCTGCGGAATACTAACAGAATGTATTGTACAGTACCACATGTGGATCACTCTTCATCTTTTGCCTCCTCAACTACTGGGAGGTTCACAGCAATTAGTAACTTTATTTGAGAGTCACAGAGAAAAAAGGCAGAGGTACATACCCAGTTATTTAATTTTTATTGACAGTTTTTTCACTGAAATACCATATATTTCATACGTCTTTAGTGGGAAAAATAAATCATAGTTGATGTTTGCTTCTTTTACTATTCCAAACTACAAAGGATAGGGGACATCTTTCATGTTTATGAGAGAGAATGCATTAGGCACCATCATTTCCAGAGGAGGTGATATCTGCAGGAGAAGACGATGGTAGGGAGGAGGGCATGAGCCACCTTTCACACTTGAGGGAGGCGGGGATGAGAGCTGCAGCACAAAAGTCTTTACGTGGGCCCTGTTTACCCAGTGATCCCACATCTGAAACCTGTAGTGGGGGAGGACTGGAGGAGATTGTTACGTGCTTTGGAAAGAGGCAAGAGAATCAATCCCTGAATCCAGACAGCTGCCATGGAAGAGAATGGTCTCAATGGGCTTTGAACCAGTCACTATTAAAAATTAAATGAAAGTCAAATACATGATAAGCTTAGAAGATCTCACTTCAGCCATGAACTACTCACATATTTTGCTTTAATCAAGTGAACTCTGCCTTTGGGTCATTGACAAGTTCATCTTTTATGTTAACTTTCTAGCCACTGCTGCTTGTGTCCTGCCAGGAAAACAGTCTGTTCATCTGCTACCCAGATACTGCCTGTGAGTTCATGTAAGTTCTTGTTCCTTGTGGGATGCAGGCCGTGAATGACGCGACAGTTCACTATCCACTGCCAGAGCATTTCATGGCTGATTTCCATCATGACGAGTAGAAAAGACATCCTAGAAACTCTCCTTTGACCCTGCAAATTCTCCTTTTCCCTCAGTTACCATGTAGCTGATGTAAACCCTCACACAGGGAATGACCTGGGGTCTTTGGCTATGGCAAGCACTGGTCCTCTCTGTCTCACCTGTCTCTGTCCCAGGACCCCACAGCCCCACTATATACACTACATACTCAGTTTGGCACTGACTTCTACAGAGAAAGGTCCTGCCCAGGCAGTGCCCTCCACCCTGTCCTGGGCTCTCTGCATTTCTCTTTGACTTGTAGTAAACGTTTCTCTCACTTTCTTCCATCTTCTGACACAGCTCTTCTTTCTCAAGTTTCTCTGCATTTCTTTGCTTTAGAGTAAGGAAACATGAATTACACTTCTACTGCACTTGCTGTAATTTGGCATGTTTAGGAGGAAAGCCTGACTGACAGATACCATTACCTGTAAACTTGAAGTTAAAATGTTGCTAGTTGCTGGAATTTTCTTCATTCAAAAACCAACCTCCCAAACAGTAAGAAACTATGTAAATCCATCAGTGGGAACTGGTCTGGAAGATGAGAAGATTAGCCAATGGTGTGTTCTCTGGCAGCCACCTGTGGGGTCTTGCAGTAGGGGCTTCTCACATGATACTGGGGAACTTGCTGTAACCTGACTATCTACACAACCAACAGGGAGGTGGTGTCACCAAAGTGAAGATTCCTCTTCCACCACCATCCTCCTGCTAGAACAGTCCAGCACTGGCTGTGACACTGTGGTGTGATCACTTCTTAGAGCTGTACTGTTTCTTTGATTTCCTCCTTTAACTTCTCAAGCCACTCTGCTACCTCTGTGCTTCTGTCTCTGGCAGGACTGAAAGGCATATTGAAGGCATACATTATATCACTTGGCATCAGCATCAGTTGCTTCTTTTTTTTTTTTTCTTTTTTTGTATTTTAAATGCATGATTTATCACCTGTTTTCCTTATCACTCTAGTTACTGGATATCATGAAGTGTTAACAAAGGTTTTGTTACTTGACGATTGCTGATTTCTTCTTGAATTTTAAGTTGTCATTTGGTGAATTTTTCCGTTATCATTTTTATTCATGATATACACTATTTTCAGAACAGAAAGACTACCAGCAATTTACATGCTTCCATGATCTTTTGTGATGATGATAAGCAACTTGTTAAAGTTTCAGAATGCCTCTAGTTAAGGCCCTGGCCCGAGTATGAGCAGGTCTGTGTTCAGGTCCTGTTTGTGCTGCAGATTCCTTGCACAGGCTTTGGAAAGACATGGTGGGTCCTCTGCCCTTTGATGACGGTGTTACAGATGGGGACAGCTGATAACGTTGCCCCTTTACTGCTTTATCTCCGAGGGCATGGACCTTCTGGATGACCTGCTGTATACCGTGGTGGTTCTGCAGCTGGCTCAGGGGGAGCTCCACAGCTCATGCAGGCAGCTGAGAGCAGCGGTCTGAGGAACTCTGCTAACCTCAGACACCCTCTTTGAAACTCACAGCCTTCACTTCTGTGCCTCTCTTTACCATGTATAGCACCTGACTGACTTTTCCCATGTCCTGACTCTTTCTTGACTGGTTTAGGGAAGTGCCTGTTCTTTCTTAATGCTGACCATAGACTAGAACTAAGCACCTTGGCTTTATTGAAAGATGATGGGGTATAGGAGCAATATAGTGATTATCTGTTGGTGGAGTCATAGTACAGGTCAATGGAAGGCTGTTATCAGCTTCATTTCCTTGCCCTTCTGATGACTAAAGAGCAGTTTGCCAGGTATTGCAAATGACTGATGAACTTTACTGATTTCATCCTTTTTCAGCGGAGTTATGTTTTGGGTCTAGTGAGTTCATACACTAATATTTAACCAAGTTTCTTGATCTGCCTAGTCAAATATATTTTCTGTGATCTTGCGTCTTATCTCTAGTACTACGTGTAGCATTTTACAAATAAGAGTGTTACATAAATTTTGAATGCTGAAGTTATCACTGAACCTTAATATCTGCTCATCATTGCTGCCAGAAATAAGGCAGAGGTTGATATTTTTATTTTCTGCATGGCACTAAGGAAAGTCCTATCTAAAAGTAGTAACAGTTTAGTAGCTGAGATGTTGCTATTCACAGCAGAACAGACAAGATGATGTCCATAGGCTACTCTGCCGACCTGCTGTCCTGGTTTTGGACGGGCAGAGTTAATCTTCTTCGTAATAGCTGGTATGGGGCCACGTTTTGGATTTGTGCTGGAAACAGTGTTGATAATTCAGGCATGTTTTAATGATGGTTGAGCAGTGCTTGCAGAGCCTCAAGACCTTTTCTGTTTTTTCTACCACCCGGCCAGCAAATAAGCTGGGGTTGTACAAGAACGCAAGGAGACACAGCTGGGACAGCTGATCCCAACTGATCAAAGCCATATTTCATACCATATAGCAACATGCTGAGCATATAAACTAGGGGGAAATAGGCTGGGGGCCACTGCTCAATGGTGGGTGGGCATCAGTCGGTTAGTAGTGAGTTTTTAATTTCCATCACTTGTCTTTCTTGCGTTTTATTTTTATTTTTTTAATTTCCTTTTTATCATCATCATTGTTGCTGTTGCTGCTGTTGGATGGCCTGAAGCTGTGTCAAGGGAGGTTTAGGTTGGATATTAAAAAAAGGTTCTTCACCCAGAGGGTGATTGGGCACTGAACAGGCTCCCCAGGGCAGTGGTCACAGCACCAAGCCTGACGGAGTTCGAGAAGCATTTGGACAATACTCTCAGGCACATGATGTGACTCTTGGGGATAGTCCTGTGCACGCCCAGGAGTTGGACTCAATGATCCTTGTGGGTCCCTTCCAACTCTGTATAGTTTGTGATTCTGTGAAGACCAGAGGCCCCAGCATTTTCTTTCCTACTTCACTGGGAAGAAAGCAGAGTCTTTTCAGGTGCTTGTTGTGAATGTGAACTGTATCAGACTGGGTCTTTCATACCCAGATAATCCTTTCTTAAGCTGCAGTTGTTAGCATCTTCTGCTCTCTACACATGTCCTCTTACCTTGTTTGTTAGTTTCCTTACTGGGGCTTCACTGGGTCTGAATTATCATTGCTTTAGGATTATTACATAACTCACAAAAGTCCACTTCAGTAACATTCATTTTTATCTTGAGCAGATTAATAAGTAATCTCATATCTCTGCAGGAATAGGAAGGCACTATTGGCTAATTTCAACCACGTGCTTTGCTATCACAGCATATAAATAAGCATGGATTTACAGGTCCAATATCAGGCTCTTCTGACACTTGACTTCTCTTCCTCAGCTCACCATGGAGCTCCTGGGAGCGACTACTATTTTCTTGCTTGTCTGCATCTCATGCCTTCTTCTCTTGGCCACATGGAGAAGCGCATCACAGAAAGGGAAGGAGCCTCCTGGTCCCTTCTCACTTCCTATTGTTGGAAACCTGCTCCAGCTGGACCCGCAGAATGTGCCTGAAAGCTTGAAGAAGGTAAGGGACTGTTTCCTTCTTTTCTATGTTGTGTTCATTGTCTGTAAAATAAAGCCCAGTCCCTACAGTCTCAGCTTAATTCACAAGCTTAATTTGCATTGACCAAATGGTAGACTCAAATAGAAACAAAAGGTTTCGCAGATATACATGCTTCGGAAATCTATATATCTAATTCTATTTATTACAAGTCAGTTTATGTATTTGCAATGATCATACTAACAATGAGTCCTGTGCTGACCTCACAGCATTTGCAGTAGATTTGCAATCAAGGCACTGATGCTATTGCAATATGCACTATAATCCTCCCGTGCCCAACTCCTCACCGTGAGGAAAACATGGCTTGGCTCCTTTCCTGGGGAGAACCCTGCTCCATTTTGCTGCCTCTGTTCCCTGTCAGATATGTAGGATCACCTGGGCGTGGAACTAGCGAGTAAAGAAATCGAAGCAAGAAAGTTTGGAGGTGAATTGTGCTGTCCATTCCCTCCCCTGGCAGATGTCACCCATCTGGCAAAAATCCCCGTGTGTTGCAAGGTCTGGAAGGAATGTTCAGCTAAAGTGCCTGTTCCTTAGGGGATTGTGAGGGTATGGTGGCAGATATATGGAAAGGGTGGTTGTCCCTAGGTTCTTCAGAGCAAAATTGTGGTGATGGGTGATGTCACTGTGTGTATTGTCAGATGCACACATACCCAGATGAGCTCATTTTTGCCCTTGTGCTTGTGAATGTTGAGAATCATGAGCACCCTCAGGCATTCTGCTATGTTTCAGAGCACTAAGTGATTCCCACCACGAAAAAACCCCAGGATTTCCTCTAGTTTGGTCTTATAAAGTGAGCATAAGAAGCATTCCAGGTGGGACCAAATAGCCCAAGAATCTGCAGTTGCAGCCAAAAGCAGATGCCTGGGAAGGAGTACATGATTAGTGCAAGGATGACTCTCTACCGATACACTCACTCAATTTTCAGGGGTCTGTGGCCCAGCAGATTTGAGAAACAGCTTTGCTGTTTGTGCTCGAAAACTCTTTAGGCATTTGCTTCCATATGTGTATATAATTTGGTTCTGAGCTCATGTAAACTGTTATCCACCATGCCCTGCAGAAAGGCCTTCCAGAATGTTTTGCCAGCCCTATGAAGGGCTGTTTTCTTTTCTCAGATTTGGAGTTGATACCTTGCCACTTCCATTTGCATCACCTATTTCTTGTATAATTCCCCCTTCCCTTGTCTGTAATTCATAGTTGACAGAGCTGTGCACTGCTGTTAATCAATGTAATGTCTCAGCAGTGTTGGGACAATGGCAGATCACCACTCAGACCCCTTTGCTACAAAATCCTTTTCACATGGTTTACATTCCGACATGTTGTTCTTTGTGTTCCTCTTTCCTACAGCTCAGTGAGAAGTATGGTCCTATCTTCACGGTACATTTAGGCCCACGAAAGGTTGTGGTGCTGTATGGTTATGATGTTGTGAAAGAAGCTCTGGTTGATCAAGGAGATGACTTCAGTGGAAGAGGCCTTCTACCACTGGTTGAAAAACTCTTCCAAGGCACAGGTACATCCTTCCTAATGTCAGTATAAAAGATGCATGTTTCAGTGCTTCAGGAACACAGCTGAGAGGGCAGTGGAGGAGGGAGCAGTGGATTTCATTTACTACTTTCATGCAGACAAATCAGTAACTAAAGATCAAAAGTCCAACTCATGACTTGGACCCTTGAGTAAACTGGTCCCCTGGAAAACTGGTTAAGGTCCCAGGACAGCTTCACTGAGTGCCTTTCTATTTTAGGCATGCCCCACATTCTGGCTAAAATGTTGTTCATTGAATGTGCCTCTAAGGTCTTACACTCATTCTCCCATTTCTGAACATACTCTAAATATACACACAGCTACAGAACCAGCAAAAGGAAAGTCCATAGCACAACAAAGATAAGATAATATAGGCTGATCCGGTAAGGGCCACATTCGAGATTAGGCCATGAGATTATTCACCAGGTCAGTCCCCAGTATGGCATTTATCTGGGTAAATAGTGCGTATTCCATGGTATTATATATAGTCCGGTTCCAGTGACACTGTCAATAAGTATATGCTCTGTGAAGGGGAGTAGCAGAACACTTAATAGTTATGTCAGTGAAAAGGCCATGTGGTTGTGGCCTAGACCAATTCAGGACTAGTGTTACCTACTTACTTACATCCTAACATAGTTTTTCTTGTTCTGGGAATCAAGTCAGTTTTACTCGAAGTGCTGTGACAGATGGATCAAATTTGTCACCTCCAGAATTGCAGAGAGGTTACTTTTTTGGGCATATAGCAATAGCAGTGTAACTCCACAGAGAGGTGTGTTTTCAGATTGAGTACTTACTGTACTCATTTAGCTCCCATTGAGGGAAAAAAAAATCTGTTTCCTCATGAAGGTCTATTTTTCCTCCCTGTGCCAGGCATTGTGACTAGCAATGGCGAGACCTGGAAGCAGCTCCGACGATTTGCACTCACCACCTTGCGGGATTTTGGGATGGGGAAAAAAGGCATCGAGGAGCGAATCCAGGAGGAAGCTCATTTTCTGGTGGAGAGGCTCAAGAACACACATGGTAGGATAAGGACTGTGTGCCTGCTGAGACACCATGCACCTTTGCAATGAGACAATGAGGCGTGTAGGGCTGCTTCACAAAATCTATGACCCAAGTACTGGGCATATGGTTGCTGTTTCTGCTCCCTGCTTCAACAGGCAAAGTTATCACTCCTGACAGTCGCTCAGTCAAAGGCATGGTGACAGTGGGGTGGATAAACGTAGGAGACAGGGTTGGAAAGTATCCTTTTACCTGTTCTGCTTGGGCAACAAGACAGGAAGTGGCAAAATGAACAGCTTTGTCACAAAGCCAAGGGTTTGATGGAATTCGGCCATGGAGACAGGGCTGGACATTGACAGCGTGCAAGCAACATGCACTTCCTCACCTTGTCTCCTGCAGCTCCATGTAAACAGATCTTGAAGAAGTGGGTGACTAGAGAACTCCTTTGCAGATATTTGGGTTTGGGTCCAGTCCCTCTGAACACCACATAGACACACCTCCCACGTTGGTGGGGCTGTCCAGTGGGAACAGAGGCTGCCTTTGAGAGCAGGGTATAAGGTAACCCCCTTGGTTTCCACCTATGAATGTGTTTTCTGGTAGTATACAGGTCAATGTTACTTCTAAATACTTCCCTTGAGAGTGCCATAGTACCAGCCTGGACCCCAAGCTTCCACTCCACATTCCATGAGCAAGCTCTCAATGTGTGCTAATTCTGCAAGGCAAAAAAAGCAGATGGATTGAACAGAATGATGAAGCATCACTGTTTTC
Source organism: Cephalopterus ornatus (assembly GCA_013396775.1). Lineage (NCBI taxonomy): Eukaryota > Metazoa > Chordata > Aves > Passeriformes > Cotingidae > Cephalopterus > Cephalopterus ornatus. The sequence goes on from VZRE01013487.1 coordinate 104,470, forward strand.
CACGAGCCACTAATTCAGTCTGGCTTCATAGATAAACAATCCTGTTACAAATTAAGAGAAATCTTGCTAGGTCTAATCTTGCCTTTTCTTATGCTGTAGTTTTCTTCTTAGAAGTTAATGCAGCTGTGCTATTGAAACTAGACTTTGATCACAGGCATTTGAACCCCTAGGAAAGGGTTACACAATGGAATTTATGCTAGTAGAGTTCATAAACAGAACGCGATAACCTAAACCCATGGTTCAGGCAAAGTCCTCACTGTTTCACTGGGATTTTGTGGGAACCCTTAGGCCATTTCTAATAAACAATATATAAGGCAGACAGGTGTGTGCCAGTTGAAGAGAACTGAGGTGCTCAGACAAGTGCTCTGCTGAGAACAGGGCAAAAGAGATACTTAAACCGTTCTAGTTGAAGTGAAATTAGTTCACTTCAAGAAGAGAAGAATAAATAGGACAAGCCATTCACCATCCTGTAAAGGACTGCAAAACTCTGGATCTCAAGAGGACGTGAAACTACCCTGTAGTGTCAGAGGAGGAGATGATCCCTGAAATACTGAAAGCAAGATAACATTTCTTTTGTTTGTTGTGGCAGAGCGACCCTTCAACCCTGGCAACTTCCTAGTCCATGCTGTTTCCAACATCATCTGCTCCATTGTCTTTGGGGATCGGTTTGACTATGAGGACAAGAAATTTCTAACTTTAGTCAGTTTGATAGAGCAAAACAATGAGCTCCAGGCCTCTATATTTGCACAGGTGTGTATGGTCATATTTAATACATTTATTATTATTTTATTAATGAATGTTTATTCATGTTATGTTTTTAATTAGAGGGGATTTTCCTAAATTTGGAAAAAAATTTTAAAGTGAAAAAAGACAGTTAAATAACCAGTTCCTGCTGTTTTTCTTCTTATCTTATGGAATTGCGATTGTATGTCCAAAGGATATAATTGCAAAAGTTGCTGAAGTGCAGTCTATCCTTGAGTGTAGTAAAGCCATAAAGTAAATGGCATTAAAATCCTGAATAATAAAGACCTACCATTCCAAAACAGTTTAACTGACCCATTTTCATAGTTACAATTAGGGGAACATATTATTGTATCTGCATTAATCAGAATGCGCTTTTTTATAATTTGATTTTTACAGCTATATAATTTCTTCCCAACTGCCATGGAGTTAATACCTGGACCTCATAAACAACTGATAAAAAATGTTGAACAAGTTGATCAATTTACAACTGAAATCGTACTGGAGCACCAGAAAACTGTGGATCCCACTTGTCCTCGAGATTTTATTGATGCTTTTCTTAACAAAATGGAACAGGTATTGTAAGAGTAGAGATTTACTGGATTATAAGGAAATCGCTGCTTGGATCACATCTTTTCACTTGAGATGGGGCATTAGGCTTTTGCAAATGCAGAGGGGAACTTGCTCTTCTTGCCACACCAACTTCATTCTATCCTCTCCATTTTCCTATCAAGGATTTTTAAACATGGAATTAACAGCACCAGCCAAAGTTAAGAAAGCTGAAGACCAATCTGGTTAATGTAATTCAATGCTACTGCCACATTAAAAAAGGTTCATAATATTATTCAGTAAAAGTACCACAAATGCTGGCGTTCTGGAAAGTGTCATATTTTTGAAACGACATTAGATATGTTTATAAACATACATTATGGGTACAGGAGTTTTCTTTTTAGACAAGCTTCTTGGTTTCATCATTCAAAACCTTCTGCCAAATCTTCTTGCAGGAGAAAGGGAATGTCAACTCAAAATTCACCATTGAGACCTTGTCCAGAACCACGCTCGACTTGTTCCTTGCAGGAACAGGGACTACCAGCCTCACACTGAGATATGGAATTCTGATTCTCCATAAATACCCAGAGATAGTAGGTAATAGAAAAGGAAATAAACAATGTAAATATTTTTAGTAGGTTACGGGATCAGTTTGGACAATTCCTGTCGCTACGACATGTGGCAACGGTTCCCTGACTAAGAAACATGTCTTTGCAGTGTGGAAATGTGTATTAATCTTTGTTCTATTCACAAGAAGGAGATGTTAGTACTAAGTATATGCATATATTCCCGATTTACTAAAATCAAGTTGTGATGTAAATACAGGGAGGGACTTAGGCAAACAGATGTGCTGTTTGTCCACTGAGCATTTACTTATTTCCTAACAGAGAAAATGCAAAAGGAGATTGATTCCGTGATTGGCCGAGACCGAAGCCCCCGCATGGCAGACCGGAGCCAGATGCCCTACACAGAGGCTGTGATCCATGAAATCCAGAGATACATTGATTTCCTTCCACTTAATGTCCCACATGCTGTGATCAGAGACACCAAGTTCAGAGACTATTTTATCCCCAAGGTCTGTTCCACTGTGTCTGAGAAAGGTCATAATCTCCTGAAAACAATTATGTGTGCTCTATTCCTTGTATTTTATTTAATTTTCAAAAGCACCGAAATGTGATATTGAATTGGAATAGTTTTGTTTGGAGGGGGATTCCGGAAGTTAGAGGGTCCAACCGTTTGTATTAGAAAAGGGGAAAAAAACATTTTTCATCCTCTATGTGAAGAGGGCAGTAGAGCTTTCTATTTTTTTACATAAGTATAAGCTGTATTCTATTTGGAAACAATATTAAATACTCTAAACAGACTCATCACTAAAAGATGAGTCATTAAAAAAAACATCTTTGCCATACCAATGTCATATATTTTCACTCATTAAATGCTCATTTTAAACTAGTTAAACTTTGACTACCCTTCTATTTAGCTCTGGGAACTTCTTAATCCCTCTTTGCTTTAGCAAATCTCCATTGTACCTTTCTTTTTTGTCAATTCAGGGCACTATTGTATTCCCTATGCTGACTTCTGTCCTACATGATGGCAAGGAATTTCCAAATCCAGAAAAATTTGACCCAGGACATTTCCTGAATGCAGATGGTACCTTTAAAAAGAGTGACTACTTTCTGCCATTTTCTATAGGTAAGACCTCTTCCTATTTCAGATCCTGGACTATCCTCTCCTAGAATCTCTTTGAAAATTTCAGTGGCTCCATCCCCATGGTCTGTAGAGTGGTATCTGGTGACATCTGCTAAAGTCACTTCTGGGCAGCTGTAACCCCTGCACTAGAGTTTCAGCTGACTTCCTTTTTTACCAACCACAAAAGTTCCTTTGATGCCTTCTGCAAGGAGAGGTGTATAAAGTGGGACTCAGCCATGCAACTTCTCTCTCTCCAGACTTACCATCAAACAGCAGCAGAACATGAGAAACCAGAGCCTTCAAACTGCCTTTGCCCACTGAGCACTCTTATTGTTCTAGACCCTTAGTTCCTAGTTTAATTCACTTGCTTCCCCAAAATGCTGCAGTGCTGCCTGTGCCTTCTGAGACGTCTGAACTGTCAAGGAACAGTGGTTAAAACCAGTTAGCAAGCAAAATACTCCACTGTCACCTCAATTTTCATTATTTTCTTTTCTTGCAGGAAAACGTGTCTGTGCAGGAGAAGGTCTGGCCCGGATGGAGATATTCATATTCTTAACATCCATCCTGCAGAACTTTACTTTGAAGCCTACTGTGGCTCTCAAGGACATTGACATTACTCCACTAGTCACCAGTCTGGCAAGCATGCCACGACCCTACCAGCTCTCTTTTGTTCCACGTTAACCGAGAGAAAACTGCTGCCAGCTCCCAAACTCATGAATGCTCTGGTTGAACGACAGTCATTTCCCAATCTGTTGAGACTGAAACACTCAGATAATTTCCTAGATACTTTATAGAGACAAAAGTGCTTAGAAAAGAAAATTGTATGGTGCTGTTATAGGAGGCATAGCCAGCTCTAAACAGAGACAGAGTAGGCAACTGCACAGGGAAGAACACAGCTCCCTGTGCAAAATTACACAGGTTCTCCTCTGCACCTGCCTCGCCCAGCTCTGTTTCCTGTCCGGTTCCTGACATACCAGGGTGTGTGGACTAGCTGTCTGAGAGCCCTGCTGCTGCTGTGCCTATCACTTGATCATCTCAGCACAGCAGAACAGATGCTTGTACTCCAGGGTTTCCACAGACTCTGCTTGAGGTATCTCTCTCCTCTGTACTTTCAAGTTGTTTGTAACCTATTTGTAAAAGTAAGTGTAAAACAGTGAGGTTTTTTTCTGTTAGATGATGATCATCTAATATATTCTTGTCCCAGTACTTATTATCTACTGTGGTGGGAATGGAGTTTATCAGGGTCGTCTTCTGTGTGATTGTAATGAAGGTTTGTGAAATTACAACTTATATTGCAAAATAAAAAAGTGGTACACTGAATTGTTCTTTTTCTGAGATCCCAGACCATCTTCCAGTGAAAAACCTGCATCCACAAAGTTTGTATTTTCAGATGTTTTTTAAGTCTTGTACACCATTGAAATCTGACTGTTTCATTTCACTCATGTACATGAAACATCGCGTGGCTTGAACAATGAGCTGGCTAATGACCTATTAACTTCCACTCCCACTGTGGGATAATACAGGACTTCTCAGAACCCCAGCTGTAGCTACAGAGCTGTCCATTGTGGCACAAAAAGGACAAATTAAATAATACCAGGATGCCCCCAGTGCCATTTCCTAGATAAACGCTAGCTTGCATCTTCCCATTATTTTATGAAGTATGTAAAGATCACTACAGCAATGTTACAATCAGGCAAAAAATATAAACAGTGTTTACATGAATTGCCAATCATACATGTACAGATCTAGGATTGGCATTTCCTATCTTGATCACGTTCTCTGCAATGTATATATAGCGATTACAGTGAAGACAGAGCGCTGAATCTGTGCTCTGTGGGAAAAGATGGCAACTGTAATGTTACCACAATGGTATTAACAGGCTGAACTTGTTTCCTTTGAAAGTATTAATAAGCCAGATACACCATGACTTGGTGGCATAGCATGCCAAAGGCAAAAGCCACAAATGTCACGGAATCATAGAAATAAGTTGTCTCATCAGCTAAAAGGAAGAAAGCACTCTGCAATTCCTCTTCACCTGTGTCATGACTAAAATAGCCAAAGCGAATGAGGAAGTGGCTTCCTTGTTTCAGGCATCTTCCTCCATGCTGAAATGACAAGGAGGCAGCCAATGCACATCAGCAGGAAAACAGCTTTAGCACCCAGAGACTCCACCATGATATAAAATGGGTGTTGAGATTAGAGGAAGGCTGAAGCTGTGTCCTGGAAACCTCACTTTGTGTCACTTGTGGTGTAAAAAGCAGTGCAATGGTAACCAAAAACTGCTTACATTAGCTCTGGGTTAACTAAAAAAACTAGCCACTGTTGAAAACCTCTATATGTCCCATGAAGCCATACTGTTCCCTCTCCCTGCCTGCTAGCACACACTGCAGCCTAGACTATTTCTTCTGCAGGGACAGTGCAGACAGTGCATTACTTGCTCATGTGCAGAGCCAGCCAGAACTGTATGAATTTGCTATGGCAAACGTGACACAATGTCCTGTCACTTGGCCATGTGAAAAAGACTTTTGAACTTGATTAATCCATTCTGCATACTGTTGCTATTACTTCCCAAATTACCTCTCACAGAACATAAGCACCTCTTTGAGCTCCAGTTTCTAAGATGCTTCTTAGAAGCTGGGAAGCAGCTACAGAAGCAACAGTCAGCTGGACAAGTACTAATTGGTACTGTGGGCATACACAGGTAAAATAACAGGCAAATTCTCAAACATACAAAAGTGTCCCTAAATGAAGAACTCCGTGAAGAAATCCATGAAGCAAACAAATATACTTCAGAATTTTCCCCATAACAGGGCAACAGCACTTGCCTGAGCTACTCTTATAAATTAGCATGACATGCAGAGATTAATTGGATGGCTGGACATAAAGGATAGATGTAAGACAAGGGAGATGGGGTGATCACAGGTAAAAACAAGCAGTTTGGTGTAAACTCAAGTATCTTTTAAATTTTTTTGTTGAAGAGGAAAAAAACATAGGCACAGTGCATATGAGAGCCTCATGTGCACATGTATGTTACACAGCTCTTATAGGATGCAGGGAAAGATGCTGAGACACTTGTGAATTCCCACACAGAAGCTTCATTTAAAAGGGAAAGTTGTGAAAACAGTGGTTTTATCCACAGCTGTCGAGTTTCTTAGTGATTCTCCCAACTGCCATTTCAGATGTATTTTTGACCTCTTGGGATGTCAGTGGTCCTTTGATAACCCTACACAGTAGCATGTTAAGCTATACATGACTGTCAAGAGGTTGAAAGTAGTTTTGCATGACACAGAACATTCTGAGATTCACTAGCGCTGTTTTATCCTGAGGATGAAGCTCTCTATTTGATAACACTTGTTTGGTTAACACTGAGCAACTCTGGTTCCGGGACTCACCTTTCTAAATGGATCTTCTGTTTGGCGCGCAAATACACCAGAGATGTTTTCTGACATGAGTCATAACTGTAACTCCCAATACTTGTGTGCTGTGAAATATACAACCCCCCCTCAACTGAGACACACACACACAAATGCACCAAAGGTTTCCACCTGCCTGCAGCTCATGCCTCTTGAGTTTTCCCTGCTGACACAGTGCCCACTTCTGTCCCCCCTCCAAGTCCTGCCAGGAAAACACCGTGAGCACAGAAATGCTGCTTCTATTTTAAACCCAGGATACTTAAAGTGATGGTGAAGGCACTCGAAGATCATCTGCTTCACTGTTTTTAAATAGCACTAGGGAAAAGTGTCTGTCCTGACTAATTACAGTGCTGTACACTGCCCAACACAATGAGGACGTTCACCACACTGGCATGTGACTACACATTCTTCTAAACAGACTGTATTTCTTTCCTACATATCAGCACTTGTATTATTCTCAACTGCAACTCACCCAAAAGCCAGCTTGAAGTACTTATGGTCGACAGGTATGGAAAAAGTCTGTTCAGTAGGCAGGGCTCTGCCAAATTAGCAATTTGGAAATTGTTAAATCTGGTAGAGAAGCAGCTTTTTGTGCTGGGCATGCCAGTTCAAAAACTACTAGGATCACAACTCATGTAAAGAAGAGAAAGGATCTGCTAACTTAAATGAGCATGTGATGGAGCAATATATCTTGCAATTTCACCTGAGGTCCAGACAGTCAAAGAATGCAACTGTAATGATACTGGATGCAGAATTTAAAACATGTTCTCTTCTACCATCTTCAGTAGCTGGAAGAAGTCTGTCCTTTGAAAAAATAAAAAACCATCTTACATAATCTTTCCAACAGGAACTTAGGATTCCAGAGAAACAAATGCAGTAAGTTGTTTTATTGTAAATTTTTAGTAATTAGTCTCCCTATTTCAAACAGATAACAGGGGATATCAAAATTAAGGGTTTTCAATACCCCTCTCATAAATCCAAAGGCCCAGGTATCTTCTCAACACAAAGCTCAATGAAGGAAGAAGTGAAGTTTTGGTCCTACTGCTATTGAGGGAAAATGTCTTTACAGGTTACAGAGGACTCTTCCTAGACAGAATATTTCATGTGAAAAACAGGACTAACACACATATAGCCAATATCAACACGGGTTAGGGACAAGCTTCTACTTTTGACTGCAAAACCACTGAGGAACAGAACCTCCTGAGAAAAGGAAAATATTATTCAGCCTTAAGCCTGAGTACAGCCTACTGTATTCAATAGCTAGAAGTAGTTCCCAGTCTCAATGTTAGCTGCAACCAAATCCTTGGCAACATACAGAACTGCTGTTGTGCAAAACCTGAAACCAGTCTGACTCATTGCCCAACTCCAACATAAAGACTGTTTAACTTCATCGTTTCTCCAGCTTTTTGTACTTGGCTTCTGCAGAAGGAAAAATAACAAGATTTTAGTACAGGGTTGGTAAGAGCTTTGCATCTCGTAAGCTGCTATACATCTTAATATTCAAGTTAATTTACTGTATCATTCAGGATCCTTTATTACTAAGGCATTTAGGCAAATATAATTCTACAGTACTTTTTTCTTAAGCACACAGTGCTTAAGTCAGACAACTAATAATAATTTAATCCAACAGAACCTGGGTGCCTTTATGAATTCCTCTATTTGCAGGATTAAACACAGGTCTTTAAAATTTGGGTCAGTGCATATTGTAAAAGAGAAATTAAGCCTCCCTAGTAAGCTGTAGTCTAATAACACCTGTGCTAGTCCACCAGAATATAACTCGTTATATTAATCTTTTCCCAAAGGCAACTCTGCAGCTCAGATTTGTTAAACAGAGTTTACTTTCTTTCTTTTTAAACCCCCTTGCAAGGCACTATGCTGCTAAGTCATAACAGTAGAGAACAATAGTTACCAAGTTTTTTGGAATATGCATCCAATTTATATGCTGCCTGCTCCAGAGCTGCAACCTGCTCCTCAATTAGGTTTATCTGTTCCAGATATGGCTGAAGATCAGCATCTTTAAAAAGCAGGAAAATTGTATCTGTTAGTTCTCAGTAATACACTTCCAAAAAACAGTTCACACTTGAAACACAAGAATTTCTCATTACATTCTTCAGACAGAAGAATTCAAAAGCTCCTTCCTTCCCCTGCCCCAAAATTAAGTGGTGACACTGGCAGCCATATTCCAGGAAAGCATGAATTGTTTAAGAGTACTGGCTAGACTCTAACACAAGTAACAACAGAACACGAATCAAAAGAAGTGCTATTCTTATCAGATTCAAAATTTGGGGTAAACCAGAACATAAATTCAGATGTATTTTCTCTTATGCTAGTCTACATGGTCTACAGCTGTAAAGAAACAGACAAGATTAGCATTGTATAGCAGCACATCTATTTCAGTGAGTTTTCTTTCCTTCAGCACCTTATGAAATGTGAACCTTCTGACTCTTAAGATGCTTCATTTCCCAAACAAGTGCACCATTCATTTGGTGTACTTACATTTTTGATTCAAATCCTTAAGATTTCTACTGATGTTTATAGCAATATCTTTCATTTCTAGGTACTTCAAGCTAGTCAGCTTATTCATGTTTTCCAAGAGTTTGTAGTCTTCACTGGTGGCTTAAAAAAGAATAAAGTTTATTTTAATTAAAGGCTGATGTGGTTTGAATCATGTGCAGACTCTTCAAGAGGACAAGAGATTTCAAACCAAGAGAAAAATGTAGAGAACAGTCTGGATGGCAACGCAGGTATTAGTACAACATGATACAAAACGAGATGACCTTTTGTGAATTGCAAAAATCAACTAAGCCAAAGAATTCACTTGTAATTTTTTTTTTTTGAGAGAAAAATTTACTAATTCCTCACATTTCTACTCTTACTCTGTAAGTTAGACACTTATGTTTACAAAACTGATAGCATAAATTCAGACTGGTCATCTGTACCATATATCCTTCAGGTCTGTGCAAATCAGTGGTGCTGTGGAGTGCTTTCAGAATTAGAGCCTATGGAATGCACTAAGCTGATGAGCAGTTTACTTTGCTCCAGTTAATTTTGCACAGCAGTTTATTCTAAAGCATTGACATATTGGAAAAACATGTACATGATCCTTGCTCTCAGAAACAAAATAACTGCACATGCTCCACTCTTTGTTGTGCTTCTCTTCTAGTCTTTCTTAAGCTAGACCACTTTTATTTGTTCACTTTTCCACATACAAACTTATGCGAGACTAAAAAGAATTATTTTTTAAGTTGCTGATACCATACTGAATTATTTTGAAAAATATTTGTGCTATTCTGGGACTTCATTAAATTACTAAGACTAATCTCAGTGTTGCTACTAGCCTAGCAACATGCCAGACTTGAACTGCCAGTTTTACTAAATGTGGTCTAAATTAGTTTAGACAAACTACACAACAGATTTCTTTGAAAGAAAGTGAAAAGAAACAAGAACTTACTTGTAAGTCAGAACTGCAGTGCCTTACCTGTCAGTTCACCTGTTAAGTAAGTGGCCATTTTGCTGAACATGTCTTTACAGAGTTCATTGATGTCTGCCTCCGCTGGCTCCTTTGCTTCCTCTGCGGTTTCAACAGCAGGATCCTCTACTCGGGGACAGACATTACAGAGTTAAGGCAAAGCTATAGCAGGTGGAGGAACACACCGGAAAGATGGTCCCATGTTTTTTTCCCTTTAAATTGCCTACATCTACTTCCCATGTAAGTTGTCTACTTTACGGTAAAGGGTAACAAATCTTAGCAGATTCCTTGAAGCAGCTGATACCAGAGCAAAATTATTTCAAAACAATACTCTAACGAGCATTCAAGAGATAGGCACCCGGCCTGACCGCACTGGCAAACATCAGCCCCGTCCTGTGCCTAGTCCACAGGTAAGGAATTTGGGAAGAACTTCTGAGTGAGGGACTCCGCGCAGGGTGCTGATGTTTATTTCCAGACACTGACCCGGAACAGAAGCACAGCCCCCCCCAGTCCGCCTCACACCGGTTACAGCAGATCCCCGCCGGCGGAAAGCGGCAATCGCCGTTCTTCTCCAAACCCGTTTCTACCACAACCTCGTTCTGCCCTTCCCCGGAGCGGTCCGGCACCTCCCCCTCGGGCCCCGCAGGCGGCTCCTTCCCTCCTCGGCAGCGTCCGCCGGCTCGCAAACGAAGGCTGCCCGAGGCTCGCGGCCGGAGCAGGGCAGTCAGGCGGGGGAGGACGCCGCCGTTCCCCAGGGCAGGGGCAGCACCGGCAGCAGTCGGCCCGGCCCAGACCTGCCGACACACTCAAGGCC
>VZRE01013487.1:115236-135089 GCA_013396775.1 Cephalopterus ornatus
GCCGGCCTCGGGCGGCCCCTCCGCCGCGGCCGCCATGGGCTCAGAGCCCCCCCGCCACCCAGCGTCCGCCTCCTCCGGCCGCGCCAGGCCCGGCACCGCCCCTCGCCGGGCGGGGACGAGTCCCGGCTCCGCCTGCCCGTGAGCTGCCGCCGGCGGCGGCTGAGCGGGGCTGAGAGCTGCGGGAACGGGCAAGAACGCGCAGCCGTGGCCGTGGCAGCAGGAGAGAGACAAACACCGAGGTGTAAAAAGAGGCACGAGTTTACTTTTCACCAGTGAGGGCGTGGTTCGTGCTCGACGAGGCCGTTGCGATCATTGTCCCTTTCACACCACAACCACAGCGATCACTGCCGGGGCACCAGCAGCACTTTCACACCGCAGGCGGGTTCCAGGGGCTACTTCCAGCCTGGCCCTCACAGGAAAACTCTAGTCCTGTGTTTGAGGATATCTTCCTTTGGCGTTTGCTGATCCACTTGCATCTACGGGTCTTAATACAGCTTAACAGCATCTCTGCTGTTGCTGATGATGGTGAGGAGACAGCTGCTGGCACGCTACAGTTTGTGCTATGGTGACCGTGGTACATGTTGCTGTAGTTTGCAACAGCAATGTCTATGTGTTTTTCTTCAGTTCCACAGTGTAAGATATATATAGATCGTGCAGCTAAGCATTGTCTGTTGTTAAAAAACTCTGCCAGTGCTAAGTATACAAATTTTTATTTAAAAAAATAAAGAAAAAGGTAGTTTCCTCTCCTTTTAAGCAGTAAATGTATGTTTTGCTGTTGGTCATAGGGGGGAAAGATGTTTGGTTTGATTTGGGGTTTTTTTTACAGTACAAAAGTATATATTTCTCACTCTTAGATGACATGTGTTATACCACTGCTGGCTAGTTTTTAATGAAGCAAAAGTTGTTTTTGCAAGTAGCTTCCATTAAAAAGCTACCAAAAGTATAAATATTCTTGCTTGGCAAGGACAGCTCATACCCCATACTCACTTCAAATTCAAACGCATCTCCGAAACACTGCGAATGGTCTCTAGCTCTCCTCAGATGTGACAGGCAATATCAATGCATAAATGCCACCATCACCTTATACCTCTTGTGATGCAGAAGCTCACATGTTCAAAGGAATATTTCCTGTATAAGCTGACCACAGAATAATAAAGCTTTACAATATATAGTTTGATACATACCTAAGGAATTAGGAGAGTTATATTCTCTTAGAAAAAATCACTTACGCAGTGTACATTAATGCATGTCTTCTTAAAAACCACAAACATACAATCCTAAGGAGATCATACTCCAGAAACAGGAGGACAGGGTTCCCATCTGAAGTCCAGCTGAAATATTCTGGCAATCTCCAATGGGCTCTAACAGGCTTTGCGGTTTTAAGACCTGAGAAGCTGCAGACCAAAGCAACATAGCATTCTATGTGAACTTTCTCATAAACCGGAGTTTTGCATAGGCAATGATAAGGAAGATAACAGTCATGCAGAAGAGAGCCACTATGTTTTCCCACATTGCCCAGCTGGTTGGTGCGATTCCTTGGCTGCACAGGTATGCTTCACCAGAACACCTGAAGAAAAGCACAGGGCACAACTTAGTATTACTGTGGTGCAAGTCTTCAAGTAATTACTTTTATTCCTGTTCCATAAAGATCCTTCTACCCTCAAGTCTGCAAAACAGGTGACAGATATAACCCATAACCCATCACCAAAAACAGCTTAAGGGACAAATCTAGATCTCTGGTTCTCACAATTTTTCAGTAGTAACCTAACTGTTGTTTATAGATAGCTGGCAATTTATAAGGAAACCTCAGAACCACTTTAAACCGTGGTAAGTACAAAAGCAGGTTGAGGTCCATAGCAGCGGTTTGTGTTTCAAAAGCTGTGGAAACAGTGCTTTAGCGCTGTTCCCTGCAAAACCCTCAGTTTGCCAGCCCTCTAGCATGTGTCATGAAATACTTGCATGGCCACAACTTGAAGTATCAATACTCAAGAGTATTGAAAAAGGGTCAAAATGAAGCACTGAGAGATAGATACCTTGGCCCTGTGCTGTATCTGCAGGGAGGTTAATATTTACAAACAAGCTCTATGGGCGAGGCACGTTTCTGATCTCAAGTCTAGTGCTTTTCAACAACTTTGTAGCTGTCCATACATTGCGTTTCCACTGTTAAGTGACCCTCAGTTTGTTTAAGAAAACTCGTAAGTCAGGGCTAGGTTATCAAATACAAAACTTAATTTAGCTCATCTGCCTATTTTTATGAATAAAGTTTCATTCCTACTTCACTCTTGGGTAATTGTGGAGTTTTACTGTATAATTCTAAAATACATTATTTTGGGACATATTATTGAGACTGGCTTGTGAGTGGTTATTCTGTGCATAGTACAGAAATTTGAAACAGTCAGGCTTCTCTTAAAATAAGCCATCACAGTTCAGGCCCAGAATCACCATGAGTTACTTACATTTCTTCTGAAATATTGGGGGGACAACTGCCTGCATCTCCCACAAACAGTGTAGCATTTGGATTCTTCTCACCACAGAAGTAGAGATCCCTGTACTCATTCACCTGAAGAGCCTAGGAAAAGAGGCAGATACTAGATTTTTGCAAAGTTAGTGATTTGGGGTATTAAAACTGAAACACCTCAAAGGAACTTGGTTATTAGAACACATGTATCACCATTCTTGGAATCATATGTTTATGTTCCTTTTTATTTTCAAGCTCTTAATCACTGCCTTTCTGAGGAACTGCCAAGTTCCACATGCAAGATGGTTGGGTATCCGAATCTTCAGCTTCAAAGTTACTCAGCCATGGGTTTCTGTCTTGCCAGCTACAAGTTCCTGTTCATCCACTTTCACCTGGGACAACTGACTGATCCAGAGAACCATGTGGCTGCATGAAGACACCCCAGCACCAGCACAGTGAAGACATGGCACATTCAGCCAAGGCAAGTGGTGAAGGGTTCCCTTGCACTGGCATCCTGGACTCACTGCAATCTCAGGGGACACTTCCACATTCAGTAACACCAATATCTCAGTGATACCCAAACAGGTCTCACACATCTCCCACCCTGTACCAGTTTGAGCATTCATTTCATTCATTTTTACTCCAAAGTAGGACACTATTCCTCCCAAAAAGTCCCACCTGTGACCAGTGGTGACCTGCTATGTCAAATTACTCTGTTTCAAGCAGCTGCATCCTTAGATTTCTGGTACCGCATCTCCTTATTATTCAGAAATGACAGCAAGTCAAATTTTACTTCAGAGGAAGCCACACTGAAGACTGAGACATTCAGGCATTATGGTAAATCCTTTAACCAGCTGAACAGTCATTGACCTCAGACTGGCCACCCAAACAGCAGTCTCTGGAGAGGTCGTACAATATTTGACTTTATTCTAAACCATAGGTATCAACCATTCAGGCTAGGAATTAGTGCCTGTCTGGACAGCTCACTCTGCTGCTGTCCAAGCAGCACTAACTCTGAAACACAAAGTGATTGTTCAGTCTCTGAGACTTCCATCTCTCACACAGAGATTAACTTTTGCTTCCTTTTTGGGGTTGGCTGGTTTGTTCTTATTTTACCATGTTCGTGCAAGGGAACAAACCAAATCTGACTTTTAAGAGAACTTCATTTATACTCAAAACCTCTCCAGAAGGAAAGAGTGTGGCTACGTTACTCACAGGAGACTGATGCTACTTTCTACTCACAGTGAGGCCATATCGGGGGATACTGAAGTACTTGAGCCAGTTCAGCCAGCCCATTACTGAAGGGAGGTTCACTAAGAGGCCTGAAAAGATCTGAAATAGAACAGAAGAGACTGATGAGTCACAGACTATTTACTGCAAATAATGCCATTCCTGCACAGATGCTGCAGTTGCCCAGCAGAGGCACACTGGGGTTGATGAACCTGCTACTGCTGTCATGCCTGTGCCTATAGGCATGAGGTTGGAGCCTTGCAGCACTCCCAGCCAGCTGGGCCAACAGCACAGCCAAGTACTTCAGCTGAACTGCTTGCAAAGACGTCAGAAAGGTTTTCTTCATCCACATGTCAGCCAAGAAGCACACGTGCTCACAATTTCTTACTCGCAAAGACTGTGTGCTATGGTAGAGCTACCCAGAGGCTAAAGAAGGATGACTGGGAGATGAGAAAGTGGAGAAACAAGAAGGAAAAAAATGGAGAGCCTTAAGGGCTCTTACTGTTTCAGTTTTCTCCTCCGGCCTACATCTTTTATCCATGCTCTCTCCTGCCTAGAACAAGATTTGCTTTTACTTCTTAGCTAAGCATGAGAGTTCAGCCTCCACTTCATCACAACTGATCTTGTGCTTACCCCACTGTCTTTCAGGGCATGCATGTGCCACTCCTTGTATGCTGTGATTTTACTGAATGTTACATCAGCTGCCTTTCACTACATATGCACACTTCTCACCACAGCAAGCATTTGAAGCAGTACACTATTACTCAGCTTATTGCAAAAGCAGATTAAATTGCAAATCAAAGAATAAGGGATGCACTGTGGCTCACAGTACATACACAGACAGTTACCAGGAACCACCTGACAGACAAGGAGTATCTAACTTGGTAGCATCACCACCACCATTACCTCTTTGAAAAAGAATTCACAGCTCTCATCTGTGAGTAGCCAAAACTCCTTTCTCTCTTTCTTGCTCTTTTCCTTAAAAGTGCTTGAGGAAGAGTATTGAAGTAATTTCTTGAACCCGAGGGCAATAGTGAATTAAAGAGAGTGTTTGGTCCTGCTAATCTCACTGGGCAATAAAAATTAATGCAAAAAAAAAAAATCAACAGATCTAGTTTATTTCAAGATTTTTTTTCCTTTTAAATGTTCTAGTTGATCACTTAGATTTCTAATTCTGGAAATGCAAGATTTTTTTTAAAATCAGTTTTTGTAAGGACAATTTATGAAAAAACCCCCACTTTTTAGGGGACACACTGTTTGGAAAGCTCTGGTGGTATCACACCTACTGAATTGCACCTGAGCAATGATCTGACCCTCAGATTACAAGCTAGCAGGAGAATATCTTTGACTATAGTGACAATAAAATCACAGGCATGGGGCTGACATGCCACTGGACTACGGATTTTTAGCCTGCCTATGGCTGGCTCGATGCAGTCCACTCAGATGGCCTCAGCTCTTTCCCCCTCTCCACCAAAGGAGCACAAACACTCTTATATACTCACAAGCATCAGGACAAAACAAATCGTGATGAGTAGATTGGCCACAGCCACCACATCCATCCCAGCACTGATAGCCAGAGACATGGCTGTGGCAGTATAGGACACCAGTATCAGGGTCAGCATGAAGAAGAAGAACCGTCCTGCAACAGCTTGGTATCCTGTCAAAAAACAGAAAGGTCAAAGTCCAGTAAACAACCACATTATGATTCCCAGAGAGGTACCTTGGACTCCTATCCAAGACAGGCAAAGCAGGAAGGCCAAGTTTGAAGTTGGCAGGAACTGTGCATGCTCTAGAAGCCCAAAGAGCATTACCAAAAGATGTTATCAGGCAGGTCCCTGTCTTAGATTGCTGGTGTCTCTGCCCCTGCCCTAGAGTCCTCCGAAGTTATGATGCCAAGCACTAAAATAAGCTGAAGGTTCGAGTAGTTTATCATGTTGTAGATATGGGAATTAAGCTTTGGCTAAGTCAGAAATCAGATATGTTAGAAGACGACAGGTTCAAGAAAGCATCAATTTTTACCAATCATCCAGTAACTGATGCATGAGAATATGATGGCTGGAGCAGTTCTCATGGGCAGCAGATCTCCTATCATCAAGGCCAGGAAGTAGGCAGACACACGGTAATATCCACTGGTGTACTGATGGCTGCGAGGACAGGAAGGAGGGGAGGAGTTGCACAGGTTTAGAGGTTATCCAGGAAGCAGGCTCACCATGTGTGTTTAGTTTATCCTGATTCAGTTTCTGCTCTTTCTCCCACTGACTCCTTGTCTGTGTGAAAGTTGCTCTGTGCTATAACTTCCCACTCTGTAAAGTAACGGCTGATCTGTCTCACAGACCCTGCAGTCAAACTGACAGCCCTCCAATGAATGTGAATGAAAGGCTGTGTGATTGCTGAGTGTTATTGGAAAAAAGCTCCTAAATCTGTTTTCAAAGAGAACGATCCTTAACACAAGAGCATGAGGAAGTATTAGACAGCTATTAAACTGGAGGAACACTTCATCCACTGTTAACTCACACAGGTGGTTTCAGAGAAGAAGGCACGATACCCAACAATGGGAAAAGACCTTTAGGACATCAATTCACCCCCAGTTCACAGGGCAATTATATGTCATTATGACTGTTTTGCTACTTAATTGAGCTTGTGAGAAGATGCTTTAACTGGTGAGGTGCCTAAATCCCCATTGACACAACTGGTAAGCTGCACTGGCAAGCAGGGCAGACTGCCAAGAAATGGCAGCATGGGGCAGTTTCACCAAGCAGCTGTTAAGGGCAATATTAAGCTGCTCTGAGCAACCTGTAGGTGGACATGTGCATTCCAGGCATAAATCTCCAATTTCCTCTTTGCTGCACAGGATCTGTCTCTTGCCCTTCCATTGCATGAGCTGGAGGCTTCTCCAAACTACATTTTGAATATATATGTATATATACATGTGTGTATATTATATATACATGCACTTACATACATATACACACATACAAACATATAAATAATTATACATAATATTATAAATAATTAGAGTAATAATTAAATATAACTATAAATAATTGTATTTATAAAATAATTATGTATAATAAATACAATAACAATATCATAATCAAGCACATCTCTCTAAATAGAGACATATCCTTGATTATTAGGGAAGTCTTGTAAGCCAGCCAGCAGCCCCCTTTATCTGAGCATCAGTTGCCAAGCATTTCCAAGAACTCTCCCATCATCTTTGCACAGTCTTGCCACTTTAGGACCACCGAAAGACAGCATTTCAGCCCTGTGAGCAAGAGGGCAGGCAGGGTTCACAGTCTGCAGGATTCACACACAGATTTCAAAACCAGCTGTGGGTAGGAAAAGCACTTAGCAGAAAACTATTACACAGCAAGCAAGTCAAAGCATTTCCTCCTTCCCCCAGCTCTTAGCATTTCAGCTCCCTGCTCTACAGACTAATTTAGCATTACTATTACAATCCGATGTTGCAAGGGAGCAATCAAGTCTTTGGTGGAAATAATTTTGTTTAGGGTGTAAGACACTCCCTCCACCTCATTCCAGGGTATGAGACAGTCCAAGTGCCCTACTACTTACACAAATAGTTTCTTGTCTCTGATGAATAGCTCAATTGCAGAGACACTGGAAAAACACTGGTTTGTGGTGACGAAAAACAAGGATCCAACACTAGAAGGCAAAACAGAACAGTTGACAAGTGAGACAACAGCCTAGATCAAACACTGTCAGCCTCAGACATCATCATACCACCAAGTCAGTGCTCTTCTGTCTCTGTCCACAGAATGGAGATGTTTAATTGTGTTCTTGTATCCTTTATCTTGTCTTTCATGTCCCCTTTGTACATATGTGCAAGCCCGACAGAACTGTGGTCCCTTTAGGACCTCTGGCAATTCCATGCTGCAGTGCACAGAGGTTTGTGAACCCAACCCTCCTTTGTGTTCCAAGTGGATCCCAAGGCCTTCCCTGTGTCTCAAAGCTGTCTGCTACAGATAGAAAAATGAGCAAAGCTGTGGCTTTTCAACTTACCGATTCTGAATACCACTTCGGTCCAATTTTACACCAAAAAAGATAGCACCCACAACCAAGGCTAGGATTACAGTCACTGCAATCTACAAGTGGAGAGAAGAAAGGAAAAAGGGAGCCCTTCAGATAAGTAAATAGGAACTAACATTACTAAGTCATATGCAGTGTTTAAGAGTCACACCTGCCTAAAGCCTTGCTGTTTTGAGGCAATGTATACCTATGACACACACAATTAAAATTTCTGTGACAATTTTTCAGATTTTATCCTCTTCAATTTTCTACTTCCTCTGATCTTCTTTGGCTAGGAGAGGTTACTAGAAGCACATTCATAAAATAACCCAGTGAGGCACAAAATTAACATCACTCTAGAAGCTCCCCATATAAAACAGAGAATGGAGTACTTCCCCCCTCTACCCAGTCTTCAGTGAAGTATTCTTTGTGTTAAATGAAAATGGAGATTTTTTCCCAAAGGCCACAAAGGTAGCTGAGCATTTCACTCCACTTATGTGACAGTGGCACAGGACTCTTCTGTTTTCCTATCTGCCTTTGAAAACAAATTCTGTCTACAAACTGCAGATTGTGGGACTGACAGCAGAAAGAGTCTGAGGCTTTTAGCCGTAGTTACCTACTTGTGCAACAGATGCCTGTGGGTTCCTGATGAGATTTTTCAAGGAACGTTTGGACACCCAGTACAGCTGGGTGAGGAATCCATTTGCATAGGTAATCTCATGTTCCTGTTTGGATACTCTCTGCTTGCTTCCTCGTCCAAGCTCTACTTTCCTCAGTGCCTCCTTCGTGCTCTGATATAGGCTGGAGCTGAGATATTTCTGGTGCAGCACATCTACCACACTGCTGTCCACGTTATCTTCTGCCACTCCATTTTCACTGCTCACCTCTGAGTGAGAAAAACAAGATATGACTTGTGATTCCTCATGAACCCAACTTTCAGACATGGCCCATCAACATGCTCAGAAATTCTGGAGCCTGAGTCAAAAAAGCAGAAATGCCCAGAGAATTTGAATTGTTCAAGCCTTAGCTCTGAGTTTAAGAGGCTAGCTTGAGTGAGCAGGTTTTCCTAGTTTTAACTAGGACCTAGCTAGAACCTAGCTAATCTGTCCATACTTTGTGGCATAAAAATGGTCATACTTTTAGAATGAGGCAACAGAAAATCTTTGTTTCACTGAATTTGTGGGACATCAACGTTTGCTCTAATTCACTTCCCCATCCTCAAAAAGCACTATTACAAAAACTATTCCCTTATAAACCTTCAGTCATAAATGTGCTACAGCATCCCCAAACAAGTATTTCCAAACATTCTGCTCAGTATATTATTAGAGAGTTTGTTCTCTAATCTAGTTGCAGTCTTTTTCACTCTCCTGTAAATACCTCACTGCTTAGCATATCTACCCTCTCTTCTCTGCAGCAGCCCCTTATGTGACTGAAAACTTCTGTCTTCTGACACGTAACTCTTGAGACTAAGCAGTTATAGTTTTTCCAGTCTTTCCCACGCAGGTTTTTTAAATTTCTGATATTTATTGCTGCTCTCCTATATTACTGTAGGAAAAAAAAAATCCCTTTTAAAAGTTTCTGAGCTCTTCAAAGAAGCCCAAAAGCAAAGTACACCTATTAGTAGGAAAAATAAAAAGATAATGAAGTGCCCTTAGACTAGAGGGAAGCTACAGCTTGCCATCCCCACATACAACTTCCCTTCTACACCAGCCAACAGTGGGTTTCTTCTTCACAGTTTACCTTTTCCTGTGTCCGCAGGTCTGTGATCTTCCTTGCTTGCTGCCACAGCAGTTGAATCGCCATTTATTACATCAAGGAAGAAGTCAGCTGGATTGTTGAAGGGTTCACATTCATATCCTTAAAAAAACCAAAAAAACAAACACACATGCAACATGTTTGTATTGCACAGAGCACAGCTTAGAAGGTCAGGTCTCATACTGCATCACTTTTCCATAACGCCGTTACAAGAAAAATTCACTGCTTTTTATAAGCACTAGCTTATGCCAGTAGAATGGACAGGATTTAGGAGATGGTGAATCTGAGCTATCTAAAGAGCTTCAAAGTTGCTTATTCTCCACTGATTTCAGGTGAGGAGAAATCTGTAACTTGCTCCTACACAGCTCAGTATGGACAACTCTTGCCTCCTATCCAGTGCTGCTCAACTACGTCCCAATCTGTAAGACACACAGTTCCTCAGTAGAGGTTCCTGGCTGTCTGCTCTAAAGCTTCAGACACTTGTTTCAGAGGCTCAACTCTTGCTGGTGTTTTTTTGGGCACAAAGAAGAGGAAGGGCTGTCCAAGAGCAGCTTCTTATAATATGGTTCTAGCTATGGGACAAGGAGGAAAGCAAAAAAAATAGAAAAACCAATATGCTTATTCTATAACTTGCCTGAGAGAAAGGAAGTGAAGTGGGCTACTAAGAGGAGTAGAAGCAGTGGTATTCGTTAAAGCATCTCCCTTAAAGCCAGGGAAAGCTTAAAATTTAATCTGTCCACACATCTACACTGGATTGGAAGTTCACTCCCCATTCTTTGTTCATTATAGGCAGAAACCCTCACTCTGCTTACTTAGAGAGAGGGCAGCCACTGAACAGTGCAACTACTAATCCATCTTAGGATACACCATAATTTTATTCTTTTGGTTGCCCACCTGCATTCAGTCTAGAGCATATTTTTGGATCAATCTGTA
The DNA here is from genome assembly GCA_013396775.1 of Cephalopterus ornatus. Classification (NCBI taxonomy): domain Eukaryota; kingdom Metazoa; phylum Chordata; class Aves; order Passeriformes; family Cotingidae; genus Cephalopterus; species Cephalopterus ornatus. The sequence goes on from VZRE01013487.1 coordinate 125,639, forward strand.
CAGACTGCTGCCAAACTGCAGGCTGTGATTCAAAGCCCACCAGATCTGCCACCAGGACCTTGGTAGAATTACAAGCATCATCTTGTCTGTTGGACATCATGCTTCTACATGTCCAAGTGATTCTTGGTTTTTGCCCTGATGCCAGACAAAACAAAGGCAGGAGAGAGCCACGCTCTGTTGTCTGAAAATTTTCGGGTTTATCATTCTAGTTTTTTGCTGTTCTAACATAACACTACTCACACTGCATGTCTCTGGCATCGTACTGATAAAACAGCACAGGACTGTTGTCCCATGCTAGGGTGAAAAACTACACACAGATTCAACTCATTAGCCACTTGCCTTTGCTCTTGGCATGAAAGACTTACCAATAGAACTAAAGTACTCCAGGGCCTGCTTCGCAGGACCATGGTACAGCACCTTTCCTGAAGCCAGCAGTGTCAGACTGTCAAACAGTTTGAATATGGAATAGCGGGGCTGATGGATAGAAAATATGATGGTTCTACCTCTTCTTGAGAGTCTGAAATAAAAACAAAACATCTCTCAAATACACCACACTTTGAATTTCAGAAAGGCCATGTTAACCCAAGCAAAAAACAAGTATCCCAATCAAAGAAAAATACTCATCAACTTCTTAGGGTCTTAGACCCAGAAAAACTGTAGTTCCCCTTCTCTGTCACTGTGTCAGATGCTGCCTGCGAGACCTTCAGGACAGCACCAATCATTACAAGAGACCATCACTGCAGTCCACGTAGACAAAGTATGATGTTGACTGTAGCTAGCAAAGCCTGAGGCCACAGCTGTGTATAAACCCTCCTTACATGTTTTCTGTACCAGACACCAACTTGACTGACTGGAACGCTCCTACTGCACTCAATGGCAGTACCAGGCTTTATGTAGCAGGCTGTGGAAGTCTAGCCAGCTGAGATTTCTCTTAGCTTTTCTGTTGAAGATTTACTCTCAAGAAAATTCAAAACAAGTTTTCCTTGAGGTTTGTCAGACACTCTTTCAAGTACTTTAGCACTGATGCCCAACAAGTACCCTTGACAATCAAAGACAAACAGCAGAACAAGATGTCCCGAGCAAGCAAAACCAGACAACATGCTACAAACCCAGGAGGAGGATTAGGAAGTCATTATCATTAAATAAGACTTTATGGTCCTCCTTGAACACAATTTTTTTCTGTCAGAAGACAGTTTATCTCCAAAACATAGGAGATGAAGGTAAACACTGTAGGTAAATCTGCAGCTGAAGTCTTATCTGAGTTCAAAGCTGTTGACAGAGGGGGGAAAAGCCTTTGTAACAGACTCAAATGGAAGGCCAAGAAATTATGATTACAAGGCCTGACCTCCCAGTCCACCCCTCTTTGTGACAAAGGGAAGCTGTCCAAGCTACATCTGGCTTTTGGGCTCCAATCCAATGCTTGCTGTGGAAAGATTCCCATAAACTTAAAAAGGCTTTGGACACAACCCAAATATTTTAGTACCACTTTTGCATCTATTTGTCTAGCTTTTTTTTTAAATAGTGCTATAGATACTCATAAGAACATTCTTTTTTTTTTACTATTGACTTGACAACAAAATTGCAACAGAGCCCTGAAGAACTGACTCTTACTTCTTCAAAAGGATGAGGACTGCATTTGCTGTGCTGGCATCAAGGCCAGTTGTTGGTTCATCCAGAAAAAGGACTGGTGGCTCTGTGATGAGCTCCATCCCAATGTTGGTTCTCTTCCGTTCCCCTCCAGACACTCCCCGGATCAATTCCGTTCCTACCTACAAGCAGAAGAAATCAGGTATTTTCAACAAGACCTAGTCAGTACATGCACTGGAGTTGAGGGCTCTCTGCAACCAGCAGCCCTTTTCATTTTCAGAGTCCCATTAACGAATTCTAGGGCCAGGAGCAGATGATGGGTTTGACTCAGTGTGAGGGTCTGTGTAGCTGAGCCTGATTTTCAGAAGTACCAGGTGCCTTATGACTTCAAAGGACAAGGATGACACTGACAAGGAAGAGACAGAATGAGACCACAGCAGTCAGAGCATTGGTGTTCAGTGATGCCTTTTGTTGGTAGCTTGCCTGCTACTAAAGTATGAGTGGGATAAATAAAGTAAAAATAAAGTAAGAGTAAAAATGCTGCTGGGAAGAACAAGCTCTGCACAGAAATTCTCCATCACAGACCAGTTTTCCATCCCTCACAGCTAGTAGAGACATTCAGGGAGTCTCCCTATCTTGTCCCACAAAGCCAGGAAGTGACTAAGCAGCTTTCCAAGGTACAATGACTAAGCGACTTTTTCCCCTCTGAATTTATACAACATGCTGGACATGGTCCAAAATCTTCCCCTTTTAGTAGCAAATACACAGACTTCTTTCTAAGCTCCCTCCTGAGCTGGAGACTAATTTCTTTCATGCAGTATGGTTTACTCAGGTTCCTGTTTAGCTTCATGTGGCTGCACTACATACACCATACTGCCCAGAGACAAGCAGTTCAGTTTCCAGAGGTAGTATGATTTCTGAGAAAGGTACTCTCAACTGCTCACCTTAGCATCGGCCACTTTGCTTAATCCCAGCTCATTGATTATCTGGGTGACTCGCTCTTCCTTCTCTTTAATGCTGATAGAGCTGGGGAGTCGCAGGGCAGCAGAGAATTGCAGGTTCTCCCTCACCGTCATTGTGCCCATGACAACATCATCCTGAAAGCAGTAAAAAGAGACAGTTGGAAAGACTCCTCAGCTACCTCAGTGGGCACCAGAGTCCCTGTAGTGGCAGTGGCTGTTTGAGGACCACAGTGGAAACTGGACTGAGAGACAACTGCTTCAAAATTTACACGACATGAAATTCAAGGTCACTCCATAGCAGTCAAGGTGAGAATGCAGCTCTGCAGGTCTCACAGCTTCCACTAAATACCACCTAAGCCTGCTTTTGGGCTCAGGAGTTCAATTGCAAACAGTACCACTCTGTACAGCATGTGCATTTTTTTTACTAGCCAAAGTGAGGCTAGTACCAAAGAGCAGGTAGCTGATTTTGTTAAGAGTTACATTTCTGTCAGTCCAGCTGAAGCCAAAAGACATTGCTTGTGTTCAGTGCTCAAAGTAGAGACATTCAGGGAGTCACCCAGGTCAGCTCTGCTGCCCATTACAAGCTGCATCTTGTGGTCCAGAGCATCTGCCAAGTTCAGCTGCCAATGAGGAGCTTTCCTCAGGTCCTTGCTGGCAGCAGCTTCTCAGAGAAACAAGAATATTGCAACAAGATACTCCTAATTTTTTTCATGTCTCAAATAATCTATAACTCTTGGACACAAGACTGTATTCTAAGGGCTACCCCTTTACAAAAGCTTCAACAGTCATATGCACTTTGATTGAGAATCAAATCTATCCAGTTGACAGACATCTGGGCAGCTTACACCAACCTGCAACAACCATGAGCCAAACAGAACTGTCATCAGGTCCATCCAGAGCTTCAAGCCTCTCCATCATCCCTACTTCGATATTTGTGCCAATTCTGCATCCTACCATGAGAGAAGGGTTGCAACACTGGGCAGCTGCTGAGAAACATGCCTGTTAAATCAGGCACCTTTCAAATCTAGTGCCCTTTGGAGCAACATCCCCAAAGCTGCAGGGCAGCAGATTCCTGTCTGTTTTGGGACTCTTCTCACATCAGATATAGTTGATCAGTGGCACAAATGATGTGTCAGCCAACTATGTTTTGTACTGGAGTTAAGAGAGGAAGACAGAATATGCTGTTTTGCTGCCAAAGCTGGTTTAGGCATTTCCTATCATCCCACAACCCCCCAGTCTTTGACTCTAGCCTCCCATTCCCCACCCTCAGATCCACCAATACAACTGTTGGGTCATCACACTGGAAGCTAACTGTGAATTTAAGCTACCTAAATACCAAACATAACAAACCATAGCATGACACTTTCACTCTTGAGGGATGAATGCAGAGACCACCAGAAGTTTTATAGAGACAACACATGACTTGGCATGTCTATATGCTTATCTGCATAAAACTGATCCTATAACGACGTATGTATTTAGGATTTAAGTGTTGTTTTTAGTTTTTGGGCCGTCTTTATTGATCTAAGTACACGAGGTGGGAGGGGAGAGACCATTTAATGTCTCATCATTTTAAGGTTATGATTGGTTGCTTTGGACATTTGAGAAACAAATGTTTCAAACTGGGATCACTTGCAAGAAACTTCCTGGCCATTCACTAGGATTTGGGGACCCTTGACCTGCAGGATCAAGATTCAGCACCAGTCTCGTCACATGCATTCTCCCAGAACCCCCCAGCTGGCAGCTTTCAGCTGCCTATTTCACATCTGCCTGCAGTCAGAACCCTGGATGGTTTCCAGATCTGGATGCTCATACAGCTGCCAAGAATCCCCTTCTCCCCAGGTCCCCCAGGGCTTTGAGGGTCTATTATTGGTTCAGGCCTCCACCCACTTCCGCAGATTCAGTTGGCTTTTCCTGTCTCCGCGTGGAATGAAGCTCTGTCACAGCCAGCCAGAATCAGAGGAAGAACAGCAGGGATCTACTTATTTCCTAGAATTATTGTCTGATAGTTTGAAGGTACTTCTGCCAGCTTGAACTGCTTCTGAGTTTAACAACAAGAGATTTTGGGTGTCACGGGTTTTTTCCTCACCTTTTCATTTAAATCTTTGCTAGTACTTCAGAGCAGAACCCAAAGAACAAGCCACAGCAGCCCAGTGCTTTGGGCAGTAGCCCATGTGGCTTTGGGAAGACAAACACCTCTGTGCTTGACTACGTTAGAGTAACAGCTTGTTCTTCTTGTCTTCCATATCCCAGAAAAAAAAATATGTAGCATCGGAGTTATCAAATGAGACTCTGTGGGGACCACTGGAAACTACCTAACCTAGTAGTTCATGCTTGGCTCATTTTATGGGTCTTCTATCCCAAGGGCTTCCAGCCCTTACTGAATGTGGTTACTCACCTGCACAACATATCCTGAGATGCACTTGAAATTTGGAGGTTGTGGGATGCCATCTATAAGCACTTCTCCAGACAGGCCTGCTGGGTCCTTTCTGGCAGCCAGCACATCTAGGAGACTTCAGACAAACACCAGGCATTAGGCTTTGCAATAACAGCTGCTTTTACCTTTGACTGGATAAGTACCACCAGCCAGGACTGCAGTTACAGCCTGCTCACAGCATGCCACAAACCAAAGGACATAGAAAGGGGCTTCCTCTACTCTGGGAGCTTTAGCTCTTTGTACAGAGTGCCTGGGATACATACAGGATTTTCCAGCACACTGTGTGCCACAGCAGTATGGCAGTATACAGACACTCACAATTCACAACAGTGAACCCCCTACGGACATAAACTCAGTCTGTGTATTTACAGCTAACCTCAAATGCACAGAGACAAAAGCATCCTGCTGAGTCGCTGCAGGCTGCTCTCCAGCCAGGGGAGCACAGAACTAACTCCTTTGATCTCAAGGAAATTAATCCAAATTGGTATAAACAAGACGGGAGTTAAGATTAATTCTAGAAAGTAATTTTTTTTAACATATCACTGGATTCTCCTTACTGCCAATGCAGAGGCCAGCCTGTCTGCTAGCTAAGTAAACTGCCCTGATGAAGCTCTTGAAAGCATCCTGAGTAACCAGCACCTTATAAAGGAAGATCAAGGGTCACCACAAAGATACCTGTGTGAACCCTGGCCATATTTGCCAGTGTCTGACATTTTCAAAGGCAGATAGTGACTAATAGCTCTCTTGCCATGGTTATACAGGAGAGAAAACAGCTTTAACACCATTAGGTGGAGACAGTCTGCATGGTATTTCTCTATGCTTTCATCCAAAAACCTCAAGCATATGTGCACCCCCACCAGCAGGTCACAGCCAAGTTGCGGTAAAGATCCAGAGCATCCTATTGACTTTGGTATTGTATTACAACATATTCCTGTCAGTTGTCAGAGAGGGGTCTGGCCTAGCAGCTTCAAGGAAGTCTTGCTGCAGTGAGTTCACAGGGGATGACATCTATCACGCCCATGAGTGTGCACCCCATCCCACCCCATTACCAGTCAGGGCAGTGCCTGCATCTGAGCTCCAGTCACCCCAGTTCCATCTGGTATCTAAACCAGGCCACCACCAAAGGTGACTGCAGTAATATGGACCAATCAGAGCAGATGAGGGCTGTGGTACTGCTGCATTGCAAGAACAAAGCTGACAGAGGGGCAGGAGGTCAAACTGCATCACCAGATTTCTCACAGGCATGCAAAGGTATGAGCCTGCAGATCCCTCACATCTTCCCTAACCCTCAGAATCCCAAATACCCTCGGACTGTCCTTTTAAAGGAACAGAAGAAGGTACTCACGAAGATTTTCCACTCCCTGTTGGCCCCAGGATAGCATTCAAGCCTGGCTTCATAATGCCACTGGAAGAAAGAAAGAGTTATTTACAAATGAAGGACTGTTCATATGCAGCTTTTAGTAGAGGTGTGTACAAAATGCTGTTGAAAGAAAAACTTAGAGATTATTAAAAACTTCTCCTTAAATCTGAAATCAATATGCATTTTTCCGTTCTGCCCCTGACTGTCAATCAGAGCAGAATCAAAGCTGGACATAAAAAACAATCTACAAAAGACAGATGTTAAGTGTCTTCCCTGCTGAACCAGTTCTGGAGCTCTCTGCTGCTCATTTTCTCCAACTGTGGCTTGAACCACAGTTAGGGGAACCCTCAGATCTTCTGGCAGAAGAGTTCACACAAGTTTGGTCCTAGTTTGCTCAAATCAGTAACTGAAACTGCTCCAGCTATATCCCAGCTATTTTGCCTAAAAGCAAATCACAAAGTTCTCAGTTGAGCTGCTGACTCCGGAGGGTAGTCATTTCTGTACCAGCTGGATCTGCAAGGTGACATAAGGTCACTGATTCACAGCAGCAGATTAATTCCTACCCTCTAGCATCTCATTTAAGCAAGAACTTACTAAACATTATGAAGGATCTTCTTTTCCACAGTTTTCCGTTTACAAAGGAATCCACTGGACTGCTTAATGGAGTATTGGATATTATGGAAACTCACGACAGAGCCCCGAGGAGATCGGAGGGACTCTTGTGTTGGGAGAGAACGTTGGAAATTGCCTGCTCCTTCCTCTTCTCCAACAGAAATAATGCTGTGATCAAATGTGTCTGCCATCATGTCTTTGTTACACAGGTCAAGCTCCACTGCATGGAGATGTTTGAGGTCACTGTTGTTTTGAGCAGTTCCCATCTGTTGAGACAAAGAACACCGAAACAAGCAAGCAAGGAGATGTGAGCAAAGATTTCTCCAGAAAGTGTCTTAGAAAAGCAAGTTCACGAACACCACACCAATCCTTACATATGCCAAGTTTCGAAAAGGATGGACATTCGCACTGGAAGACATCCAGTAGTCTCCAAAGGCACAGAAACCCACAGATTTAGAACTAACCTTTAAGAACGAGACATGTATGTTCTTGAAGTAAGTTATGCTATCTGAAAGAACATCTAATGAGGAAAAACCAAAGCCCATCTGTGATGGTCACTGTCTTTTGCAACACAGCAGGGACTACAAATGGAAGCTGCTACCACTACCACTCAAGCTCCTCTTCTTCAGTCGTAACACGCTTACCTCCCCACAAAGCCAGCAGAGCAACCCTATTAACGAATCTCTATGAAGAATCACAGGACGCAAAATGGTTGTGCTTATAAAAATGAGGCCAGCCACATGCACCCTGTTTCCTGGCATAAGTTTGTTTCAGAGATACCAATGTGATTAAAATAACGATTATACATGCTGCTTATCATGTTTCAGTCACACAATATCAAGATACTTTACAACTACAAATAGGAAGAGAAATTTGAATTTGTCTGCAGGCACCGTTTATACTGAAGTACAGAAGGAATTACCTCTTCCATGAAGAAAGATCTGCGATATGCCAAAGTAAGAAAAAACATGGTACAAACTGCTACATTATGGAAAATTAAATATGCTATCTGCTTATTACCACAAAGTTATAAAGCATTCTGGTTCAAGCAGATAAGCTGCCTCAGTAGCTCAGGATGGGAGCACTTGAAAGCGAGAACATGTAAACAGCAAAGGGAAGGAACTATTCTCCCTGTCCTACAAAGTAGGAAATATACCAATGTGGGTATAACTATTAATATTAATTCACTTACTAGTCACAGGAGCAGAGCTGTTTTATGAAGGGGCTACTTCCCTTGCTGTAACTGATGGAGACCAAGGCTAGATTCCTTCACTCATTTTGAAAAAAGAAAAAGTTTAAAGTTCTTGCCTTGACATTACATGTTAGGAGTTCAGAAACCCTACACTCACCAAATTCTGCAGCTGGTCATAACGGTATTCCTTTGAGCCAGGGGCCCTTGCAGATATAAACATTCCTTTCCCCTTTCCAGAAAACTACAGCAAGAGAGGAATTACTAAATACCCCTTCCAGAAATTGAACACGACAGACTACACAGGTTAGTCTAATCATTTACTTCACTTCTAGCTGCTGGCATGGCACTGTTTGTTGGAGAGCTAAAAATTTACTGTCATGCTGGGGAAAGCCAAGGTGCTCACGAGGCTAAAAGAGCAAGGAGAGAGATCTGTCCACGAAGACATCCACTGCTAGTTCCTTGAATTTTGTGGGAAGATAGATGTATCCCATCAGTCACCCCTTTCCCATCATCTGCACTTCCTTCCTCCTAGGCCTGAGAGGGTGATAACCAGTAGGACCACCACTGCAGCAGTAGTAAGACTTTTCAGGGAGAGATATGGTCATCCTTTTAAGAAACTGTATCTACAAAAGACATATTTAAAGAAATGGGAATTGTCCTTTTGTCTCTGCCTCCTGCTATTACTGCAAACTCAAGAAGTTGCAGTAGTTTTTTTCCTGTATAAGTAAAATAAAAGTGGTGAGGAAAATGAAGGGTTGTTTAGCTTGGACACAATGCTGAACTCTCAGGCTGGTCACCCCTAGGAAAGCCTTGCTTATGGAAAACAAGATAGGATATGCTAGTTACATCAGCAAGAGATGGCTTATATACTTGAAAGGTTGCACAACAGATCAGGAGAAAAAAAAAAGTCAGGATGAGAGTAATGACAGGGAGAAAGACCTTGTCAGACTTTTGAACATTCGTCTTGCATATGTCATGGATCGGTTCTTTGGTTTAGCTCGCCGTACACCCTTTTATGCGGGTTTTTGCAAAGCTACCGATTAGCACTGGCGAGCCAAACCACTGCTGCGGGTGTGTGCACGGATGGTTGAGGGAAGCTTAGCGGAGGCTACAGGTAGGCTCGGGCTGCAGCATTGCCCCTCTGCCTCCCACCTGGCCCCACGGGCCAGTTCCGCTGCTAAGCCGACCCGACTCGACCCGGGCGGCCACGCTCCGCTTCCCTCCCCGAGCCCCTTCCCGGCCGCCCGCCCGCGGAGCTGCCCCGGGCCCCGGCGGGCACTGCCCTCCCGAGAGCTCCGCTG